>JAMPIV010001371.1:0-437500 GCA_024509875.1 Oreohelix idahoensis
GAAAAGATGGATATGGATTATGGTCTTGGATAGAGGTTTAGAGGGGGAGGGGGTGGGGATGGTGGAAAGAAAAAAGGAGGATGTAGAATATTGAAGAGTGTGATGGGAGATTTTTTTTTAGTAGGAAGAGTGAATTAGTGGGTAGGGGGGTTAGTGGGGGGGATTGGGATAAGTAGTTTGTTTTTAGGTGGTGGGTATGTGATATGGGGTTGGATTTATGGTGTTTTGGGTAGGGGGTTAGTGGGGAGGATTTGTGGATGGAGAGGGGAGGAGATATAAGGGGGGGAATGAGAGGTGAGGAGATTTTCGGGGGAATAGATGATATGTGGGGGGGGGTGTAGTTGGTTGGGAAGGGGAAGTGGATATAAGGGATGTTAGTGAGTATTTTGGTATTTTAAAGTTTAGGAAGGGGGAATGGATAAGGTTTGGGGTTTTTAGGTGGTATGTAATGGGTTGGGAAGTGTGGGATGGGAATTAATTAGGATAGAGGATTTAGGATAGGGTTAGTGGGGATTGATTTAGAGTGGGGGATGCTAGTATTAGAGTATGAACTGATACAGTAGTTTGCAGATATTTCCAACCTATCCTGCCCCTCTCTCCCGACCACCACCACCTCTACAGTTCTCTCGGCTGTCACATACTCATGCCCGTACAGTCCGTTGACCGCAGCACAAAAGTTGGTGTTATTATTAAGTAATACGGTGCCGTTAAAATGAATCAAAAAAAGACAAAAACTTGATTAACGCTCGTTTCAAGACTTTTGGACAAACGAATATGGATTCATACAACAAAAGGATCGTGCTGTTTGTGCTTTATGTTATGAAATTGTCTTGTGCCGTATGTCAAGTGTACAAAGACACTATCAAACCAAACATCAGTCCATGTTTAAAAACTCTGAGGAGAAAAGTGAAGCCATAAAAATGGCTGTTTCTGGCTACAAAAAAACAAAGTAGTATTTTTAGTCAAGTAATTGGAACCAAAAATAAAGCTACCGAATGTAGTTACAAAATTGCACAGTGTGTGGCTTCGAAGGGCAAACCTGTCACAGATGGAGAATACATCAAGGAAACTTTTTTGAGCAGTGCTGAAATTTTGTTTAGTGATTTACCAAATGCGGACCTCCCGCTGTACAGCAATGTTCGTTGGTGTTGTTGTCATTTTCGACGGAGTCATATGTCAAGTTATTTGCTTATGTTTTTTCATAAGAATAATTGTGTCTTTACCTTGCGATGTCAGGTTGATTAGGGGTTGTCTTCCCTGTTCGTTCATCTTTTGGGGTTTGACCTGTATGAAGATAGGGTCAAAGGTAAACAGTTCGGGCGTGTGCCCATACGCAGGTTTTAAGCGCCAAGAGGAGTTACTTCCGTCAGGCCGGGATGTAAGCTGGCTTCTGAGGGACATGAGGTCCTTTGTGTTTTCGGGGAAATCTTCGAAGTGACTGCGTTGGCAGGTCTCCCCAATGAATCTCTGTGCGTCGGAATGACGGCAGAGTTCCTTATTATGTTCTGAGGATTCGGTTCCAGGTAATACCGACTTTTTCCATTATTACGCTTTCGGTGGCAGAACATGTTAGAAGATTACCTAGTCTGTGAACTACAGCTCACCGGTCCTACATTTCAGAACTTATATTTGTGTGCTCAAGGTAGCCATCCAAGACTATTAGTCTTTATATTATCCAGAAGTCCAGTGACGAAGATATATTGTGGGAACCGCAGATTGGCGGTATTTATGTCTACATAAGCATTACTGCAGGGTTGATGTTAACCTGCTCAGAAGAAGTACACAGATGACGCCATAACGAGGCCTGTGTTAAGGCTAATATATTACAGCCTGATAAAGTGCAATTGGCGGGGAATGCCAAGTTGTACCAGTATGTCAAAGTTATGAAGGTATCTGACACGGTTAGTCAGGATACCAAAGCGGCATTATGAACTGTCATTATTGAAGAACATTGCTATTGACCATGTACGAACATTGGAATGTTTACCAGCCCTTTTGAATGCCTGATGTACCTGACATCGCAGGTAAAGACACAATTATACTTATGAAAAAACATAAGCAAATAACTTGACATATGACTCCGTCGAAAATGACAGCAACAGTTGGCTTAGTCGAGGTAATGTTTTGAACAGATTTGTATCATGTCTAGAAGCAATCAAGGTGTTTCTTGATGAAAAGGAACAACATTTCCCGGAATTGAATGACGAGGACTGGCTGTGCAAGCTGATGTTTCTGGCTGACATAACTACAAATCTGAATGAATTAAACTTGCGTTTACAAGGGCAGGGTCAAACAATACTTGATCTTTTTGAGCACTGGAAAGGATTTGCGTCAAAATTAGACATATTTTGCAGAGATATTACCACTAACACATACAAGTACATCGAATTCAAAGCATCAGAGTTATGGACGATAAAATGTGTAGAATTGCGAAAAACTCTTGAAGGAAGCTGCTTGGAAAAGTCAGCTGCCATCCTCAACTGCTGGACATCCCTGCCTCGAGCGTTCATCTGTGTGAAGAAAGTTGCATTTGCTCTACTTTCGGCTTGTGGGTCAACTTATACATGAGAACAAATTTTCTCACACATGAAAGCTGTTTTAAGTCCACAGAGAAGTTGCCTAACACTTGTGCATCCAGAAACCTGTGTGAAGCTGAAATTGACAAAACACACACCTGATATTGAACAATTAACCAAGGAGAAGCAAGGACACGGGTCCCATTAATTGATTAATGACTCAGATCAATAATAATCAATGATTACTCATATTAAAATTTTAATAACGTGTTTTATGTTTGGTTTATTTAATTGTTTTGTTCTTCAAACTATTGGACTTTCTGTCTTAACAAAATATACATATGGCAATTTTATTATAAAATTTCAAACTAATGTGTTCAGAACTTAAATTTTGCAAAACATAATATTTGTATTGATATTTGTTCCTATTTATATTAAAATATTGAATAATCTACAAAGATTAGAATAGTTATTTAATTTATCGGAAACATGTTAATGCAAGATCATTTTTAAATTGTTTCAATAATTTCTGTATATAAAAATATGATGGACTTAGGTTGGCACGCTGAGTGACTTTGCAACATTACTTCGGCACGACACTACTAAAAGTTTGCCGACCCCTGGTCTAGAGGGTCCTCCAGTAGCTGAGGGTGGGCTCTGTCGAGGCTCAGAGCCCGGCACTGCACCTGCCTGGTGGAGCTCCACAGGGCGAGCACCAGTACGAGATTTATTTGACGGTGTACTCTCCATTAAAAAAAAAATAAAAAAAAAAATAAAAAAAGCGAGTTGCGTGATACTGTGGTTTCCGGTGCGCCTTCTGGCCCAGTATCTACGACTTTAGCACCTGTTCAACGGGAGAGTGGGCTCATCCCTAATCTGTTTAAGTTCCCAGTAGTAGACTATTCGCAAGCAGCCTGGGGGTGTCACTGCTCTGCGCGGACCTTGTTTACAGAGGCGGCGTCCGAGCTCGTATGGTAAAAATATGGTTGCGTTATCTTCAAAATAGCCCTGTCTTTCCCGTGGCTTTTCTGCCATCCTGCAACTTTGAGTTAGGGAGTTCTGAGCTCCAGTCTCTTTCCCAGGCATTTTATCCTGGCCTGGCACGCATACAGAGGACCCCACTTCTGGTTCTAAGTTAGCAGTTGGGGATAGGTGGGGTAGCACCCTGTGCATTCCCCGTCATCCAGGGGGCTCTCCAACTATGCAGAGCTTGCACAATGCTGTGCTCGGGTTCTGGGCTCTCCCAAGGAATCCTCACGTCCTGCACAGAGCCACTTCCAGATACCCACCACCTGCCAACCCTCCATTGTAGAAATCTCCTGCATGCGGCCATCCAGTCAAGAGCCAGTATTAAGTCTGGTGCCCAAGTGATCCCCCCAAGCTCAGTGTGCAATGCTTGGTTCTCATCATGCTGCAACACAGGGGGGATTGTGATGCTCAGCCATCTCTCTCAACTCTGCACCGATATGTGACATCGGGGACTTAACTGTGCCTCAGTACTGGGAGGCCCCGTTTCCGGGTACACCACACACAGCCAATTGAGGCAACGGTCGCCGTGGGCACACATTGAATGATGATTTGGGAGTTAGGATGAACGCAGATAATAAAATGAAGACAAATAAGTCCGTCAGCAAAGTTTTCACTTTGCCTAGAAAACAGTCGTCTCCGACTTACGTTAAGCCATCAGCCTTGCACACTGATGGGGTTCTTCATGGGTTGGATCAGTATATGACATCCACAAAAAAATCTAGGCCCACTAAGAATGATAATATCACGTCATCACATATTGAAAGAGTGAGGAGATCATATCGAGGCAGGTATATTTTCTTAAGTAGAACAGTCCCAATTAAGATGGTTTGGCCATGTCTGCAGAATGGGAGAAGATCGGATACCACGATAAGCATGGGAAACAAAGAGCCAAGGATCCAGACCCCGAGGACGACCCAGAGTCCGCTGGGAGGACAACATTAGACAATCTTTGAAGGATCGAGGACTAGAATGGAACCAGGCCAGGAGGAAGACAGCCGATAGGATAGTCTGGTGCTCTCTCTTCCAAACCTCTACACCTCACGGTAGAAGGGGAACGACTAAGTAAGTAAGTAAGTATATTTTCCCTAGTCATCGATACAATATCATGGATTCTCCTCGCATTAATACTGCCAGTGGCAATGTAGGCAGTTTAACAAATGATTTAACTAATGATTCTATGCTCGCAGTTAAAAAGGTATCCATTCATCGACAGGATCAGATTGCATCAGGGAATGAGAGTTCTAACATCATTCCTAAGAATATTACAAAGGTGCAGCCCTTAGGTACTAAAAAGCCGGACCAGTATGTCCAGGGTGAACCGGTGGGTTCTGATGAGGTTCTGATTGGTTCAAAGTATTTTGATAAATATCTCTATACACATCGTGTTAATCTAGATACCATCAATGCTGGTATTGATACTGCCAATCATCCTCTGGTTTTACAACATAGTTGTAGTGCCTCTGCTCTTCAGAGTAGGGTTAGTGTTAAAAAGGTTGACACAGAGTTTGCTGCTGTTTCTAAAAACGGTACTATTCATGGTGATAATACAGGTGTTGCGCATTTACATAATTCTACGAATATTAGTACATCTAAACACAAATGCGTAAATATGCCTGTCAGGTTATCTACTATGACATGTTCGAAACATGTGGGTTTGAAAGGAATTAGAGGTCATACTCGGTCTAGCCAGTATGTTCCAGTATACAATAAGGATACGTTGCGTTTAAGAAATAACAACGTAAATAGTGATCAATGGAATAAGCATCAAGGCAACCAAGTTATATATCTCTTCATGACTTTGTTATTTTAGGCTGTTCCTATACATAATATTTTTCTAGCATTTATATTTTATCCTACTGTTACATCATGCATGGAAAAATATAATATGTGATTTCATTCTTTGTCACGATTATCACGCGCGACACATAATCCTTTAAATGATACTCTGGCTCAGTTGCGACCTGACCGAGATCATATGTCACTGAATCGCACTGTTCCGGTGCGCAACATTCCGTCTCATACCACTTGGTATGCACTGAAACATTTTTTTCAGTAAATCTTCTTCTTCTTCTTCCGTCCTTAGCCACCGACCGTCAAAGCAGTCAGTGGCCATTACGCCTAGTGGCGTCTTAGGGCAACAGCAGATAGGTTTTCTTTGCCATTGTTTCCCATCACGCCTATTGGCGTCTTTAGGGCAACGGCAAATTAATCCATTTGCTGTTGTTTCCGTAATCAAAGTGACTGGCAAACGGGTGATCAGCCCGTTGGTTTTCAGTAAATCGGTAATGTTAAATTTGTTCGCTAGTTCGAACTTCAAAATTCTTTTAAAAAGCTTGCTTTCGTGCGCTTTAATAACTTTCGCGACGCTCACAGAGCAATTAATTTAATACACGGTTCACTTTTTGCGCACCCTCTTTTAAACGTGCGATTTGTACAAAACTCTGCACCACGCACTTTATAGTTGCGTTTGTGGGTGCGTTACTTTTCATTCTTCCGGATGTTTTTGTCTTTTCTTCTATTGCAGATACCTCTCTGTTCTTTATATCATTTATGTCTTAACATATTAGCATTTCTTTATTTTCATATATCCTGTCTGTTCAGATTCCACACTTGTTGTATTTATATTTTGTTATTTTTTTACTGGGACGATTAACTCAGTATTTTCTTATTCAACGACTTTTGTCTCACTGCTTTACTTTTCCACAGGCTATGACTTTTAGTTCAGCCTTTGAGATGTGAGCCTTTGTCACCTGCGTTTCCTTTTTGTTGACTATTATCACTGCATGTCTTTCTGTATTATTAAAGAGTACTACCTAACATTTCACGGTGGTCAAATGAGTGTCATACCACGTTAGACGTAATACAATCTTTGTTTTCATCCACGACCATTTTACGTTTACCAAATCATAGACCTACCATTTGTTCTTCGCAGCTGCTCTTCCAATGTGGGCATCGGGGCGTCATTGTTACAGTGTTACTCAGAAACACTACTGAAATCATCCAGATCTACTCGTTATGCAATTGCATTGCAGCCGTTCAATTACACCATTCGAGCAATTCCTGGATCGGAGAATGTTCTTGCTGACACACTTTCCAGATGCCTTCATGATTTTACAGAACCGCTGCGCATTACAGAGTGTACCACCTCTACATTAACTACTAATCAATCGTAGTTTATTTGTATAATTACAGAATTTTGACATTTCGCATTGATATGGATATTTTACCTAACGTTTCCGGATCTATATCATCATCATCATGTGACATATTCTTTCCAGAACGTTGTCTCCATTACAGCTGCTCTGAACGCATCACGATTCTGGGCAAGTCGACCTGCATCAGCCAAAGACAAGTTCAGACTCTCTGTGATGTCCTGGGTCCACCGTCGTCTAGGTCGACCCCTTCCCCTTTTTCCAGGGACCATGCCTTCCATCACTGTTTTTTCCAGACTATTATGCCTTTTTATATGACCGAAAAATTTCAGCTTCCTTATTGCGATGGTTTTTTTTTTTTTTTTTTTTTTTTTTTTTTTTTTTTTTTTTTTCGTACGCCCGCTAATACTCGAGGCGAAATCTCAGGTTATTATTTATGTCTAACCTGACATTGATTTTACGTGAGTATCCCTTTATTTCTTGTACAGAGACAGGTGTCCCTCGCCATTCAGGCAAATACTCGCCGATTTCGGAGGTACCCATTGCAGCTGGGTCGGCTCAGGAGCCGCCAGTCCCTGGTCGACGACACTCCTTCAAATGTACTCGCCAGGTCTCGAGTTAATCCAGTCCAAATCCCGGTCGACGAAAAATCCTCAAATGCCGTCGCCCGGGTTTGATCCTGTATCACCCGGTCGCCAGAGCGGTGTTGTAACCACTACGCTAGCGCGGCTCCCATTGCGATGGTATTTAGGAGCCAATGTTCCTGTACGTTTAGTGAGTGCAGTACTTCTCTGTTGGTCTTTTTTTCTGTCCAGGGTATTCTCAACATCCTTCTGTAGCATTTCATTTCGAATGATGTAATCTTTTTTGCAACTGTTTTATTGAGTGTCCAAGTCTCGCAGCCGTGTGTTGCTACTGGGAATATACATGCTCTGATCAGTTGTAACTTTGTTTCTTTGCTTGTGCCTTGCCATAGGTTTTTCATCTGTATTAGCTTATGTGAAGCAATTGCAAGTCTTCTTTTAATTTCTACTGCACAGTCGCCAGAGCTGTTAATGATTGATCCTAAGTATTCGAATTCATTGACACTTTCCAGTTCTTCGTTATCAATTTCAATTTCTGGTTTGGTCTTTACTTTGTCTGTTGTCAATACTTTGGTCTTCTTGGTGTTTAGGTATAGATTCTGGGCCTCGCTGTGTTTTTTTGGTGGACAGAAGTAATTGTTCAAGTCCTTTTGGGTTGGTCGATAGGAGGACTGTGTCGTCGGCATATCTGATTTCCGGGATCTGGTACCCGCCGATGTTAAATGAGTCAAACTCTGTGTGTTCTTGGTCATCTCTTACGTTTCTCATGATATTCTCGGCATAAATGTTAAACAGGTAAGGGGAAAGGGTACAGCCTTGTCTTACTCCTTTCTGTACTTCAAACCATTCTGATGTTTCCCCCTCTATTCTTACGGCTGCCTGTTGTTCTTGGTACAGCAGTGCGATGAGTTGTATAAGGTGGTTTGGAAATCCCATATTTTTCATAATAGCCCATAACTGCTGATGTTGTACACAATCGAAAGCTTTGGTGTAATCAATGAAACAAGTATGTAGGTCAACGTTGAATTCTCTCTACACTTTTCTATGATGATCCTCATGTTGAATATATGATCTCTAGTGCCTCTACCTGGTCGAAAACCCGCCTGTACTTCATTTATTTCTGTTTCTAGCTTTTGTTGCATCCTTTTCATTATGATTTGTAAAAGTATTTTGCTGGCATGGCTTATAAGAGCTATAGTTCTGTAGTTTGTGCACAGTTTCAGGTTGCCCTTTTTTGGCAAGGGTATGTAAATTGATCGTTTCCATTCCTTGGGCCAAATTCCGCTTTGCCAGATCTTGCAGCATAATGCTTGGTATATACGAGCGCTGCCTTCTCCTCCTGCCTGTATCATTTCAGCTGTTATTTCATCACAACCAGGAGATTTTCCACTTTTTAAGTGTTTGATTGCATTCCGGACTTCCTCTATGGTAGGTTCTGGTTCACGTTCCGCTTCATTCATGACGTTGTTATCTGCCGCTTTGTTTATTTCCGTATACATTTCTTGACAGTACTCCTTCCATCTGTTCAGAATATCTTTACGTTCTGTTAGAGTGTCGCCTTTCTTGTCGTTTATTGCTCGGGGTGATGATTTAAAGTTGCTGTTTTTCAATGTTCTTACTTCAGAAAACATATTCTTACTCAATCCCTGTTCACGCATTTCCTCTATTTTCCTGCAGGTGTCGTTTATGTATTGTTGTTTGTCTTGTCTGACTTGTTTTTTAATCTGCTTTGTGTATTCCTTGTACAACTCCTGATTTTCTGTATCTTTTTTGGACTTCATTTTTCTTCTCTCTACCACCAACTTCAGTGTTTCGTCTGAGATGTATTCTCGTCTCTTTATACTTCTTTTAGGAATTAACCTCTGTGCATTTGTAATATATACATCTCTGATGTTATTAGCAAGTTCATCTGGTGTCATTTCCTCCTGTACTGCCATAAGAATGTCAAATTTGTTCTGAATATCGACACTGTACTCTTCTGGTATGGCGCTTGTGTCATAACGTATTACTTTGTCGCTTGTAACGACTTTTTTCAATTTGATCTTGAAGTTTGCAGCAAGAAGTTCATGGTCGGAGTCACAGTCTGCTCCTGGGAACGTCTTGATGGATGAGATACAAGATCGCCACCTTTGTTGTATTAAGATATAATCTATTTGGTTCTTGCTTTTTCCGTCCGGTGACGTCCATGTATATAGTCTTCTAGGGTGTTGCATAAAAAGAGTATTCGTGATGACTAGGTTGTTTTCTAGGCAGAATGTTGTCAAGCGTTCTCCTCTCTCATTTCTCTGGCCCAATCCATAACTTCCTTTCACTCTTTTTTCATGTTCTAATCTTTCGTTTCCAACTTTGGCATTAAAATCTCCCATTATTATCCTAATATCTTGCTTATTTGCTTTCTCTAATGCATTTTGCAGTTCATTGTAAAAATCTTCAATTTCCTGTTCTTCAGCAGCTGCTGTTGGCGCATATGTTTGTATAATTGTGATGTTCTTTCTTTTTCCTTTCAGTCTGATTGTGACAATGCGGTCATTTATGGGATTATATCCTAATAGGGAGGCAGCTGTCCTTTTAGACAGGTAGAAGCCGACGCCGCTCTGACCTCCTCTCTCTTTGCCTGAGTATATGAATGTTCCTCCTGATGGAATCGAAAAGTGTCCCTGGCCCGACCATCTGTGCTCTGAGATGCCCAGGATATCGATGTTTAGCCTTTCCATCTCGTTCTTCACTATGTACTGTTTTCCTTGGTATAAGCTTCTGACGTTCCATGTTCCTATTTTGATTATTTTTCTAAGACCGATGACATGGTTTTCCGTGGTAATTAAGACGCTACTGCAACAGTGACATGTACGGGAATTGATTCTCATCTAACAATACAATATAAGAAAACATTATTTCCATTTATATTGACTATCAATGACATTTAAGCGCATTAGTATTAACATTACTACTATTAGCTTTCAAGTGTGGAATAAATTTAGATAATTGGAACTTTAAGTTAAAGCTCTATCACGTGAACTTAACAGTTATAAGGAGATAGCATTTTAACTACAAATTAACATTATTAGCTTAAATTATTGACAATTTTGCAATTTGACATTATGACTTAGTGACTCTTTTCGGTACTTCATTTTTTATTAATAACAATTGAACTTTTCACGGAGGATATATAAGGGACATTTTTTTAAAAAATATTCCAGTAACATTTTAGTTAGTACCAATCTAGTAACTTAATTAGTTTAGTATAATTTATAAATAATGTGAGATATTTATATATTTATTATGATTGCGCATTATTGGCGCTTGATAGTTTTCACACAGTTAACTTCACATGTTATTATTATCATACCCAGTTAGGCCGTGTTGTTCATTCTTGCAACACATGCTTTGGGATTGTGTCAAATTTCTTCTATTGTGTTACTTTTAAAATGGACTTTGTTTCATTTTGTTACCATTTGTCAATTGACATACATTCATTTTACATTTCAAATTTTTTTTATTTCTGTTTTATTGTCGTCTTCATTTTTTTTTCCACCATTTCTTTTCATCCTTCTATCCCTTTATTTCATTCCTTCATTGGTATTTCATACCAGTTTGATACATTATTTTGTGAATCTTTTCATTTGGAATTTGTTTTCTGTCTTCTTCCATACTTCATCCCACACATTGATACTTTCAATTAACTTAATTTTTTTAATGATGTTACAGTAATTGTTCAATGAACTTGATCAATCATATCTTAATACAAAAAAAAGCTTCGCTTTTTTTTTGTCCCGTGGGGGGAAGGTATTGTTGCGTCCTTTTTGCGCGCGTAATTTAAATGTGGGGGCACATTTGAGTAAGTATATATATAATTCTTTATTTACGCACGGTCAAACACATTAGTGAAAAAGAGGCGCAACGCGGTGCGCGAATAGGGGGTGGAAAAAAAGAGCAATGACGTGAAGAGTGATCTGATGGCCATGACCGGTGTCGATCATGGATTTTGTGTGAACTATTGTTCAAGCTTGCTTGCCCAGATATTGGGAAGCCTTCATAAGGTATTCAAAGTCTCCGGAGTGGAGCACAGTTGTATCGGCCAAGGTAGGGCGATAATGTGTACATTAATTATATGATATTTTCTCGTCATTCCTTCTGACGTGTTTCGATCTGGCTGGACTTCAATACGAACCACAGGTCGTATTGCTAGTGGGTTCCAGACGTATACCGAATATTTTCAATGATTACTATTGCATTTTATGGATTACTCCAGAAGCCCGTCGTGGCGTGTAGGCTCCAAGAAAGCCAAGAAGAAATTACTACCACGAAGGTCGTCACCGTCCTTAAAGGGTCGGTCCTTATTATAAGATGTTGATCAAGCTCATGATTAATAGAAATTGGAAAGAACGAGAACAATATGAACTGTCATATCCCAGAAGTAATCTACGTTGTTGATGCACGCTTATGAATATTACGTTTGAACTTGTACTAACGTCTGTAATAAATTGTCTGCGTCTTCGTCAAGAAATGGACTCGACTTACATCCTTTTGCCAGTTGTGGTCAGTACTTGAGACTGCATCCTTTTATTTCATATGTTGAATTTGTGTCGGCCATATATAAGCCCGACTGAAGTTGATAACAGTTAAATTAACTATATTGACAGTTGTTAACCGCGCCATATTATTACAACCCATGCACCATGTATGCAGTATAGTCCATAACGATTTCTACAGTGAACAAAAATACGCTACAAATATGTATTTATTTACTGTTTACAGGCCTCGGGTTTCCCCTCTTTATTTGTTTAAATGTTTATACAAAATAAAAAAAACACAACAGAAGTATTACTAAATAAAATGACGTCTACGACTACTGCTATATATAAACAATAGATGTTATTGTCGTTGTTGTTGTGGTTTAATTAAGATTCCTGAGCTCGTTGCTCTTTCGTAACTAATGCCAAGTTGAAGAATTCTTCGCATTATCTACTTTGCAAATCTACACTTTTCCTGTGGGTTTTTTTTTTTTCTGCCATGATGAAACTTCTTGGGCTACTTCAGTTTAATTTCCAGATATTCTAATTCTATTGTAACTTGGCAAACATTTAAAGGATCCTCACATTAGGTTTCAAACATGAAGCGGGAAACGGTGACGTACTGTGGATTTCCCGCCATCCAAGGGAGTTCTCCAAATATGCAGGGCTAAAATGGTCTAGTCTGATTTTCGGCTCTATCAAGGAATCGTCACGCTCTGCACAGAGCCATTTTCTAGGTTCCTTCACTTGTCATTTATTCACTGTGAGACAACCTGGGAACGAAGAGATAATTAGTGAAGGAGATCAAAATTAAACAGCTAAAATATTTTGGCCATATAAAAAACATAACACCTTACTGAGGACCATAATAGAAGGTAGAGTTGAAAGCTAACGTGCAAGAGGAAGACAGCGCTATTAGTGGGAAGATTACATCAAGAGATGGACAGGAAAGAGTCTATCATAATGCACCATCAAGACAATAGACAGAAAATGTTGGAGATCTATTGCAGACGATCTTTGATCTGGCAGTGGCTGCTGATGACGATGATGAGAACCTCTTGCTTGGGCCGAACCAGGTAAAAGGTTAAGGGGCATCACGCCGACAGGCCTTAACCTTCCCAGAGTTGTTCTGGTACCCAGTTCATGAGGTTGGGTCAACCCTGGAGCCGTTTGCGATCTAAAAAAATCCCTTCTGAACTGGGGATTGAACCATGGACCACCAAGCTAGGAAGCCAGTGCACTAGCCACTGCGCTACCGCAGCTCCAACCAGGTAAAAGCCGGAGTTAAGTTTGGTGCTTAATTGATTCTCTCAAGCTTAGTAAGCAATGCTAAGTTCTCAGCTTGTTTCAACACAGAGTAAATTGTGATGTTGGGCCACTCTAATGTGACTAATGAATTCCCGAAGCGATGGCCAGGCACATTCAAGGCTGCCAGTTTCCAGAATGTTCCACGTACAGGTGATTCAAGGACTTAAAATTCTAACCCTGGAATTCACGCCACAGAAACGTGAATTCCTTTTCTTCCGAGAAGAGACTTCTTCTTCTTCAGCGTTCGTCCTGAAAAGGCCGTTGGTTACGTTGTGTCGCCGTTTACAGCAAAGCTGCGATATTTGCGTTTTTCGGCCCCATACATCCGGTTTCAGCATGAAATTTTTGGGACCGGATTAACCTTCCCTCTTCGATCCCTACTCTCTCAGCCAGACTGCAGTGATGCAGCCTGTTTCCAGGACCACCACTTGGAGGTGGAGTAGGGTCTTGGTCAGCTCTGGTTTGCTGACCCTGACGCAAGGGCTCAAGCTATGGGTCGCTGACTGCATTTATCACTGTTGCTGCGTCTTCGGTCTATAGAAGAGTCTTCATAAGTGGTATTTTATAGGCAATTTTAGGGCAATCATTTCATTTTTAAACCAACGCTTATTAATTTATGCCTCATTTATTTTAAGTCATTTTTTTCTGTATCGATTTCTTGTACTACCTTGGGTTCATAAACGAGTTTTTTGTTAAATATTTTTTCTTCCAACTTTAGTCGTTCATTTCCCTTGCGACCTACTTCTCTTCCATTACATTTCTTACTTTCTGTTTGCTATTGCATTTCTGAGGTATAGTATATTTAAGAACTCTGGGTCAGCATGCTGTATGGGCAACAGCTTGACCTCTTTATTTAAGTGCCCAACCTTGTGCCACCGAGACATTGCTTCCAGGATACGCTCCTATATTCAGAAGTGACTGAAAAGGAAGATAGATAGAGATTTCTGACATTTTCGTTGTATCTATGCATTTGTTCACTGGTGGCTTGTTAAATTGTCTATTCTACCGAAATTGTGGAATTTCGTATATGCTGTTTATTATTAGTTTCCACATCTTTCTTTGTTCTAGAATTCATCTTTACTTTTTAAGCTATTTATGAACTGTATATTTCGTTTCTGTATTTTATGTTGCTCGTTCTTCGGGTCTTTCTACATCTCTGTTATTAATTCCCACTTGATGTCACTTATTATATCTGTCTATAAATGTCTCGTGTATAGAAAGTTATCAAACCAAAGTTTTTTGTTTTTTATTTGGACATGTGCCAGCCAGTGGCGTAATCTCTATGTGTGCTGTGCGTGCTGCGCACACCTATGCCAGAAGTAAAATAAAAATTTAATTTATTATTCTATAAAATATTTCTCTTCTAATGTTCTGCTTTCGGACCGCACGCACCAGGATAACGGATTTTCCCGCATGGAATCTACGAGTATAATCTAGTTTCAGTTTCCCCAGACGCTTTTTATAGTGCAGTTTTTTATTGGTTGGTAGCAACCGCCCGAAGTTTCTCGGGTAATTCCGTCACAATGCGTGCGGCACGTTTCGGATTCATGTCTGAACACTGGTTTGATTGGATCGGGGTATAGGCCAGATACGTAAATACAATGCGAACATGCGTGCGGTGGTCCTGCAGCTCTCGAGTTGTAAGAATCGGTTGTGTCCGTCCAGTGTTTTTTGTGATTAATTTTTGTTAGTTGCCGGGATGCAGATTATTAGTGACAGTGAGTTTCAAGTTGTAAGTTAATTAGTATTTCGGAGATAGTTGACATATACCCCTAATAACTATCGTTGCGTAATTGAATATAGTTGGTTTTTAAATTAAGAGGGGAAGAAGTTAAATAGTAGGCGTACATATTCATTTTAAGTAGCAGCACGCCTAGCTCGCATTACCAGGATACGCCACTGGTGCCAGCTAGGTTGAACGGGAGGCGCCTCGTCATAACGAGGCAAAATTTTTTTTTTTTTTTTAAAGAAGGAAAAAAAAAGCCTCGTGTTATTAAATAAAGTTGTTCACTGTCGTGGAATATTCTAATCCACATATATAAATTATTAGGTAAATATGAAGCCTAACAAATAAAATTAATAAAGAAAAGAGCAATGGTAAAATAACAGTGCTGTCACAAAGAAGGTACTCGAAATCCCCCTTGTTTTCTGCTTCGTCTGCAAATTGTAACGCTTTCACGTTGATATTAAAGGCCTTCTGCAACATACACGCGTTTCCCAAACACACAATAAAATGTGCTGCCTTTCTAAGAAAAACCTTGAAATATGCAAGTTGACCTAAATTTTAAATTCCATTCATGTCTTTTTCTACACTATGTTACCAAAAACAAAAGACAGATGGACTAAAGGATAGCGAGAAGGGAGAGGCAGAAAGCCGAACACTAAACACGCGTCGCGCGATACACAAATGCTGCCATCACGCGTGTAAGACTACATGCACTAACTTTTTTTGGACGAACAGTGATAAAATACACTACCCTTCCCAGAGTTAGGTTTTAAAATCATAAAAAACGCTTATTAGGAAAGATAACAATAGATGGGTTTACGTTTGAAAACATTACAGTACCCAGACAGCACATCTTCGAAACAGGAGGTAGAAGGAATTGCATATTTTGAACGCAGCCACGTAGCTCTTTTAAATTTGGATATTTGGGTTCCTTAGGGCTTGCTGACAAAGAATATGTAAAACGTTACGCAAATAGTCCAGGAATTAATAAATTATAACCAAAATAAAATAGTGGGGATGCCTGACAACATAAAATCATTTCTGCTCATAAAATTTTTTTATAACGTGTTTGAACAAAACCTTACGTTACAGAAATAGCCTACCATGTAAACTCCAAATTGATTGGAGCGCAACAAATGAAAGACTAACCACGATTGGTCGGGCTATAAATACTATCTTTCGTTGTTAGGGGAGACGTGAAAAGGTAACATTTTTTCAAACACTTGTCGAAACGTGGCTCCATTGGCTAGACTCGCTGATATACTCACTTAGGAGCGTTAGTTCGAGACCACTAGTGCAAATAAGCTTGATAAAGCCACAGTGCGTTGAAGCCAGCTCATATTTTGCTAAATAAAAGCCTGGAACATAAGCAGATGGGAATTTGTGCCAGAATTCATTGCTAATCAACGTATCTGTGTTTATTCTATGAATTGTGGTAAGCTTAAACCATTCAGTATCTTGTAATGAAAATTGAATGTGAATTGTTAATTTATGCCTGTATATATGTGTAGTTCAGTAGCAAACATGATGTAAAACCTATAATGCTCCCGCCTGAACAGAAGGTGTCGGAGGAAAGTAAAACTGCATGGAATGGCCAAACAGTACACTGACACCTAGATTATTGATTAGACAGAAATAATGCTGGAAGTGCAGAGGCGTGGTAACCATTAAGGAGGTAAATACTGGTATAAAGTATTTCAGATGAAGCTGACAGTTGGCCTAACGCTCTGAACTCAATGTTTGTGATGTATTGTGATCAGTGTAAAAAGAGAGTATAAGTTAGTTATGAAGTAGAAGGTACATCCTTCTTGATTTCAGGGACCGTGGTCTTGATGGTATTGAGCAGCACCTGGTCAGAGCTTTGCTGAATCCAGAGTCGGACAGCATACTCCTTGGTCTTTTTAGCTATCAGTGAGGTGTCTCCAGAGCCCAGGGGAGAATTCGAGCAGAGGAGTCCTTTCCTGCCGCCATCACGCAAGATAAGCTGATTTGGCCAGCTGAGCTCAACATTATGTCCCCTCATCTTGAAATGACTTTGTAAAAATAACATTCAGAGGGGAATTTAATTGTCTTAATATCAGGAACTGAGAACATCTCCAATACTAGTCCCAAAAGACAAACTATTGAAGTCATGATGACAAATACCAACAGAGCTTGAACAAAACAAAACCAGTATTACCTCATATTACTACTACACAACTGACACACATAGGATATTTTTAATAATATATGTCACTACAATATTCATATTGATAAAGTCTGTACATATACTTGTAATTAAAATTGATTGTGATTCCTGGTTCCTTTGTATTTGAATCAGGACACATATACCTTTATGACAACAATGAATACATATTGTTATTTGAAAAGTTATCAGTGACTCCTTAAAATATTCTCATAGAGTGTTATATGTATGTGAGTGTCACAGTGTTGTCAAGAGTAGTGGATTAAATTAAATTGTTTATCTGTCTGTTGTTGTGACTTACACTTCATCATACACGTACCCTAGATACATATACGTAGTCATCACACTATTCCAGAATAATTCTGACTGAGATATATATATATGTGGCAGCAAGTAAGGTTATCTATCATACACTACTCTCATTAGATATAGATACCTTCACAGCTGATCTCAGTCAGTACACTAAGTCCCCCTATAAATATTTATAACATCCCACTTCACCACATATATTGGGGTCTCGCTCTTGGGATTTTGAATCTTTCCCTATTAAAAATATTGGGGGTAATTCACTTCAGGGAATATAAGAATTAAAAGGTATCCTTGGGTGGAATTAAATAAGGTTGAGCTCACGGTGCCTGTGTTGTCCATTAGATATATTTAGAGATTAAATTGTTGGTTAGACATTGTAGAAATTTACCTGATAGACAATGGCGGACCTGGCCAAGTTTCGATCTGCTGCTGTTCAGACTGCAAAAGAGTTAGGATTAGATGGGCAAGTTATGGTTGCCTATGTCACCACGGAATGTGACAAATTTATTGAACGCGAAGAAAGAAGATTAGAAAAAGAGGCCGAAAGAAAGTTAGAGGCTGAGACTAAGAGGTTGCAATTTGAAGCTGAGGCTGAGACTAAGAGGTTGCAGATTGAGGCTGACAAAGAGGCTAAGAAATTGGAAGCAGAAAGAGAAGACAAAAGATTAGCTGCAGAAAGGGAAGAGAAGAAATTAGCTGCAGAAGAGAGGAAATTAGCTGCAGAAAGGGAAGCAGAAGATAAAAGATTACAAAGGGAACATGAGTTACGACTAAGGGAGTTTGAGTTTCAAGGCCATGCTCCTGAAAATGGTGCCAGTCCCTTTGCCTCTGATGCTACGGTTACTCAAGGAGCCTCAACCTCAGCTATGAATTTTCATTTAGATCATTTTGTTGAGAAAGACGATGATATAGAGAGCTACCTAAATAGGTATGAACTATTAGCTACCACGTATGGGTTAGAGAGAGAAAGGTGGAGCTTAAAGTTATCTCAGGGACTTCGTGGGGCAGCTTATGAAGTTTTTGCAAAAATGAGCAGAGGTGATCAGGAAAATTATGAGATGCTAAAGCAGGCTCTTTTGTTAAGGTATGAAAAGAATGCAGAATTTTATAGGAAAAAATTTAGGAATGCTAAACTACTGTCAGGTGAAACCTATCACCAGTTCTCTGCACGAATAGAGACATACTTGGAGAAATGGACTTCTCTGGGGGAAAACCCAAGATCTTAAGGAAATGGTCCTTATAGAGCAATTAAGAGAGTCCATGGCTCCAGACCTGAGAAAGTTTCTCATGGAACAAGGTGCAGAGAGGCTGGGTGAGTTGCTAAATGTTGCTGAAAGGTATCAAGCAGCTCAAGCAGAGGTAACAGGTAATAAAAAGAAACAAGTGGATAACTTTAGGGCACCACAGAACTTTAATCAATTTGATCCTAGAGATCAAAACAAAAGTAAGCACCAGTTTGATAGGCCACGGTATGAAAATAAAAATAAATTCCCACAATTCGATGAAAGGAAATATAATGAAAGAAAATCTTTCAACCAAGGAAAAAGGTGGTGTAAGAATTGTCAGATGGACAATCATGACACTGACCGTTGCAGAAGGAAACCTGTGTATATGGCAACCCTTCAGGTCAGGTCGACCTCAAGACAGGAGGGGGATATTATGTTAGATACCACTCCAGAAGAGATGAGGAAGGCACAGGCTGGGGATAAAACACTCAAGCCTTGTTTCAGAAAATTGTCAACTTGTCATACAACTCCAGGCAAGGGAGATTTTTACATGAAAAACAAGTTGATGTATAGGAAGGCCGGAACTAGATCCCATGGTCACGGACAGCTGGTTCTTCCAAAGAGATATAGGACAGACTTAATAAGGAGCCTACATGTGAAACCAGATGGGGACCATGAGAAGATAGGTACCATCATTCAAAAGGTGGCTCACAATTATTATTGGCCCAAAGCAAGATGGGACATTGAGAATTTTGTAGAAAGGTGTAGCATAGCACATGAGGGAACACCCACAAGTGGGAACATGGATCAGGACCTGGACACGCCCCGGGGCAAAATTAGGCCTGATAATAAAAAGAAAAATAGATTTGATAAAGTGGACCAAATGGAATGGGAAGCCCCTTTTCACGGACAAGCTTCACTTAACTGTTTTACAATGGCCACTATGCGGAGAGTGCAAAAAGATGTCTTACCCCAGGACAAGCCGAAAATCCCTCAATCGGACTTAAACAAACTGGAGGAAGAGGATGTAGAGAGGAAATCTCTCATCAAGAATTTTAAGTGGGGAGAAAGCCCCAAAAGAAAAATTGGTAGCGGTCGTTTTGTGAATGATAATTCTGGGAGGAAAAAATCATCACTATAAAGCTTCGAGTGGAAGAGACCATACCGGTGCATGGACAAATAGGTCCACACAATTAAAGGTCCATATGTAGCTATGTTAAGAACGTGGACTGATGAAAAGGCAGAGGAAAACATTACATCTTCATACCAATATGTGAATGAGCTGACCACTCGGTTAAAAACTGGCTGGAAACTTGCCAATGAAAATTTGAAACAAGCCAGGAAGAAACATGCTGCCTAATATAACAGGAAGGCGAAAGACAGAAATTTGGCTGTGGGAGAGAAAGTACTGCTTCTTTTGCCCGGGAGTCAGAATAAGTTACAAATTGGATGGCAGGGTCCATATACAGTTCTAGAGAAGGTGTCTAGAACAAATTATAAGATAGATAAGAAGGGGAAAGAAAAAATCTATCATGTGAATCTCCTGAAGAAATATTTGGAAAGAGAACATCAGGAGGAGACACACTTGTTGACCTTGTCCATCGCCATGGAGATGAAAAAGGAACCACTTTCATCATTTGAATATCCATTACACCCCTGTGAGACAGCAGCACAGGTGAAAATCAGTACACATTTAACGAAAACTCAGAAAGAGAGAGTGCAACAGGTTCTAAATAATCATGCAGAGGTGTTAACAGACCGACCAGGGCATACAAACCTATTGGAATATGATATGAAACTAATAGACTCCACACCTGTCTGTATGAAACCATATTCGATTCCGTTTGCTAAGGAGAAAGCTTTGAAGGAAGAGATAGACTATCTATTGAAGGAAGGAATTATTTCACACAGTGAATCTTCGTATAGTTCCGGTGTTGTACTCTTAAGGAAGCCCTCTGGAGAACATAGACTCTGTATAGATTACAGGAGACTGAATGCTATTACAGAAGGACAGGTGGATCCATTGCCGGATACAAATCAGCTGTTTGCCAGACTAAATAAAGCTAAATATTTCTCAAAAGTGGATCTGAGTAAAGGATACTATCAGATTCCAGTAAAGCCTGAGGTTAGACCATACCTAGCTTTTAGTACCTCAGAAGGACACTATGAGTTTAATAGATTGCCATTTGGATTGAAGAATGCGCCTAGTGTCTTCTCTAGAATGATGAGAAAATTATTGGATCCTCTGAATAATCCCTGTATAACAAATTTTATGGATGATATCCTTATAGCAACAGAAACATTTGGGGGAAACACATTGACTCTCTGAACATGCTGTTTGATCGACTTAGGGAGGCAAATTTAACAGCCCGACCAACCAAATGTTGCGTTGGATGTAAAGAATTGGAATTTTTGGGACACACAGTTTATCAGGGAAACATGACCCCTGACCCAAAGAATTTAGAGAAACTACAGAAAGCCCCGAGACCACAAACCAAGAAGGACGTGAGATCCTTTGTCTCATTATGTGGTTTCTACCAGAAGTATATCAAAAACTTTAATTCCATATGTGCACCGTTAACTGAATTGACACGTAAAGGACATCCAGATCGCATTACATGGACACCACAATGTGAAATGACTTACCAAGAATTGAAGGAAAAGCTCACAAGTAAACCCATTTTGAAATTACCTGACTTAAGTAAAGAATTCATAGTAAGGACGGATGCAAGTAATATTGGGTTAGGTGCAACTCTACTACAGAAATCAGATGCATTGGATGGGGAATTAAGCCCAGTGGCATATGCTAGCAGAAAGTTGAATAAAGCTGAAATCAACTACTCAACTAGCGAAAAAGAATGTCTTGCAGTAATATGGGCGATAAAGAAATTCAATATTTATCTATATGGGAAGGCATTTAAGTTGCAAACAGACCACAAACCTTTATCGTTTCTAGCACAGGCTAGGCATGAGAACTCCAGGTTACTCCGATGGTCTTTACTTTTGGCTCCATATAATTTTAGCATTGAGTATATATCTGGAAAAACCAATTTGGGAGCGGATTTTTTAAGCCGTCATCCGTGTGATGAGAATCACCGTAAACCCCAGAAATAATAATAAATTTCTCTATGTGTATATAAAATAAAGGACTGAATATAATGTCTGTTTTAAGAGGGGAGGTGTCGTGGAATATTCTAATCCACATATATAAATTATTAGGTAAATATGAAGCCTAACAAATAAAATTAATAAAGAAAAGAGCAATGGTAAAATAACAGTGCTGTCACAAAGAAGGTACTCGAAATCCCCCTTGTTTTCTGCTTCGTCTGCAAATTGTAACGCTTTCACGTTGATATTAAAGGCCTTCTGCAACATACACGCGTTTCCCAAACACACAATAAAATGTGCTGCCTTTCTAAGAAAAACCTTGAAATATGCAAGTTGACCTAAATTTTAAATTCCATTCATGTCTTTTTCTACATTATGTTACCAAAAACAAAAGACAGATGGACTAAAGGATAGCGAGAAGGGAGAGGCAGAAAGCCGAACACTAAACACGCGTCGCGCGATACACAAATGCTGCCATCACGCGTGTAAGACTACATGCACTAACTTTTTTTGGACGAACAGTGATAAAATACACTACCCTTCCCAGAGTTAGGTTTTAAAATCATAAAAAACGCTTATTAGGAAAGATAACAATAGATGGGTTTACGTTTGAAAACATTACAGTACCCAGACAGCACATCTTCGAAACAGGAGGTAGAAGGAATTGCATATTTTGAACGCAGCCACGTAGCTCTTTTAAATTTGGATATTTGGGTTCCTTAGGGCTTGCTGACAAAGAATATGTAAAACGTTACGCAAATAGTCCAGGAATTAATAAATTATAACCAAAATAAAATAGTGGGGATGCCTGACAACATAAAATCATTTCTGCTCATAAAATTTTTTTTATAACGTGTTTGAACAAAACCTTACGTTACAGAAATAGCCTACCATGTAAACTCCAAATTGATTGGAGCGCAACAAATGAAAGACTAACCACGATTGGTCGGGCTATAAATACTATCTTTCGTTGTTAGGGGAGACGTGAAAAGGTAACATTTTTTCAAACACTTGTCGAAACGTGGCTCCATTGGCTAGACTCGCTGATATACTCACTTAGGAGCGTTAGTTCGAGACCACTAGTGCAAATAAGCTTGATAAAGCACAGTGCGTTGAAGCCAGCTCATATTTTTGCTAAATAAAAGCCTGGAACATAAGCAGATGGGAATTTGTGCCAGAATTCATTGCTAATCGACGTATCTGTGTTTATTCTATGAATTGTGGTAAGCTTAAACCATTCAGTATCTTGTAATGAAAATTGAATGTGAATTGTTAATTTATGCCTGTATATATGTGTAGTTCAGTAGCAAACATGATGTAAAGCCTATAATGCTCCCGCCTGAACAGAAGGTGTCGGAGGAAAGTAAAACTGCATGGAATGGCCAAACAGTACACTGACACCTAGATTATTGATTAGACAGAAATAATGCTGGAAGTGCAGAGGCGTGGTAACCATTAAGGAGGTAAATACTGGTATAAAGTATTTCAGATGAAGCTGACAGTTGGCCTAACGCTCTGAACTCAATGTTTGTGATGTATTGTGATCAGTGTAAAAAGAGAGTATAAGTTAGTTATGAAGTAGAAGGTACATCCTTCTTGATTTCAGGGACCGTGGTCTTGATGGTATTGAGCAGCACCTGGTCAGAGCTTTGCTGAATCCAGAGTCGGACAGCATACTCCTTGGTCTTTTTAGCTATCAGTGAGGTGTCTCCAGAGCCCAGGGGAGAATTCGAGCAGAGGAGTCCTTTCCTGCCGCCATCACGCAAGATAAGCTGATTTGGCCAGCTGAGCTCAACATTATGTCCCCTCATCTTGAAATGACTTTGTAAAAATAACATTCAGAGGGGAATTTAATTGTCTTAATATCAGGAACTGAGAACATCTCCAATACTAGTCCCAAAAGACAAACTATTGAAGTCATGATGACAAATACCAACAGAGCTTGAACAAAACAAAACCAGTATTACCTCATATTACTACTACACAACTGACACACATAGGATATTTTAAATAATATATGTCACTACAATATTCATATTGATAAAGTCTGTACATATACTTGTAATTAAAATTGATTGTGATTCCTGGTTCCTTTGTATTTGAATCAGGACACATATACCTTTATGACAACAATGAATACATATTGTTATTTGAAAAGTTATCAGTGACTCCTTAAGATATTCTCATAGAGTGTTATATGTATGTGAGTGTCACAGTGTTGTCAAGAGTAGTGGATTAAATTAAATTGTTTATCTGTCTGTTGTTGTGACTTACACTTCATCATACACATACCCTAGACACATATACGTAGTCATCACACTATTCCAGAATAATTCTGACTGAGATATATATATATGTGGCAGCAAGTAAGGTTATCTATCATACACTACTCTCATTAGATATAGATACCTTCACAGCTGATCTCAGTCAGTACACTAAGTCCCCCTATAAATATTTATAACATCCCACTTCACCACATTCACGTAGCAGGGAGCGAAGTGTTAGAGACTTCGGTAAATTAGTTCTAGGCTTTATGAGGTGGTGCGACCGTTTCCCTTCATCGCAGAACCTGCCTTCCCAACTCAAAAGCATAGTCACGCACCCATTTACAGCTGGGTAAGCAGAGGCGTCACGCTACCACGGTTTCGATCCGGTAAATCTGCTTTGCTCTAACCGCTCGTCTTATCTACTACGGTACTTTCAAAATTACTTTTTTTTCTTTCTTGTTTGTTCTGGTCATACATTTCTCTGTTCGTGTTATGATTTCATGAAAAAACAGCCTCATAAACAAACAAAATAAGTGCCTGCCTCCAACTTCAGATATGTCACGTGATTATATGTTTCGGGTAAAGTCTTCTTGCGGTGGACGAATCTTAATTACCTCCTACTTCCATACTCCACTCAAATTTCCCTACCTCGCAACAGCAGGTCTCCATCCTCCTCCCAGACACACTTCTGTAGCGGAAATCACCGCCACTGAAGCATAATCTTGTTTAAACGCTGTGTATGAAATCAATACAATTCTTTTCTGTTACTACCACACAATTACAATGCTGCTGGTCTGGAATCCACGGGGAAAAGAAAGAAAAAGGCAAAGAAGCTGCTCCTGATTAGACCCGGGGACTGACATGAACACCGCAGGCCGATTTCTGTAGGATATACAGAAAATAACCTCCGACAGGTGGCGCTAGGGAGTTTTCATTCATAGTTCTTGCTTGCGGTAAAGAAGAGATGATGAATCTACACCGGGGACAGACAAGACATTGATCGCAGACCCCTGGTGAACCACCAGAAGACATCTTTATGGATCATCAATGAGTTTGTCATAAATTTTGACTAATTCCATAAAATTAATGCCCAAAATTGTTCCACAAATTGGCGGACCACGCGGCTCTGGGAAAACCTGACGTAGAAATTGACATGTATGCTTCTGCGCATGGCTGAACCAGGTCATATTTCTGGTTAGTGTATGTCAGTGCTTCTCAAGCTATCTGGCGTGGCAGACCAGCAATATTTATTTTCACACTCTCTACGGATCGGTATCATGTCTCTGTATTTATTTTTTACGGTATTCCCTATAGCCCCGTAAGCTTGCTGCGGACCGGCAGTCGATCTCTTGCGGATCGGAGCCTGTTCGCGAACCATCATATTGAGTAGCCGTGGAATTTGTGACAATGAGACTGGGTTTTGAGCAGTAAGTTTCAAAACTACAAATGAACACACGCAAATATAAATAATCAGACAAAGGCTGCAAGTGTTTATGAAATTATAGGAAACTCTATACAGAGCGGTACAACAGGCAATCTTATCATCAGAAGTTGTCCCCCCAGTCTATCAAGTGTTTCGGCCCCTTAATCTCCTTTACACTCTAAGGGGGGCGGGCCCACTTAGGTCACGACTCCCAAGTGTCAGCCTGCTGTTGTTTAGTGCAAAGAATTGAACCCACTCCACCTTGGAAGCAGCTTTCAGATTATATATTTCATTTTATATTGTGTATCCGATTTATACGCGTTTGCTATATATATAAATTGCTGGGAATGATTGTCATTCCATGACGACATGAAGGGAACAGTCCAATATGCTGGAAGCACATCACAGCCCTTTGACATACGAAGTAGTGTTAAACAAGGCTGCGTTCTGGCTCCAACCCTCTTCGGGATCTTCTTTGCCTTACTCTTGAAACATGCATTCAGAGATGCAACTGAAGGAATAACGCCTTCACACTAGGTCAGATGGCCGTCTGTTTAATCTTTCAAGACTGAAGGCAAAAACAAAAATAAGAAGGGTCACTATAAGAGACTTGTTGTTTGCTAATGATGCTGCAGTCGTCACCCAAAGCCAACAGGAGCTTCAGAGCTTGATGAATCGCTTCACCCAAGCATGCAAGGACTTTGGCCTCACAATAAGTCTAAAGAAAACGAATGTGCTGAGTCAGGATGTGGGTGCTGCACCAGTTATCACCATAGATAACTATGAATTGGCAGTGGTGTACCACTTCACATACCCGGGGTCTACCATCAATGACAAACTCTCACTGGGCACATCAATTGACAGCCGCATTGGCAAAGCTGCAGCTACCTTTGCCTGCCTCACATCGCGTGTTTGGGGAAACTCCAAACTCACAATGAAGACAAAAGCTGTGGTATATAACTCCTGCGTCAGCAGCACACTCCTATATGGAAGCGAGACCTAGACAACCTACGCTAAGCAAGAAAGAAGGATCAATACCTTCCATCTACGGTGCCTACGCCACATCCTTGGCATATCTTGGAAAGATAAAGTGACAAATGTCGAGGTGTTGTCAAATGCTGGCCTTCAACGCATGTATACATTGCTTAGACAGCGGAGATTACGCTGGCTTGGCCATGTCCGCCGCATGGAAGATGGTCGCATCCCAAAGGATATCTTCTATGGCCAACTAGCAGATGGCAGAAGAACAGTTGGGCGACCGCAACTGAGGTTCAAAGATGTGTGCAAGCGAGACATGAGGACACTGGATATAAATCCAGCAACGTGGGAGGATGAAACTGCCGATCGCACCAAGTGGCGATGCTATCTACGGCGCCACCTTAAATTGAGGGAAAAGAAACTCACACAACAAGCAGACAAGGGGAGACAACGTCGAAAGGAGCACCAGAAAAATAAGCAGCTGAGGGCTGCCACCTCAGGGGCGCAGTCCCATAGTCAGTTATGACTGAAGGGGCTATTATTATTATTATTATTATACTTACTTACTTAGTCGTTCCCTTCTACCGTGAGGTGTAGAGGTAAATTATTATTATTATTATTATTATTATATATATATACATGCGTGGATTCTAGGGCGGTACGTCTAACCAAAACCCTCAATCCACTCCACGTGATGCGTCCTGGAATTAGGCCACCTACGAGTTGCCTGGCCGACGTTCCAGGGATTGAATTGCTGCGATTCCCCTTGAGGTGACACATGTTGTGAACCCAGCATTGCACACTAAGTGTGGAGGAATCAAGTAAGCCTCACTTAAATCTGACTTTTGCCTAGTGGGCAACGTGCAGCAGAATCTCACAATGAATAGATGTCAAGGAGAGCTGAAAAGTGCATCTGTGCAGAACGTTAAGATTTTCTGGAACAACCGAGAACCAGAGCACAGAATTTTAGCATATTTGTAGCTCCACCATGGAGGAATGTCCTATATGCCACGTTCCACCCGCTTCTAGCTTCAAACCCAAATGTGAGGATTCTTTAAATGTATGCCGAACCAAGATAGATTACCTGGAAAAGAAACTGAAGTTTATGACTACAGCTTAACAAGTTTCGAAACGGCAGAAAAGCCACAGCAAAAGCCTGCATGTAAAGTAGAGGCAATGCCAAGAATTCCTCTAGTTAGCATTCGCTGCAAAAGAACGACGCACTCAACATCCATAGTTAAATAATAACAACAACGATCTCCAGCTGTATTGGTCGTTAGTCAAGTTCTATTCCCCAGGTCTGTGTTAGTCATTAAACTTGGTCATCCGATTGTAAGGATCCGGAGGAGGCAAGACATCTGTTGGTAAGGGTATGAAGATTCGGCTTGATTTTCGTGGTGATGACATAGGCCATCTGTCTGAAATACGAAATAGGACATATTTTATCTTTCGTGTCCTGAGACATATGTGTGCATAACTGGTATCACTTTTGAAATGGTATGTTGCTGCACTAAGTCAATCATAAATTGAGTGATATAGTAGTAATATCTGCGTGTTTCAATAGGTTTGGTTTTAAGGACTATCTTTATTGCACATGGACAACGCCATTAGTGCTCAAATTTCCTCCCTTGGATCACACAAGGAGTATCTCAGCACAGTGCACGAACTCTGTAGCAGAGGCGAGAATCCCAGTGCGTGTATGTAGGAATCACATTCTATAAATATTTTTGTGGTGGGTAGGCTTTTAATTTTTTTTTAAATTTTGCCAGGGCAGCGGCTTCACAGCCTACTCTTTACGATTTCCAACTGCCGTGGGATTTTTAACGAGCGCAACTTGCAAACGGGACCTCCTATTTTTTCGCACTTGTCCGAGAAGGCTAGGCATCCGATCTCACTACTCAGGAGACCAGGGGGGGGGGGAGTATGACATCATTAGGACCACTGGTTCTGAAGAAACAAAAAATGTCCATAAATTACATTCCCTCAATTGGGAATCGAACCCGGTACCTTTAGAATTCGAGGCGGACGCCATACCTTTTAGCCACTCCGACCTTCAAATGGACAAGAAGTAAGAAGATTGCCTTAAGCTTAATTGCGTTGTTAAACTGTATTACGTTCCGTTTCATAGCTCTGCTTTGTCTTAGATCAGTTTACTGCAGTTCGCATTATCTATATTGTTAAAATATTTCATTCAATCACTTAAATCATTCAATCATTTATATAATAGCAATCATTTGTTAAAACACACACCAACCCGTGTTCTTAAATCAGAGGCAGTCATTTGTCACCCTTATTACGTAATCCCGTCTCATTACTTTTAGTTTATCATAGGCCATCTCAACCTGGCATTCATCTGATTACACTCCATAATTACGTGCAGTAAATTATGTTTTTTTTTTTTTAAATAAACAAGTACGGCTGCCGGCTCTCTGTCTTTGCCGCTACCTCTGGCTCCTAATTTCTCTAGTTTCAACATTATCCTATATAACCAGTAAGGGCACCACCTAATTTTTCCACCGCCCGCATTAGAATATCCGCTTACATAGAGCCACCGGGAACTCAAGATCGTATTCGAAAGCCGAAAGAGTTTCGTCTGGTTTTAATGGATGGAAGATTAGACCAAACATCTGTTGGGGGCATAAGATAACACCATATTGCAGACTCTCACGAGATCAGAAAATTAGAAAGAACTGTTTTCTAGATTGCGCTTCCCGGGCGGATGTTTTCAGTGAAGACTATTAGGACTATTACAGAGGTCTGGCGCTGTCCGTGCATTCTGGGTATTTTGCAACTGGAGGAGGAAAGACAAAGATTGGGGCGAGGGGAGAGGTTTGGGAAAGAAGAAGACATGATAGCCAGATGATAACGGAAGCCATATTGCATGGACATAAATTAGAAAACGTATCATTTGGTTTGAATGTGGACAAAAAAAGGTATGCTTTTCCGTGAAGATGTGAGCAAATCCAGTAAAATAAACTGAAGCTGTAGGAAAGAAACAGGGTTTTTAACATGCAATTTTCGTTGAAACATTAACTTTGGGTTCCCTGTAGAGTATAGGCCTTAAAAAAAATCTTTATAATCCTTTCCATGTCTCTCTGGAATTCACCTGTTTTTATCTTCCACTATTTCTCTTGCCATGGGGATTCCACATCAGACACTGTCCAGTAATGCTGGTTTCTTTATAATTTCTTAGTTTACGATATAAGTTCTTTTCAATAGTAGGCAACTTACCTTTCCCAAGAGATTGAGGATGCGTTCCAAGATAAGAAACTGGTACTAGCAGCATGGATAGATCTAAGGAAAGCATTTGACAAGGTTTGGAAAGAAGGGCTTTTCAGGAAACTGAGAAATTGCAGAGTGAATGGTAGGATGTACAAATAAGTGGAACCATACTTGCATAACAGAAGAACCCGAGTACAACTAGATGGCCTCAAGAGTAAGAGAATTATATTGCGTCATGGCGTCCCTCGGGGATGGGTTCTGTCCCCCACACTTTTCCAAGTCTTCATCAACGACCTGGTTGCTGAACTACCACATTTAAAAAAAAAAAAAAAGTAAAATTACCACATGGAATGAAAGTGGCAATGTACGCTGATGACCTGGTATTATGGTGCACAGATGAGCATGCAACAGTGGCCATCAAACTGCTACAAAGAGCTATAGATGCCTTAACCTCATGGGCAAATAGATGGTGTGTCAACATCAATACAGATAAGTGCAGCACTACGCTCTTCACCCTCTCTCCAAAACAAAAAGCTGGCGTCATCAAGATAAATGAAGAGCTCCTGAGAGAAGATAAACAACCCACCTATCTCGGAGTTACATTCGATGATAGGCTGACATGTAAGCAACACATCAACAAGGCAGCAACAAAGGCCAGGAGGAAGTTAGCCATCCAGAGAAAACTAAGTGGAACCACATGGGGAGCCAGCGGGGAAATACTTAGTAAAGTTTACCAGCAGGGCATACGACCACACCTGGAATATGGGTCAGCTGCGTGGTGTCCAGCATCAAACACCACATTACAAGAGCTAGATAAGGTGCAAAACCAGGCTCTTAGGGTCATCAGGGGGGCAATGAAATCAAATATAGTAGAGATGGAGAAAATGGGGAGGATACAAGCACTGAGAGAACGCAGAGACACGAAAGTGCTAACACAGGCAGAAACGTTCCTCTGTATGCCGAGCCATCCAATGAAGGACAGATTCCAAAACCTAACAATGGGGCGATTGAAAAGAAGCAGTTTTATCCACCAGGCCAAACGACTTCGTAGACAAACCTTAGACTTGGCTGAAGTTGGCAGCCCCCTAAAGTCTGTGCCAGAACAAACCCCCTGGAGTGAGGAGCTTGGACTACCAGTATACATCCAGACAAAAGTGAAAGGAATACTCGACAAGGATGACCAGAACAGCGTGCAACGTAGGACAATCACTCTCAGTTTCCTGGATGATGAATACCCACAGGTCATCTGGGTCCAAGTATACACGGATCATCATCATCTCAACCCGTAACCCATCATGGGTCGTAGGGGTGCCATGGTGGAAGCATCAGCAGACAGGGTCCTCCACTGCTCTCTATCATCAGCAATGCGTACAAGTGTGGAAAAACCGTGCCCTGCCCATTCTTTGATGTTATCAGCCCAGGATTTTCTTTGCCTTCCTCTTCTCCGTTTACCTTCGACTGTTCCCTGGAGGATCGTTTTCGAAAGGGAGTCATGACGAGTTACATGCCCAAACCAGGCAAGCTTTCGACGTTTCACTACTGACAGAAGTGGCTCTTGGTGGCCTGCATACGTGTTTATTTTCTCTCTAACATAAACATTTGTTTTCTGCTCTTTATAGCAAATGTGCTAAATTCTTCTATAACATTTATACTCGAAAGCCTGAATCCTTCGCCCCGTATCTGCAGTGAGTGTCCAGCCCTCACACCCATGCAAGAGAATAGATAATACAAGTGAATTTGATCTTCACAGGAAAACTGATGTTACTTTTCCAGATCACATTCAGTCTTGTCATGGCAGTTGAGGCCATCTCAAGTCTTGTCTTGATTTCTTTACTTGATCTTCCATCACTACATATAGTGGACCCCAGATATTTAAAGGTGTTCACTTCTTCTAACATTTGCCCATTTAACGTAATGTTGGTCGGAACATGTTTCTTATGGCTATTCACCAATATCTTGCTTTTTTCTATATTAATTTCCATCCCATACGTTCTTGTTACTTTCTCGAGTCTAGAGGTAAGCTCTTGAAGTTCTGACTCTGTTCCAGCTATAAGATCGATATCATCAGCAAAACGTAGATTGCAAAGAGGTCGACCTCCAATCGATAAAGTTGTTTTCTAACCGCAAAGAGCCTCGTGCATAATATGTTCTAGATATATATTAAAGAGCACTGGGGACAGGATACATCCCTGACGAACTCCTACAGTTGTTTTGAAAAATTCTCCAATGTCATTGCTTGCAAAAACAGCACTGCTTGCGTCCTTGTATAGTGCTTCAATGATATCAATGATGTTGGTATCAAAAATTGAATTTTCTCATTATTTGCCATAAGCCTTCATGCCAGACTCGATCGAAGGCTTTTGTGAAATCGATGAAGTTATGGTATAAATTGCGTTGCTGCTGGAGATGGGTCAGCACGAAATGCAGTAAAGAATGCAGGAGCAGGAGTCTACATCAGTGGCGTATTCTCTATGTGTGCTGTGCGTGCTGCGCACACCTATGCCTAAAGGAAAATAAAAATGTAATGTATTATTCTATAAAATATTTCTCTTATAATGTTCTGCTTTCGGACCGCACGCATCAGGATAACGGATTTTCCCGCTTAGAATCTACGAGTATATCTAGTTTCAGTTTCCCAGACGCGTTTTACATAGAATACCCAAACAACACTAGGGATACGGTCAGAGTACCAACGGAGAAATTCTGTAACAACTATGATGCAGAAATCCAGGCAATCAGGGTGGCAATCGAGAAACTGTTGAACACCAATCTCGGTAGACAGCCTGTGGTATTCCTGACAAATGCAAGATCAGCACTCCAAGCCCTTCAATCCAGAAAATTACCAGATATACAAGCCCTACTGTCTGAACTGTGCAACCAGCGCAAGGTCGCCATGCAGTGGAACCTGTCTCACTGTGAAATACCAGGAAACGAGAGAGCAGACCGACTGGCTAAAGAAGGTGCTGCAGACGAGCAACGGGATGTTCCAGTTACGTACCATCAGAAGAAAAAGATGATCAAATTAATCAGAAAGCCACCAACGCCAACACAAGACGACTACCAAGCTATGAACAGATCAGAACTAATTGTCATTCTGCGCCTCAGAACAGGACATAACCGACTCCGCAGCCACATGTATACACAATTCAAGATTGGCAATTCAGCCATGTGTACATGTGGACAGGCACCCCAGACTACACAGCACATACTTCAAGACTGCCCCGAATATGATATATTGAGGAAAACCCACTGGCCCAGAGAAATAACTCTGGAAGGAAAACTATACGGACCTCTGTATGAACTACAAAAGACAGTGAAGTTTATGCAAGAAACAACATTGCAGATATAGACAATATATTTCAAGCGAACAAAAGAAGAAGAAGAAATGGTAGGAAGACCGTTGATTCTAGAAGGTTTTGTCTGAGCAAAATGAAATATTTATTTGTAAGCTGAATGCACATTTTTAGTAGACTGCTTAACACAACATGGACTGTCAAGACAATTTGAATGTCCCAGATAAACAATTCTTATAGGCTCTTTCTTTCCGATCAGTTCAAAAAGCTTCACACGTTTTCTCATCAGTCATTTTCTGTGTCATTGTCATAGTTGCTGCCATGTTCTGAAAGTCTGTTTTTAAGATATTGTTCCTAGATGAAAAGGACATAAGCTTTTCCAGCAGCATTACATTGTCTATTTCAAGAACTGATTCTCAAATTATTTTCAGATCAATCTCAAAGATGATTAATGCTTCATAGAAGCTATATGAATCAAAACTATAAATGACATATTGAGATTTGACTCATGCACAAGACAAATGATGTTTGTCATGAGCATGGAATGCCAGTTTCGACCACATGGTGCGTTAAAATGAGTGTACGCAGTGTTCTTTATTCTATATAGTACATAACTTACATTGCTTTTCTTTTGTTGGTTATTCCAGACTGCAAATTCTTGGCCATTTTTCGAGGTGTTTTATTGGCTGATTTTGATGGAACTCTCTGAGAAATTTGCACGTATTCCATAATTACTGAACACACGCGGGAAGCTAAAGAAAGCACTTCTTCGCAGTGGTTCATTTTGATTGTCCAGTGTCTCATCTTTACTTCTGATTGAAGTTGGTGGTTATGGATCATTAGCTTCTGCTTGTGGTGGGTTTGAATTGCGTGGTTCTATTTCAAGTGATGTAACATCAGCATGTTCAGATTATGAAAGTTCATCAACTACCAAGGACGGTGATGAAGACCTCTTGCCAAGAAAGTATCAATTTCCATTTTTGTTTTCCTCTTTTGTACCCCACTTGTGCTATGGAGCAACCCGACGCTTTTGCCGTAAAGCAGATATGTACAGGAATTCACGCTGCTCTCGCGTTAATTCTAGGGTTAGACCTCTAACCAAGGCCCTAAAGCACTTCCAAATGCTACATCCTAGAGTCAGGCAACCTTCGAGTTGCCTGGCCAACGCTTACGGATCGAGTAGCCACACATGTGCAGTCCAACATAACGAGTCTCCTGTGACGTGTAATGGAAAAGAGTCTACAGTAATCTAACAGCCTATTGTAACCTAATAGCTGCTATCTGATTTGCTAGCTAAAACATGCATTAAACTACCTGTCCTGTCTGTCTGCAGCTTACCCTTTTGTCCCCGCCCTCCTTTCTTTAAACACTGGCAAACGCGGTGTTTACAATCTTCGTTGACCTGTCAGTCATAGCAGGAAATAAACCCCGCTATGGTTGTACTCTTTCCACTCACGCGAACTCATCTGTCAATCATATAATACTTGACAGCTAGACAGCACGTGAGAGTAACGGAACCGAACCTTTGAGGTTTACCCAGGGAAAGCTAGAAACCCCCGAGTACCCTTTGATCTTGAGCAAGCACGGGCATTCTAAAGGGAAACCCGCTAGAAGAACAACAGTCTTTTGATCTCGGTCAACGCTCCAGAAGAAAAACTTTGAGAAACGGGACGTATAGCCGTTCATCCTGGGAACCCTAGCTCCTGAATATTGTCCCACACAGGAGTGCGAAATAATGCCATTAGAGATCAAGAGCAATATATGATATATATATATATATATATATATATATATATATATATATATATATATATATATATATATATATATATATATATATATATATATATATATATATATATATATATATATATATATATATATATATATATATATATATATATATATATATATACTGCTGTTTCTAGAACTCAGTCGTCAGTCAGAATTTGAAGAGTCTAGCGCGTAGTCCTAAAACCATTTTTCTTTTTTGGAATACTGTGTATAAGTGATTCGTGGAGATTTCATTCTGCATTCTGGTAAGAGGAAAATAGTTATAAGTATTAGAAGCGTGTCACGGTGATAGCCATTTAAAGTTAAACCCTTATACTTCACTTAGATTTATCTTGTTAGTAAGGCGTATTACATAAAATAACGCGTAGCGAATTTTCATAAACAGATATCCAAGTAAAAAATGTAAGACCACGCCACCCGACTGCTTTATAACTGATACGAGACCGTAGTTATGTTTAGTGTTCTGGAATTCCCGGGGTAAGAGAGGTGGAGGGAGACCAAAGAACACATGGAGAAAATAACTGGAGAGGACATGACAGGGACGAGGAAGACATGGAAAGAACTTGAGCTGATGGCACCGGACAGGAAGACTTGGCATGCGTTAGTTGAAGGTTTATGATCCTTAGAGATCTAAATGATGATGGTGATGTTTGTTATTGAAATATCAATAACCAATATCAGTGGTTTCATGTATATATGTTTCTTCTCGATCCTGACTCTGTACTAAATCATCGGCAGATAAAATTTTGTTTAGATTATTCTATCTTATGATTAATGCCATTTGCAAAAAAAATTTCGATTTGACTCCACTGTACTTTTGTCCAACAGGTAGAATGCACAAGGTGGCATAATACATGTTTGATTAACTTCGTGATTTATCTCCAGGAATGTTCTGGATGATTGTCAGTTACGTGGTATTCTTCTTCTTCTTTATCTTTCCCCCTGTACTCCTTATGGAGCATGGAGCCGCGAGTGAAACTGGTCCCGCTGAAGAAAGTCTGCATCAAAGCAATCATGTACTCTTGCTGTGGTAGGTTCTGTAACATTTATTTTATACGACGAGTTTGCCAGCCCAAAAGCACAAAAAGCATGTTAGCCGCCATGGAAGTCATGGGAAAACATGGACTAGGAATAACGAATGAAAATGAGGAATTATTCTCAAACTTCTGTGCTTCAAATCAACTGGCTATAGGAGGAAGCATGTTTCCACATAAGAGAATACACAAGACAACATGGATATCACCAGATCATAGATCATCATTGCAGGATGTAAAGGTATATAGAGGAACAGATCTGGCATCAGATCACCATCTTCTGATAGCCAAAGTAAAAATGAAACTCAAGAGATATACAACAATGCACAATTATAGACAACAATTTAATGTAGGACATCTAAGAAATCAAGAAACAAGCGACAAATTTACGTTCACAATATCCAACAAATTCCAAGTGCTCCAAAATAAAAAAACAGAAAAAAACAAGAAAGCAGATTTAAACAAAAGCAAAACCAGAAGTTCCAAAGCCAAGGTTCAAGAAGTGTACCCAGAAACAAACAAAGAAGTAAAAAGAAGTATCAAAAGAGACAAGAGGAAGTATATTGAGGAGTTGGCAAGAGAGGCAGAAGATGCTGCAGCCAAAGGAAATATGAGAGAACTGTATAACAGCACAAAGAAGCTAACAGGAAAATACAAGCAAGCAAGTTGCCTCATAAAAGACAAGAATGGAAAACTGCTCAGCAATGTACAAGAGCAAATGAAGAGTTGGACGGAATATTTTGAGGGCCTTCTCAATACACTAGCTCCATAACCCCCACACTCCCCCCCCTCCCACCCCACCCCCTTTTCCCACCCCCCGACATCCAGCCAGAAGAAGAAGAAGTACAAATTAACTATGAAAGACCAACGAAGGAAGAAATAAAGAAAGCCATAAAGCTTCTAAGAGATGGAAAAGCGGCTGGTCCAGATGGCATTCCAGCAGAGGCCATCAAAGAAGATATCGACACGGCTACAGAGATGTTATATAAATTACTTGGTAAAGTCTGAGACAGGAAAGATACCAACAGAATGGAAGGAAAGATATCTGGTTAAGTTGCCTAAGAAGGGAAATTTAAAAGAGTGCACAAATTATAGAGGGATAATGTTACTATCAGAGACAGGAAAAGCATTAAACAGGATTATCCTCGAGAGATTAAAAGAGTCCATAGACAAGAAACTGGGAGATGAACAAGCATATTTTCGACCAAACAGATCCCGTACAGACCAGATAGCCACTGAGAATAATAATTGAACAAAGTCTGGAATGGAATTCACCACTCTACAATGGATTTGTGGACTAAGAAAAGGCTTTTGACAGTGTAGACAGAGAATCACTTTGGAAATTGATGAGGCATTATGGAGTTCCCATGAAGATCATTAATTTAATCAAGAAAACACATGAAGACATTACATGCAGAGTTCTTCGTGAAGGACAGCTTTCTGAACCGTTTGGGATAAGAACATGAGTGCGACAGGGATGCCAATTGTCTCCATTTCTGTTCTTACTAGCAATAGACTGGGTTATGAGATCATCGACAACACACAACAGAAATGGAATCCAGTTGACTCGGACTAAGCAGTTGGACGATCTTGATTTTGCTGATGACTTGGCCCTTCTGTCCCATTCCCATAACAGTAATCAGATACAGGACAAATTGAAAACACTCGATGAGTGGTCACAGCAATTGGGTCTGAAAATACACAGGGAAAAGAAAAAAATAATGAGAATAAATGCAGGTAATGATAACAGGGTTGAACTTGAAGAAACACCACTACAAGATGTAGAATCGTACACATATCTTGGCAGCAATATAGACAAAGTTGGAGGGACAGACAGTGATATCAAAATAAGAATACAAAAAGCAAGAAGAGCTTTCATTGCATTGGGAAATATATGGAGATCAAGAGAAATCGGATCCAACACAAATATAAGAATCTTCAACTCAAATGTCAAGTCAGTACTATTAAATAATAACAACACAGACTAGCTCGGGCGTTGGCGTAGCTGGCGAATCCTTTTTAGGGCTAAAAAAAAAGTACTATTATATGGCTCTGAAACATGGAGAACAACACAGACAACAATCAAAAAGCAACAGACTTTCATAAATGGGTGCTTGCTTAGAATAGAAGGATTAAAGTGATATAACAAGGTTACCAATGTGGAACTAATGACAAGAACTAGACAAGTGCCAGTGGAACAAGAGATGAGAAGAAGGCGATGGCGATGGATAGGACACACACTGAGGAAGCCTGTAGATAGCACAAGGCAGTCTTTGTTCTAGAACCCCCAGGGCAAGAGAGGCAGAGGTAGACCAAGAAGCACATGGAGAAGAGAGCTGGAAACAGAGGTGAAAATGATGAGGAGAACGTAGAAAGAACTTGAGATGATGGCACGTGACAGGAGGACTTGGCATGTGTTTGTTGAAGGCCAATGCTCCTCGGGGAGTGGACGGTTATGAATGAATCTTAGCCGCCTCTTACGACATACATGTCTGAGGCAGTTGTAGAGCAGTTGTTGTTTTTTTTTTTTTTTTGTTCACGGAGACCCACGGGAAATACGCGCTGCTGTGGCCATAACTGTACGTTAATTGTTTTGTGACCTACTTAGACCTCAATTTGTCTTACGACAGATATAGATCTAAGACTTGTTTGAAAAAAAAAAACTGTTTTTCCTCAATAGTTTACTTGAGTGGTCTACTTCTATTCAGCTATCGCAGGAAGTTCATTTTATATCTGTCCTCGCAGTTTTCTCCTGGCATAGATATTTCGTTTCAGCACCGGAAATTTATGGACGGCGTCAACTCCAATATGGCTGCCGAACGGACGCGCATGCGTGCACCGTCGGTTTTGATTACACTTCCTGTCTAAAAGAGCTCCGTCGCTTACCTGACGGGAATGTGAAGGAGAAGAGAGCAAAAGAGAAAGAGAGAGAGAGGTGGGAGTTGGAGGGAGAGATTAAGAGAATTGATGCGAGAAAGACTAATTTCACTGATAGTATCAGAAGTTGACATTAACGAACCGTGAACTAAAGACACGGCTGAGCTTTAAATCACCGACGAGGAATATACTTCTTCCCAAAACCCCAACAAAAAACCAAAACAAAACAAAAAGGCCAAATAACATGCAGCCGGCAAAACGAACGCAACGCTAACGTAACATTATTAAAGTATAGTTCTGAAAGTAGCTATTTTAGCAGCAGTGGTAATATCTACACCAGTAGCAGTAGCATTTGTAGTGGTAGGAGCACGAGCAGATTACGTAAAGATAAATGTAGTCCCACAGCAAAAACTGCTGTAGGGGAGTGAAATGTTAAAGCCATTATCTAGGTCCAGCTTCGAGAGGTGGGGTGCCTAGTTCACTCCCTCCCTCCCTCCCTAACGAGCAGAGTTAGGTACACATTTACGTGTTTCGAACCAGGCACCTCTGCCTCGAGAGAGCAGCGCTCTCACCACTCTGTCAGTCGGACTCTACCAGCAGATTACGAACAATTAACAAGTGAGAGAAATGATTGGTTATTCCAAGAAATACATCTGTTTGATGAACGAAGTGCGTAATGAATAGCTAGCTGGGAAAATGACAACGAAAACGACCTACGTTAGGACCAAAAGGACTTTGTCGGGGACAAACAAATAAAAACAGCACAGCGGAACGACAGCGAGCGATAATATAAACGCATAAAAATTATTTTAAAACAACTATACGTGCCATAAATTAAGATCGTAAATTCTTGTGAGAAATATAAAGCGATAATTCAAAGATGGATAAACCTTTCAATTTAAAACGTTTCTGCCTTCTCTTCCCCCCCCCCCCCCCCCCCTTTCCCCCAAAAAAATAAAAGATATGAAAGTCTTTATGAAAGAAAATAATGATTTAACGCAAACAGAATAATAACTAAATAAAATAAATATTCACTTGATTACTTATGGCTTTTTTTTAAAAATGTTCTACCTACTATTTTGTGACTTCTTTTATTTTCATTTTGCATATTATCGCTTCATATGTACTACTAGAACAAAAATAGAACGATAAAGTAAAAACTAAAACACTTGAAAAATAATATTGCCGTGATCTTACATGAATTAAAATAAATTACGCAACCACCGCCCGCTTCTACACCCCTCTCTCCCCCCGAAGAATTAATTAATCAACAAACACCCCATAGATTGTCATAAAGTGGTTCTTGTTCTTTCATATTCTGTCACGATTCATTGTACGAAGTGCAATTCAACTAGAAGATCATTTTGTGAAGAATTCAAGTCAAGTCAATGTTGTATTCAAAACCAGACAGAAGTCAGTTTTATAAGACAGCTCATCTACGCTGGAAACATTTCAAATCTTTTATGGACAATACACCTTACACGTTTTCTCAGCTACTACACTTGCAAGGTTTACAGAAGTAATTACTCTGTTTTGAGACAACACACACTGCGAAAAAGACTTCTACATTGAACAGTCTGTAATCATCTTCGTATGATCTTACAGTGGAGGAGATTAAGTGGATTGCGGATTTTGTAGATTATTGTCATCTGTGTGGTAACAGTTCGTTCATCTCAATACCGTCTTATCCTGTACATAGTTTACTATCATATTTAATTACCTAAGACTATAATACATCTGGCATCAGATCACCACCTTCTGATAGCCAAAATAAAAATGAAACTCAAGAGATATACAACAATGCACAATTATAGACAACAATTTAATGTAGGACATCTAAGAAATCAAGAAACAAGCGACAAATTTGCAGTCACAATATCCAACAAATTCCAAGTGCTCCAAAAGCTGGAAGATGTAATGAATACAGAAGACTACTGGCAGCAAATCTATAATTTCCTAAGAGTTTTACAGTTCATCTGTGAAATTCTTCCACGGTCATTCTTTTTAATTTTAATTAACCTCATATGTGTAGATATTTAACAAATAAATATATATAGCCCCATTGATCGTTAATTCAGTAGTTATTAATTAGTATCAATCGTGCTGTATGTGTTAAGTATTTACATAAAGACAAAACTCTTCTTTTGGGAGGTTGGATCTCTTTTCTTTGTCGAGATATTAGGTGTAGAAGTTAATATCGCCGTGATACAGAATGAACTCTTTCTGATTTATTAGACATCACTACATAGTTGAGAGCATTCGCCTTCTCTTCTCCTCATCCTTATCTCGAATAGGTCTCTTTCGTTTGCTTAACAAGCCGATTTCTGGAGACCATATTGATAAGATTCTGCAGGCCATACTCCTACATGTACACCTACCATACTTTAGCGTGCGAAATAGATACATTTAAGATAATATGAAGTGCATTTTGTTTTTAATATGGAAAAAAAGATACAATTAAACAAAAGATACAAGCCCCTCAACGCGCAACAAGATAAACCTATGATCATGGAAGGGAATCCCAACGGGCTGATCACCCGTTTGCCAGTCACTTTGATTACGGAAACAACAACAAACGGATTGATTTGTCGTTGCCCTAAAGACGCCATTAGGCGTGATGGGAACAACGGCAAAGAAAATCTATTCGCTGTTGCCCTTAAGACGCCACTAGGCGTAATGGCCACTGACTGCTTTGCCGGTCGTTGGCTAAGGACGGAAGAAGAAGAAGATGGAAGGGAATGCACTATAAATACTACAGACATTAGAAAACAACACAACAAGCGGCAGAGAAATCGCAGCCTGAAAAGCCAACACAAGAAAAACAACCAATACAAAATGCTGTATAGAATAAAGAATACTATTTAATAATAATAGCCCCTTCAGTCATAACTGACTATGGGAATGCGCCCCTGAGGTGACAGCCCTCAGCTGCTTATTTTCCTGGTGCTCCTTTCGACGTTTTCTCCCCTCCTCTGCTTGTTGTGTGAGCCTCTCTTCGCCCAATCTGATGTGGCGCCGTAAATAGCATCGCCACTTAGTGCGATCGGCAGCTTCATCCTCCCATGTTGTTGGATCCATGTCCAGTGCCCTCATATCTCTCTTGCACACATCTTTGAACCTCAGCTGTGGTCGCCCAACTGTTCTCTTGCCATCTGCTAATTGTCCGTAGAAGATATCTTTTGGGATGCGACCATCTTTCATGCGGCGAACATGGCCAAGCCAGCGAAGTCTGCGCTGTCTAAGCAGTGTATACATACTTTGAAGGCCAGCACGTGACAACACCTCGACATTTGTCACTTTATCTTTCCACGAAATGCCGAGGATGCGGCGTAGACACCGCAAATGGAAGGTATTGAGCCTTCTTTCTTGCTTAGCATAGGTCGTCCAGGTCTCGCTGCCATATAGGAGTGTGCTGGTGACGCAGGCATTATATACCGCAGCTTTGGTCTTCATTGTGAGTTTAGAGTTTCCCCAAACACGCGATGTGAGGCGGGCAAAGGTAGCTGCAGCTTTGCCAATGCGGCTGTCGATTTCTGTATCCAGTGAGAGTTTGTCATTGATGGTAGACCCTAGGTATGTAAAGTGGTGCACCACTGCCAATTCTTAGTTATCGATAGTGATAACTGGTGCAGCACCCGCATCCTGACTCAGCACATTCGTTTTCTTTAGACTTATTGTGAGGCCAAAGTCCTTGCATGCTTTAGTGAAGCGATTCATCAAGTTCTGAAGCTCCTGTTGGCTTTGAGTGACGACTGCAGCATCATCAGCGAACAACAAGTCTCTTATAGTGACCCTTCTGATTTTTGTTTTTGCCTTCAGCCTTGAAAGATTAAACAGACGGCCATCTGACCTAGTGTGAAGGCATATTCCTTCAGTTGCATCTCTGAATGCATGTTTCAAGAGTAAGGCAAAGAAGATCCCGAAGAGGGTCGGAGCCAGAACACAGCCTTGTTTAACGCCACTTCGTATATCAAAGGACTGTGATGTGCTTCCAGCATATTGGACTGTTCCCTTCATGTCGTCATGGAATGAAAAGAATACTATTTACTTACATTATAACCCACATGGGGTTGAACGGGTATCTCATGCATTAGACAAACAAAAGTTTTCATGTGCATAGATAAAATACTAAACAAGACCAAAACGGGTCGGTGCATGCGCCATAAGGTGTGAACAAGGAAATGAGGGAATGAATTAATTAGGGTGACCATTTGTCCTCTTTTCCGCGTATTTGTACTCTCTTTCACCTTAAGATTGTGCGTCCGGCGGCTTTTTCTTAAAAGTGCAATTTGTCCGGAGTTTCCCCATCGTAGACTGAACATCGCTTCGAAGAGGTCTATCTTATGCAAGTGTATTCTTTAAGGAGTATTTTTCTAGTAAATATTAAATCTGTGATATGCATTCTTAAGCAGCGTTTGTGTCAAGAGTCTGCGCCCTAGAAGATTCCGAATATGCTTATTGAAAAACGATGAGGCGGACTTCATAGTTTTTGTGACAAGGTCCACTAGGATAATAAATACAGTACGTGTACATCAATTGTTCAGAACACTTAGAGATATAAGGTGAAACCAATAGATTGATCATATTTGTTATGGATGACCTTACATGAAGTATTAACATGTGTAGATGTGCGAGCTTGTGGACAATATTTAATTGAAACAGATGTTGGATTTGACGATGCAAGTGCTATGATCAACTTAACAACCTGACAATATTTTTTTTTAAAGTAACAACAGTTATGAATGATTCATGCAGTTGCTGGCACGTGAGAAGCGAACTACATTTTTAGAACAATCAGTAAATGGTAATTTCATTCTGAACTTTTAATGATTGCACGGTATTTGTTTGCGGTGCCTGGTCACATTGAAAACGTAGACAGACTTTCTTCACTGAAGAAAAGTCCGTATAAAAAAGACAGAGACAAGTTAAATGTGGATTCCATCAACGGAATTTTGCTTCTGCAATATGATTTAAAAGACGTTTGTCGTACAATCAATTCCATCATGCATATTTAATTGAAAATTGCAAAGTTTTAAAAAAGATAATCTCCACACACAAAAATAAATAAATACATAAATACAATAAATATAATAAAATAATACGAAAATAATAATAATTTTATCACTTCTGATTAATATGTGGAAAGCTCATTTTTTTAATGTTAAAATAATTTTTAAACATACATTTTAAAGGACTATTTATTTCAACTTTTTTTTCTAACTTTTATAAAACAAGAACTAGCTCTAGTCATCACAATCATGAAGTTAATACAAGATTGAAGTTAATACGTTCCTCTTTTGTATCCAATCTGTCTTTTGTCTCGTATTGTCCTCTTTTTTTATTTACGCCAAGAAGTAAGAAAATGTCATGTTTTTTTTAAAAACGATATGATCACCCTAGAATGAGCGAATGGTCCCAAAAAATGCCGTGCTGAAGTCGGATGTGTAGGCCGAAAGGCGCAGATATCGCAGCTTCGCTGTAAACAGACACAACGCAACCAACGTCCTTTTATGGACGAACGAGGAAGAAGAAGAATGAATGAATGACTCACTGTGGAAAGAACACTGGCACAGAGCGACAATAAATGACCTATGTTTATTCACGACTGTCACCACTGTCGACATTAATTAGCACCTACGCATTTCCTTACGTGGAAACCAACACGTACCCGCTAACACCACAAACATACTAAATATCATTCACTTGAGTGAAGCAGTGTTTCTTAAAATACGGAACGCGTACCCCCCGGAAGTTTCACAAAAGGTGTTAATAATAGTGTTGATAATACCTCATAATTTTTATTTTACTTAATCGTAATTACTTTTAGCTGCTAAAAACAATTCATTAAAAATGTAATACATACCAATGGTATTCTGTTGAGATAAAAAAAAACAGGTAAATATAGTTCCATAGCATATACTGCCGTAGAGGAGTAAAGTATTAGTGACTTCACTGTTCTCTGGTTAGCATCTAGAAATGAGGTGAATAGTTCCTTTCCTCGCTGCCTTTTCCTACACTAACTCAAGAGCAAAGTCTGGTACCCTTTTACAGCTGGGTAGACTAAAGCGTGTCTCGGCACCTTTGCCGCGGGAGACCAGCGCCCTAACCACTCTGTCGATCGGACATTCACTACACATTTACAAGTGTGCGTTGCGTTCTTGCTTTACGGAAGATATACATGCCTTTATAGCAGACTATTAGAAGATATACATGCCTTTATAGCAGACTATTAGAAGATATACATGCCTTTATAGCAGACTATTAAGATTTAATCAACTATTCATTCTGCTTTGTGCTCCTTACGGAGCAAGGGCCACCACTGCAACTGGTTCCCCTTGTAGGAAGCCAACACTTCTCTTGTAGCGGTAGTTTCTGTGGCAATATGTTTTACATCATGAGGTTGCCAGGCCCATACACAACCTCATATTAGTCAACTTCTACGACATGCCTGATGGTGAAGTTGCCGTAGTCATTCGTTGTCTCTTGACAGAACACCGGAAATGACATGGATCAAGCTAATAGAATAGAAAGTGTTCTTCGTTCGCTCTCAAATAACCACATCTATCTCTCTTATAAAGATGGCAGTCCGTCTCAGGCTTCTCTCGACATCATACAATTTTTCACTCAACTGGTTAGAGAATGCCATGGTGCCACACTGCTCCTCTCGTCGAGCCGACATTTTTGGAGTAAGTATTCTACTGTTTGTTTGCTTGTTTTCTCCACATGGGCACATATTTGTCCGATTTTCAATTTGTTGTACATATTTGTGGCGGAATTGTCCCCTCTGTCCAACAATGGCCAAACTTAGAGTATAAAAATGAGGGTCTTCAATGATATCGATGTTTGCTCAAGATTACTCTTGGCGGAGATATAAATAGAAGAATGATGCTTTTATTTGAAGGAGCCTCACAGGAATTTTAGGACATCAAGCATAACAACTGAGATCATCTAAGGGGAAGCTATCATTAACTCTTTTTCTTACCGCCCCTGCTGTGACGAAAAGAAATTTGCTCGTATTGTCTGAGCTCCCAATTGAAATAATTCAGTAATATCTTAATCTAATAGCTCTACCTGGTTATGTATTCAAAACAGTATGAGTCATTCGGATACAGACATACAATTCCCTCTAGTGATTAATCCAACTTTAGCTTTAACGTTACAGGTAAACAGGCTTAATAATAACTTAGAGTTTAACAAGGTTTAAAATAACTTTCTTTGGTTAAAGTAATAAATCGGTGATATTTATCATCATCGGATGATGATAAATTTTTGGTGGCAGATAAGAAAAGTTTTGAAACGTCCATTGGTTGCACTGTTATGGTACTTAGCTGCTGGTGTGGGGTCGGTTGGCGTCTGCTTCATCCGTTCTTGGTTCCCACAGGTGACTTAGAATGCACTTCTCTACAACAGTCAAGTATGGTTGCTTTGACACATTTCATGCATTAAGGATGAGGTAATTACAAAGGTTGTCAAGCGTGTTCAAGACCCGTCTGATGGTGGTGTCTAACGTCGACTACTGGCAACTTGTACCATAAACTCCAGTGTCACAGACCTTCTGCACGGAAAGCGTCCGAATATTGTCGGGCGACTGGTTTAAGATATCGTACCTTTCAGGTGTATTAGGTGTCTAACTGAATGCACTAGAAGTTGGATCCTAAAACTTAATTTGCAAAGTGATGTCTCTGGGGTTACTCTCTTCTAATGTTAGAATTTATGCATGGAGGCATATATGAGTCATTCTTATATGACCACCAGCTATGCACAATTCTATAATATACATATGTTGAAGTGAACTTTTGTGAGGCTAATTCCACTCTCATTGACTCTTGAAATCTTTCACACACTTCCAGGGATTCCCCCTGTGGTGAAACTTGTTGAGAACCCAGCATTGCACACTAAGCGTGAAGAAGTCACTTGAGCCTCAGACGTAATTCTTTGTCTTTGACCTGGTTGACTGTAAGCAGGAGGATCTCACTATGGACCCAGTGATATGCGTGGGGGGGGGGGGGGGGGGGGGGGGGGGGGGGGGGGGGGGGGGGGGGGGGGGGGGCTGAGAAGTGGCTCTGTGCACGACGTGACAAATCCTTGTGAGAGCCCAGAACCAGAGCACAGTATTTTAGCTTTGCATATTTGAAGAGCCCCCTTGGGTGGTGGGTAATGCATTGTATGTCACACGCTTCTTACTACTAGCTTGGGACCAGATGTGACAATCCGTTAAATTTAGGCCAAGCTGGAGAAACTAGAGCTCATGACTTCAACTCAACAGTGTTGATAATACCAAGGATTCTTCAACTGGGTATTGGCTGCAAAAGAGCGATGTTAAACAACTTATAAAGAGCCCTAGTTAAATAACAACAACAACAATGTTAGAATTCATTTCCAGTCTTATGGCCTGTCCTATATTTGGGTTTTAATATTCCGTGTTTCTGGCTGTCTATGATTTCTTCTTGACAAAATTGGAAGTCAGTGAAGTAGTCTTACAACGCTGTAGAATATAAGTGAAATGTTCACCTACATACTCAAGTTGCTACTTGGAGAAGTCCCATCAAGAGCAGAATAGCTTAGCATCGCAATCGTCAAACCAATTGCGAATAGGTGTTTGATTTTGGTAGCCGCGCCCCCCCCCCTCCCCCAACTACCCTCATATAGAAAATTTCTACATGACAACATAAGATATTGCCCTTCACATATGATTTTCAAACTCCATTGATCATATAAGGTCTTGCCACATTTTTTGCTGCTTATCATGTTTAGAAACTCACTACTGCACATATCTATCACTGATAATTATTTTCCACGACGTTACTTTTTCGTAGTTGGTTATCACAACAAATTCTATCTGCCAGAAGTATTACATCCCTGTCCGTGTCTTAATCTTTAACAAGACTCCTCATCTTCCGACATCCCTGTTAAATCTGCCGTGTAATTGCGAACTGACTCCTTATCTCCCAATTCCAGTATGTCATCCATATTGGAAAACCTGAACCACATGAAGTGTGGCAATTATCTGCTACCGATGTCCCACGTATCAAATATTTGTTCAATCAACCCGTTTCGCTACTTACTGACGCCTTTTCTGTCGGGCGGAAGCTGCTACATAACGTAAACACTTCACACTGCACAAATAGAAGTCAAAGTTGCTTCAAACAGGTTAAGGGGTCAGTGTTGCGTGTCTTTTTTCTTGCTAATATTCATATTATATGACAGGATGTTACCTGTAGGACAAGTTCACGTCTAGGGTAGCAAACACATCAGACGTCGCAACCAGCCGACATCAAACAACCTTACTTGAGCCACAATGGAGGACGTGGACAGTATACATATTTATTCACAATGCATATTAGATGCAGTCGTCGATAAAACTCTGTACCGTCTGTTCATATCTCGAACGCTGTTTTCTCAATTTCAACATTATTTATTAATATCCATGCACACTCGACATTGAGAATCCATACTCCCTTTAAATGAAGATACTAGATACACCTCACAGAAGATCTTGATGTACTAGTGATGGAGTAACATAGGAATGTACAATAATTATATATTTTTCAGGAGCTCAAACACATGCGTCAACTCGCTATGACACACAATCGTAGAATGCCTTGCAGACGATCTCTGCACTTCTGTGTTCTTAGTTTAACGTCTGCCAAAATCACCATAGAGGCATGACGTCACTTCCGGTATTAATAAATGACTCCGTATAAAATAAACAAGCAAGGAGCCCTGTCGAGCTACCTAATGATATCGACCCAATCGTTATGAATTTTAATCATAACAGTCAGTTAATAGTAAAGGTGTGACAAGTAGGACAATATATGATAAAATGAGAGTGTAAATAATAAAACATGAGCAGTTGCTCTTAGTAGGGATGTGTAGTAGTCATTATTGGTAGTGATGATTAGTTGACTACTGGTGCTTATAACGCGAATGATATTTGGTTATGTGGCGAGCAAGCAACAGGAATCTCAACCGGGCATGTCAACAAATGCCAGTGCCAAATGAAGCATACTGGAACTCTTGAGTGAATTTTAGACACAGTTTATTGGACAATCACGTTTGACGTACGATAATACGGGCAGAGTATACGTCCTCTGATATGGACGATTTGCATAATAATAAACATGGCGAAAATGTTAATATATTATCAATGTTCAGATCGGATAGTCTCATGACAGTCATATTAAAGAACAGACGACAGGACATCGTAAGTAAAGCATCAATGTTCATGTATGATCAACCAATTTATATCATGAGCTTGATTAACATCTAATATTATAACGGTCGACCTCTCAAGGGCAGACATACCCATTATAACCAAGGGTATATGATACATCCAAGAATGTCCCATCTTTAAACGGCCTCGTAAACAATATATTTGGCATATCCGAATATCCTATTTGAGGCATCAAAGTAAACAATACATCTTTTTAATCCTAAGTCCTGAATTTGACTGACCTCTCAATCATCTGCCGTAATCCAGAGGACGACGAAATTATACTGTATACGTTTGTGATATACTTCTTCCAAACGGTACGTCCTTGCAAATAATCGGCTGGATCCACAAACTTTACTTCAACTGTGATCCATTTCAGTACACCCTAATGGAGGGTCAATAATTCCCCATAGAATGTGCTGACTAGATTCATCTTTGCGAAACCGCAATATAAATATTTATTTTTCATAAGCTCCAATGAACAAAACTTACTGTGAAATTCTCACGGCGATAGCTTCCATCTGGAAGGCCGTATAAGATAGACATAAACAGTAGTTTACCCCCAATCTGGGGTTCGAACGAATAGACCAATGTCTGACTTCCATTCCAGCCATCTCTCCCTGAGGTCACTGCGACATCTAGTGTTTAGCAACAAAACGCAAAATACCCACGCACAAATATGTGCGCTTCCGTGCGCGATAAATTTAATTACGAATATATTCTTACCACATTAGTTGATGCGTACCCTCTTAACAGAAGTCAGACTCATGTCTACTTTACTACTGTTAAGGACCCAACTAGGACGCAACAGGATGGTTTGAGTTTAAAAAGAAAGAATAAAAGCAGTGAAGGCTATCACGTCAGGGGCGTTCTCCCATAGTCAGTTATGACTGAAGGGGGGCTACAACTACCACCGGATGGCTTCGGTAATAAAAGCCGTACGTTTATTTGTGTGACTATTTTGTACGCTGCATTATTGGTTTTCTTTGTTTTACTCATGCATGAAAGATTTTAATTACATCACTTAAGCCTTTGCTAAAATTTTATAATCTGCTATATAAGAACAAACAGTACTGTATTTTGTTCCCTCCCCCCCTCCCCCGGGAGTCAGATTTGCTAAGAGGTATGGCGTCTGTGCCGATATTAGTAGGTGTCCTTTCACATTTTTTCTTTCTCTCCTACATTATCCATTTATTTCTTCATTTTTCGCACATGAATTCGTGCCATTGACACTCCTTTAATTGCTTTACCTTTTCTCACACTGCAATAGTGTTATTTCACGGGTAATTGACCATCTTGAAGATTAATTGTAATCTCTTAAGTGGTCGCGCAAGCTTGAATGCAGACGGTAAACGTGAAAGTAATGGTTGACAGACCAAGTGTTCGAAACATCTAATATAAGTTGCTGTGTCCATTCATCTGTACCCGGAGATTATAGATCCCAGGTTGGGGTGAGTTGTCCATATTTTGTACAATGTGAATTTGACATGTTTTCTTGCTAAGTGGTTATACAAGGCATACGAGGCTGGCAACCTCAAGATATGAAAATAGTATATTCAAAAACCACTACAGCAAGCGCTAGTGATTGCTTCCTGCTAGTTCGTTCAGAAAACCAAAAGCAGAAGTAACCCTAGACTCCGAATGGAGCAGTGAGGAGTGATGATTACATCAAATGTGCATAGTGTTTATATTTTCACTTTTGAGTTATGTGTAAACCTCAGGCACAAGCCACTGACGCTTTCCAGACACAATTTTTCCCATTAAATTAACCAGAAGAATAACGGTGATTTCTAACCATATTCCCTGAGTTAAACTGTATATGTCAAGAGAATAAAACCCCAGAGAGGCAAAACTAGTGGGCGGACAGCGTGAAAAGGCGCCTGTTTAATCTTCAGACCACAATGCACTTAGCAGAGGCATTTGTTCTTTTATTTGCTCTAAAGTTCGTGGCACGAGACCAGTTGGTAGTAATAGTTTCTACGCCACAAGTATGTAATTCAAGAGCTAGGATTCGACACTAACCACCTACATTTAACGAGTTGTGTGGAGAAGAGCCCTCATCACAAAAGACTTGACAAAACACATTTGGCAGTACTCAATCATTTACGAGCTAAGTGCTTATTAAAAGACGAACGAACCGGACTTTTATAATTTCCCTGTCAAGCCTCTAAGAAGACACTTTTTATCTAAATTTCACCCATCATTCATATTTATTTTAAACTGTTAAAGAATAATTGATTATTAAATTGGTTACGTGTTATTTTACAAATTCATAGTTGAATTCAATTATTATAATTATGAGAGCGTATGTATATATCAGACTCTTTAATATATATTTACATCTATAGAGCCAATAAATAATAATAAAGGATTTCGCTAAATTAACTCAGCTGGGCGTTTGAACGAGCTACTTATTGCAAAACCCATCTTCACGAAAGGCGGCGGGTCAGATACTAATGTTAACATTGCTCCGCCTCATGCAGCATTGTTCTTGACATCTGAAATATCTTGCGAAAACTGCCTTGAGGTAGAAGCATCATTATCCTTCTACCTGCAACTCTGCCAAGAGTAATCTTGTTCGAACCTTTGAAGACCCACATTAGATACTCTAAGTTTTGGCCACTGTTGGACCACTACTGCAGAGCGAAGGGGAGGCAAAACGTGACAGCGCCCGCCTCGAATTATGCCGCCTTCGATTCCGAGTAGAGGGAATATAATTTATGGAATTTTTTTTTTCTTCAGAACCAGTGGTCCTAATGATGTCATGCTCCACCCTGGTCTCCTGTGTAGTGACATCGGATGGCTATCCTTCTCGGATAAGGGCGAAAAAATAGGAGGTCCCGTGTGCAAGTTGTGCACGTTAAAAATCACCAAAACCAAGCCAAACCATTCCCTTTGGCATTTGCATCCTGTGTGTACTGTTTTAATGAACTTAAGTTATTAACAACTGATTTAAACTGGTAAGGAGCTTTCCCCCTTTCCAATATTTCATTTAATGTTTCAAAATAAACGGGATTCAATGAATGGAAAAAGTTGAGCAAAACTCAACCGTGACACCTTCTGAGTTGGGCGCTAGGTTTGTCTGAAACATACTTCCTGCAAACTGTAAGTTTCTTAAGTTAAAGTTTAATATATTTTTCTGTTGAAATCGTTCAGTATACTCTAGAAGTTACCTCGTTCACTTTGTGTGTTATTTATTCTGTGTAAAGCTAACTAAAATGTATGACACACGTGACTGATGTCCCCATTGGTTGTTAGCTTCTTCCGTCTTTCAACCATAATCTGGTATACTTGCCTGCTTCATTTTATATATTTTTTTTCCATAGTTAAATATATGTTCTTTGGGATTTCTTGTTCTATGGTGTAATTTTATTCCTTACAGAACTTTTTCTTAATTTAAAGTGATTGTATTTTTCTACATTAGTCAATCTCTGAAGAACCAAGGACTATATTGGAACGAGGCCAGGAGAAAGACAGCCGATAACATAGTATGGCGCTCTCTCTCTCTTGCAAAGCTTTACACCCCAGGCTAGAAGAGGGCCGTCTAAGTAAAGTTTTGTTCAACTTTTTCTTGAATGCATTCTCATTTATAGAGTTCAGAAACAATGTCAGATAAATCAACTATTTACCGCTGCCCTCTTACCACGCGGGCAGAAACAGCCAATTATCTGCCTTTGTCTACATGATCATTTCTTACTTCTGCTCTCTACGTTTGCGTACTTCTTTGTCTTTGTTTTTGTTTCATTTCATGTTCGTCTGAAGTTTGTAGAAAAGCTACATCTGTGTGTAGTGTTTTTAAACTAAAAGATGTCTATAGAAGTGTTAGGTGTGTCGTTATTTGATGTGCTTGTATTTCAATGAATGTTCCTTGCAATAAGAGAGAGAGAGAGAGAGAGAACGAACGAACGAACTTTATTTTCAAAGGGTTGAGAATTGGGCACACAGGCCCGTCTAACATTCTGCCCTTCCTTTCTCTCGTCTTTTATACTGAATTCATTTATTCTCACATGCATTTTACATATCAATTTCAAGAAATTCAACGTTGTGAAGTAAAATAATAATTTAGCACACTCATATTAACATTAACTACTTATAAGCATGACATAACATATGTTGAAAAGTACAAACATCGTCATTAGAACCTACAGTTGATATCATAAGAAAAGATAATCCGAATCCCCCTAATCGGAACTCATAAAGTATTCAAAAAGTCTATGATTGTAAGAATATGGCCTGAGGTTGTTTCCCTGTGAGGGTAACCAAAGAGAGTTATCTGTGAGGTGCCGGCTTTGTCAATGGCTCAGATTCGCCTGGCACCCGGTTGAAGATGAGCAGCAGGAGTGGAGAAGGTGAATATAAGACTTTGGGATGAATTCCCAGCATATAGCCCCAGTGATTCTGGATCTCGTGACATATACCTCCTACCACTCTATCTCCCCCTCTATATACTAACGAGCCCCCACTCCCCTATTACACTGAGTGAACAGAAGAGAAAGAGAAGAAGAACAGTATGTCTCTTTCGCACACTTTCGTTCCTTCTCTATATATGTGATAACGTGTGTTGGTAAACACAACTACAACATTTATTAATGTTCTGAAATATAACAACATTCAATTACACTGATACAAATGCAACTAGAAATAACATTAACTATCCCTGTGAAGAAAGATATTAGTTAATGCAAAATACACAAATGAATCTAAAGTCTACCCTATGTGATGATGATGAATTTAAGTAACTCCTAAATACTAACAAAAAGGATATCTTGTGTTTCTTGGTCTCTTGCTAACTGTCAATAAACTCTGGTTGTTTGAACACAATGGACAAGTCTTTGTCTGCCTACAATAACATTGGACGGTTCACTCGATTTCGCCAGGTGTCCACGGCTTGTATTTTTGTCTTTCACAATGCCTGTGTTGACATTGTCCCGAGCGTCCGAGGTGTCTTATTCATGGGTGAGGTTGAACACAATGTTAGGCGGGTGAGACTTCGTCTGTTATGCAGATGTCCTTTTGTTGTCTTGGTATTTTGCTTATGTGGTGACGATGATGGAAATATGTTGTATATTCGTATTTGTTGGTGCATCAATTGTACAGGGAGAATCTGTCCATTACTGCATGTAATTTAGGATCTCGATAAATTTGGTAGGCACTGGGGTTACAAAATCTCCCGTCTGCTCTTGCAGCTTTTGATCATAGTTTCTCAAAGGCACTTGTTGTAAAAAATCATCCGTTGGCGACTGCCACTTCAGATCATTAAATTTCTCAAAGGCACTTGTTGTAAAAATCATCCGTTGGCGACTGCCACTTCAGATCATTAAATTTCACGTGGACAGCTATTTAGAAATGCAGCAATCCTTCTGGGTATTTTCTGCTTTCTTTTTGGGTGGGTAGTCGATGATAGAAAGACCCTTCACCGCCTGGTAAATTCCTTTCTGACCCCCGTGGAGTATTGGTAGGTTGTTGCCGTTAATTACGTGTGAGATGCGTGTCGTCGCAGTATCTCGGTCGGCCCTACTCTAAAGCTTGTCCTGTGATTAACGCCAACCACGTAGTAGACTAAGGATGAGTATCTCAAATGGTCCCTGTCTCTACCACTGTGATGGATAAAATAATGAACCCTTTGTAAGTATCCCGTAAACTATGCTACGCCTGTAGTGTCTTGTATGTGAAATCTTATCACTATAAGAAAGGGCTGTGCGGTGTTTACTGCACGTTTAACATGTAATGTAAGAGGCAAAATAAAAGTGTCTTGTATTTACTTCGTTATAGTTACTGGAAACTGTGCAATCTTATAAATATAATCATTCTCTGCATGGCGTTTATTGCAACCTGTACTTATTAGTGTGAAATATAATATTATAATAAACGTGACTGGTATTTACAGTGTTATATTTATGGAAAATATGTATATATTATCTGAATGAAGTTAAGACATAATATTGATAAAGTACAAAATATATTACACTAACCTTGGTGTTCCATATCAAGAATTTCACTGACACAATGTCCTGACTCTTCCTCGTGAAATCTAGAACCCCAAGTCTTGGTTGGCGGAATGGTTTCTCTTACCAATGCCAAGCAATGAATATAGTTGGGTTATATATCGTCTGGATCGCCTAGGGCGATTTTTCGGGTTCGCTTCCTGTGTCATGTGAAATTTCGTTTGTTTTCCTAAAGTCAGACATTCCGTCCTCAAACTGTGTAAAATTTCCTGTATTATTTTGCTATGGTCGCTCTCATATTTTGCTTATCCGAGACAACTTGTCTGCGTTCGTCTTTTGGGGCACGTACAGTGTTGTTCTTCTCGTTATAATTTCGTATTCATACTGCTTTCATGTTGTCCCTGGCTCAGACTTTCAGTCTCCTTTAATCCAATATTACTTTGTCTGAACGACTGACCACAATACTCATTGTAAAATTACTTGGCCTTCTGTCGCCGACTGCACATTATGTTCTATTACTAGCCAAAATAATAATTGGGTATTACTGGCTTTGTGTAAACACACCCGCGACGTCCGGCGATGGACTGTTTATGTAATGTCTCCCTGTTGGGCGACATTTATGACTTTCTACAGGTGAATGTTATTACGTTTACAAGACTCACGCCGAGCGATGGCTATTGTTATGTCAACATTCCTTGTAAAATTGGTCAATTTTTCACGACTGATGAAAACGATGTCTGTGCCGACAATCAGTATAGAAAGTCGAAATACACACTCATTCAGTGAGAAATTTACCGACAAAATATTACCATTAGGTTTTAGGAATTTAATTGCAGACTTACTCGCGTCCCGTGACATATGTCCCCCACACGAAGTCTTAGCTTGGGAAGACTCCTGCGAGTCAGGATGCATTTTACATTCCCTATTGTCGGCTGATGTTATCTCCTCGCTATCACTATCCTCCTCATCTTCCTCGTTTCCACCATCCTTCTCCTCGTTCAAATCGTTCTTCTCGCAATCTTCCTCAGTTGCTTCTCCTGCATCAGCTATAAAGAGCTGCTCCCTTTCCTGTTTCAATATCGTGACCGTAGTCAAGAGTTGTCGCCCCTGCTCGACTACGTTCGTAGAGTGTGTTGTGATTTTCTGCACACCTGCAGATGACTGTCTAGCCGCATTGGGCTGCAGTGCTGAGTTCGGATTTCCTTTATTCAAATGCTTTGTGGCTGCTCGTGTCCTGAAGTTGGCCGCTTCAGTTATGTGTCTGGCTAAGTATCTCTTTAGCAGAATAATATTATATATTTCCAGCTGATTCTCCATTGGAATCTTATCATTGGTTCGAGATGCCTTCTCGACCATTGCGTATGGCCCGTGCCATCCAATCAGTAACCTGTTCTGTTTACTATGCATAAACAGTAAAACTTGTTTGCCTATCTCTAGCTCACACTTAGGACCAGTCGTATTATATTCTCCGTCATGTTGACGCCTCCTCTTCTTCATACGTAGTCTGTTTCCCTTAACAGTGGCTTCCTCACTTTTCCCATGATTTGATGCCCCTCTCTGGCATTCAGGACCTGATCTGATAAATTGATCCATGTCCCCTGCGATTCCCTGCCAATAATAATGGTGGGTGATTCTTTGCGTAGTGATGTATTGTCTGACCTGACCACTAGATTCACTAGCATGTCCCATACCCAAGATATAAAATCTATATCGTGCTGGTACTACCAGTTGCTTATACTCATATCCGCGCTTTTCTACTTTCCTAAGGAGTTGTCCTTGCTGTTTAAAGCAGTCTCCTGGTTGCGATGGATTGTCTCCCTTCAGTCTCTTCTTAAAACAAGGTTCTACCGATTTGTCGTTGTTTTGAGCTGGTCTCAGCTCTTGCGGATGGAAGTCAACCTCGTCTCCTTGTCTCTTCTCCTTCGCTTGGTCACTTGTCTGCACTTCAGCTGTGACTCTTGATTGACGAGTGTCTCCTAAACTCACATATTTGTAGCCTAAAATGACTTCATATGTATGATCATTTAAAACTGCCGTTCGTAGTTCTCCCTTGACATATCTGCCTTCAATGGGAGTCCGGGCGATAGCCGCCATCATTGGAGAATCGCCGTTAACTGTGAACTGAATTTCCACAGTTCCATCACTCAATTGTTCTGGTCTAACCAGTCTTGACTTGAATACCGAATCGAATTCCAGCCTGGAATCGAATACCTCTTCCGCTCTTTCTCTATTGACAACGTTGTGTTCCGAGGGAATCCGGGCGCTAGTCGCCGTCCCTACAATATCACTTTTCCTTTTCCGCCCCTTTTCATTAGGGTCCTTGTAATATTCGTTGCCAGGTTTAAACCTCTTCTTTCTCTTGAGTGACCCATTCTGACTGACATCAAATGTCTGGGTGCCTTTCTTCGTTCTGTCCACATAACCAATGTTTCCCCACTTCTCTCTCTTGGGTGACCTATACCTATTGACATCAAATCTCTTCGTTTCTTTCTTCGATCTGTTGAAATAAAAGGTGTTTCCCCACTTCTTTCTTCTGATAAACAATCTTTGAATCCGCCGACGGATCAAAGTTGGCCATTGTTTGTCCTTATTACGTATCTTGTGTATCTTGCCCGTGGAATGGTCATAATTCAAGATACGGTGCAACCCATCTGTCCTTTTATCTCGGGTACAGTGTGTTGTAAATTTCGCGCATCTGCGCTGTGCCTTGCATAAAGCGCGTACACCAAGCTGTTTCCTATTGTGTCGCCTAGCGTCTTTCCTTCTGTCTATCTGCTTAGTTTTTGTCTCGCCTACATATAGAATCGGAGTCCCGTGGGTGTTGAGCTGCTGTATCCCCGCCGGCTCTACCACACTTTTCTCCTCATGATCCTCTTCTACCTCCTTTTGAAGAGAGTCGGGGGGTGCCTCCGTGTCCGTCGTCCACCCTGTCCCGATAATCGTATGTGTTGTTATACCTTCTAAAGGCACACATTTCTCTCCGTAAGTTTTAAAAGTGGTAGGATCTGACTTTTCCTCGTCTTGGGTAAAGGCAGACTTAGGCGATGTGTGCAACTGTCTATTTCCGTGGATAATAGCGAATGCCCGCTCCTGTCCGGTCTCTTCCTTCCACGTAGAAGGACCGGGGGAGTGAGGTAATAATTCTTCTCCTGATGTCAGGAGACAAGTGCCTGTTTTCTTCTTCCCTGTGATGCCAGGTGAAATTGTTTTATTCGAAGTCCCCTTGCAAGATCCATCGAAGGTACCGCTCGCAATTAGAGTGGGTTCTTCTGTGCCTTTTAATAACTTTCCGTTATCTCTGCAGAGTTGCCTGGAATCCATTGAATTAACTACCGCCGGGTGTGATTTTTCCCCCTCTTCTTTCCGAGCCTCTTTGTCCTTCGTTGTTCGAGTTTCTATACACGCCGCGCGCTGGGGAGGCGGGCGGTTTCGGCACTCGCTGGTGTAGTGATTTTTCATACGACAAAACCTGCACCATTTATCCCCTTGTCTCTGGTTCTGCAAAGGTGTGATGTTGAGTTTCCTGTCTTTGGGGATTACGCAGCGAGTTGTCCTTCTTCCCCTGATACCGGTCAACTGGACCCTTCTCATAATCAGTTTTTCCTGCGGATTTCTTTGCATATGAAGTAATGCAATGCGAAGATGGTGTGTCTTCTAGGCGATATGTTAGCTCATCTGGCACTTCATGGGCCGAAATACATATTTCCGTTTCAAGTCTTTTGGGTTTTTCATATGTTTCACACAACCTCCTCATCCGAAGCGCGTGCTCTCTCTCTTCCGTATTTCTCACTAACTCTGCCTTGAATCTCCTATACTCGGCCTCTCTCTCTCTCTCTCAGCTTCTAATTTCTTGGCTTCTCTCTCTCTCTCAGCTTCTAATTTCCTGGCTTCTCTCTCCTCCTTCTCCGCTGCTAATCTCAATCTTGTTTGCTCTACTTCTGCTGCCAGTTTTCCTTTTCTCTCTTGCTCTGCAATTTTATCTTTTCTCTCTTGCTCTGCAGTTTTATCTTTTCTCTCTTGCTCTGCAGTTAACATTTTTTCCACATATTCTATAAGTTCTCCTTTTTCTAGTTTTAAACTAGTTGCTTCCTGGATAAGCGCTGCGCGCATTTGCAACCAATCTGCCATGGTCAAGCTAGAATTTCAATCTGCCTGTCGCAACTCAAAATTATGTGAGAGCAATTTAGAGCGAAAAATAAAATCGTGACTTTGCCCCAGGGAGAAACAACAACCAAATTTCCTGAATACTTCCCTATAACCTTTACACCCGTACAGATAAATGACAATAGTAAAGAAAACCTTGGCAATACACTTCTAAGACTTGCTAAGAATACCAGTCAAATATTTCTGACCATCAGCTGCCTGCCTACCAAGAAAACAATACTACACTGTTTCGTCTCAGTGGCTTAGCGCTATTGTTCACTTGTGAACAAAAGAACTATACAACGTCGGTTCGCTCGTTTCGATGCGTTCGACTTCAACAATGCCTTTTGTTAAAAGCCCCACGTGGTACTATACATGTACCAAAAATCCAGGTAAATTTATAGTGATGACAACAAATCAATAGAGGTAACTCGATGCAGTAATAAAGTGCATATAAATTAATACGGTGTATTCTTCTAACATATGTCAATGTCTTTCTTAATATACTATGAATATCTAATCTTAATATCTAATATGAATATCTAGTTATCTAATACTCTATTCTGTGTTCTTTCCCTCTACCTAAGTAGAATAAGGAACAGTATAGAAGACAGTGAATAGGTTTATACAAAATTTGCAAAAAAGAATTATTTAATGTTTTAGTCTAGGGCAAGTCCCAAGGTATATCCCGGACGAGCCCCCAATTATGTCACAAAGTTACCCCTGTGAGGGTAACCAAAGAGAGTTATCTGTGAGGTGCCGGCTTTGTCAATGGCTCAGATTCGCCTGGCACCCGGTTGAAGATGAGCAGCAGGAGTGGAGAAGGTGAATATAAGACTTTGGGATGAATTCCCAGCATATAGCCCCAGTGATTCTGGATCTCGTGACATATACCTCCTACCACTCTATCTCCCCCTCTATATACTAACGAGCCCCCACTCCCCTATTACACTGAGTGAACAGAAGAGAAAGAGAAGAAGAACAGTATGTCTCTTTCGCACACTTTCGTTCCTTCTCTATATATGTGATAACGTGTGTTGGTAAACACAACTACAACATTTATTAATGTTCTGAAATATAACAACATTCAATTACACTGATACAAATGCAACTAGAAATAACATTAACTATCCCTGTGAAGAAAGATATTAGTTAATGCAAAATACACAAATGAATCTAAAGTCTACCCTATGTGATGATGATGAATTTAAGTAACTCCTAAATACTAACAAAAAGGATATCTTGTGTTTCTTGGTCTCTTGCTAACTGTCAATAAACTCTGGTTGTTTGAACACAATGGACAAGTCTTTGTCTGCCTACAATAACATTGGACGGTTCACTCGATTTCGCCAGGTGTCCACGGCTTGTATTTTTGTCTTTCACAATGCCTGTGTTGACATTGTCCCGAGCGTCCGAGGTGTCTTATTCATGGGTGAGGTTGAACACAATGTTAGGCGGGTGAGACTTCGTCTGTTATGCAGATGTCCTTTTGTTGTCTTGGTATTTTGCTTATGTGGTGACGATGATGGAAATATGTTGTATATTCGTATTTGTTGGTGCATCAATTGTACAGGGAGAATCTGTCCATTACTGCATGTAATTTAGGATCTCGATAAATTTGGTAGGCACTGGGGTTACAAAATCTCCCGTCTGCTCTTGCAGCTTTTGATCATAGTTTCTCAAAGGCACTTGTTGTAAAAAATCATCCGTTGGCGACTGCCACTTCAGATCATTAAATTTCTCAAAGGCACTTGTTGTAAAAATCATCCGTTGGCGACTGCCACTTCAGATCATTAAATTTCACGTGGACAGCTATTTAGAAATGCAGCAATCCTTCTGGGTATTTTCTGCTTTCTTTTTGGGTGGGTAGTCGATGATAGAAAGACCCTTCACCGCCTGGTAAATTCCTTTCTGACCCCCGTGGAGTATTGGTAGGTTGTTGCCGTTAATTACGTGTGAGATGCGTGTCGTCGCAGTATCTCGGTCGGCCCTACTCTAAAGCTTGTCCTGTGATTAACGCCAACCACGTAGTAGACTAAGGATGAGTATCTCAAATGGTCCCTGTCTCTACCACTGTGATGGATAAAATAATGAACCCTTTGTAAGTATCCCGTAAACTATGCTACGCCTGTAGTGTCTTGTATGTGAAATCTTATCACTATAAGAAAGGGCTGTGCGGTGTTTACTGCACGTTTAACATGTAATGTAAGAGGCAAAATAAAAGTGTCTTGTATTTACTTCGTTATAGTTACTGGAAACTGTGCAATCTTATAAATATAATCATTCTCTGCATGGCGTTTATTGCAACCTGTACTTATTAGTGTGAAATATAATATTATAATAAACGTGACTGGTATTTACAGTGTTATATTTATGGAAAATATGTATATATTATCTGAATGAAGTTAAGACATAATAATGATAAAGTACAAAATATATTACACTAACCTTGGTGTTCCATATCAAGAATTTCACTGACACAATGTCCTGACTCTTCCTCGTGAAATCTAGAACCCCAAGTCTTGGTTGGCGGAATGGTTTCTCTTACCAATGCCAAGCAATGAATATAGTTGGGTTATATATCGTCTGGATCGCCTAGGGCGATTTTTCGGGTTCGCTTCCTGTGTCATGTGAAATTTCGTTTGTTTTCCTAAAGTCAGACATTCCGTCCTCAAACTGTGTAAAATTTCCTGTATTATTTTGCTATGGTCGCTCTCATATTTTGCTTATCCGAGACAACTTGTCTGCGTTCGTCTTTTGGGGCACGTACAGTGTTGTTCTTCTCGTTATAATTTCGTATTCATACTGCTTTCATGTTGTCCCTGGCTCAGACTTTCAGTCTCCTTTAATCCAATATTACTTTGTCTGAACGACTGACCACAATACTCATTGTAAAATTACTTGGCCTTCTGTCGCCGACTGCACATTATGTTCTATTACTAGCCAAAATAATAATTGGGTATTACTGGCTTTGTGTAAACACACCCGCGACGTCCGGCGATGGACTGTTTATGTAATGTCTCCCTGTTGGGCGACATTTATGACTTTCTACAGGTGAATGTTATTACGTTTACAAGACTCACGCCGAGCGATGGCTATTGTTATGTCAACATTCCTTGTAAAATTGGTCAATTTTTCACGACTGATGAAAACGATGTCTGTGCCGACAATCAGTATAGAAAGTCGAAATACACACTCATTCAGTGAGAAATTTACCGACAAAATATTACCATTAGGTTTTAGGAATTTAATTGCAGACTTACTCGTCTCTCGCGACAGATATATAGAACAATTTTCGTGCGTCTTCATCTAGGAAATGTTTGATTTTAGCTAACTGGTAAACTTTCTGTGCCGTTTGCTTGGTCAGTGCATGTACATGTGAGTTCTAATTTAGATGATAGTCAACGATTATACCTAGAGTTTTATGTTCATTAACGTTTTCAATTAGTGAGGTACCAATGTAGATCTTCTTCTTCCTTCCTCGTTCGTCCTGAAAAGGACGGTGGTTGCGTTGTGTCTGTTTACGCCTAAGCTGTGATATCTGCACCTTTCGGTCGACACATCCGACTTCTGCACGGCATTTTTTAGGACCGGGTTTGCCTTCCCATTTCGATCCACACTCGCTCAGCCAGACTGCACTACTGCAGACTGTTTCCAGGACCACCACGTGGAGGTGGAGTGCGGTCTTGACCAGCTCTGATTCGCTGGTCCTGACGCAGGCAGTCAAGCTATGAGTCACTGACTGCGTTCTCTATTGCTGCGTCTTTGGGTCCCCAATGTAGATCTGAAGTGTTGTTTTCTCTGAATTTTGTAATTTTTGTCTAGTTGATATTAACATGCATTTTGTTTTAATGATATTTATTAGCATGCGATTACCGTTGCTCCACTTAATCAGATTATCTGTATCCTTTTGTAACGATAGTTCGAGTGTTTTACAACTTTTATCACTCTTGTAAAAAGTACAGTCGTCCGCAAACAGATCACAGGATGAATGCTTGATGTGAAGAGGAAGGCCATTAATGTATATGGTAAAAAGTAGAGGACCAAGCATAGAACCCTGAGGAACGCCTGTATTTATTACTGCAGAGCTAGAATAGGAGTTATTGTAAGAAACTACATGTTTTCTGTTTGACAGGAATGATGTAATTATTGTCATCAGTTGAAAGTTTACTTTTGATGTTTCTAGTTTTCTAATTAAAATAGCGTGATCTATCATATCAAATGCTTTTTTTAAAGTCTACAAAGACTGCCCCACACATGTTATCGTTGTTAATATTTAGGTGCCAGTTGTCTATCATCTTAGTTAGAGCTGTGTGACATGAATGTTTAGGCCTAAACCCCGATTGACTATCAATTAGCAAGTCATTGTTAACTAGGTGCTGTAGAGTTATTTTATGAATGTGTTTTTCTAGTGGTTTGGATAGCGATGAAGGTCACAAGGGGAATCTGGTATCGTAGATTTAAGACTGGTTATTTTGCCTGAAAGTAATTGCTAAAGTCCGTACACGTAAATGAGGTATTGGGGTTGAATGAGTCTGGCGAATTTCGTTTGTTTGCTAGAGTGTTGATTGCTTTCCACATATCTTTACTGTTTGTTTTGTTCTGAATTAAGTTTTTAAAGTATGTTTTTTTTCTCTACGTATTAAATATTGTACCTTGTTTTTGTGTGCTCTGTATGTGTTAAAGTCCTTATTTCTGTGAGCTCGATCTCGCTGCCTCATGGCTTCTAGCACTGCTTGTGTGATCCAAGGAGATTTGATCTGTCGTTTCACACGAACTTCTTTAGCTGGTGCATGGTTATCAAACACACGATGAAAGATGCGTGTCCAATGAGCTATGTCGTTATCGGGATCAGAAAGCTGATAAACATTGGCCAGAGGTGCAGCTCGCAAATCATGTAATAATAGTCCATGGTTGAAATTTTTGAAACTTCTAAATTTAATACTTATATGTTTATTTCTGGGAGCTGTATATATTTATTCTTTGACCACGTGCAACATATTGGATAGTGGCCACTCATTGCTACAATAGGAACAGAGCATTCTATAATGTTTTCTGTACAGGTGACGTAGATGTGGTCAATTGTTGTTGATGATGTTGTTGTTACCCTGGTAGGCTGGTTGACTATTTGTTTTAAGTTGTAAGATAGTATGATGTTTTCCCACGTTTGGTTTGTGTTATACGTGTCAATGTTGAAGTCGCCCAAAAGAATAATTTCTTTGGCAGTGGTAAATACTGTGTCCATCATAGTGGTGACATTTTCATACCAGATAGTTCCTGCACTGTGATTTCTATAAAGATGCCCGATTAGAAATTGTCCCTGACTGGGTATTTTTATTTCTAACCATATGCACACAGTCTCTGCTGTCTCTAAATCGCTTCTGCGGCGAAAACTAATGGAATTGGAAATATATACTACTATACCTGTTTCTAGTTTACTACTTGAGTCTCGTCGAACAGTTGTAAAGCCTTGTAGTGTAATATCATCATCTGATATTTTGTCATTTAAACGACTTTCCGAAAGTCCAAAAACATGAAAATTTTGATTCAGAATTCGTGTAAGTTCAGGAAGTTTGCCTAATAGATGGGAAATGTTTAGATGACCCAGTCGTAGACCATCCTTAATTAGCCATTGTGTCTGATTTGTATGCATTTAACTTTGGAGAGGGGGTTTAAAAGTATCAATAACGAAAGCAGCGTTAACACAAAAATCACGAATATTTAGACTAATTAACTTTACCAAGTAAGTGAATTAAAAATGTTAGTTCTTAATATTGATAACAGGGCTGTTGAAAGTACACATTTGGTAGATTAGGACGTGAAGGATGATACATAGGGTAGAATGTGGTTGCGGGATATTCATGTGTTCTTGTTGTGGGATGGGAGCATGCTGACCAGTATGATCCCCCGGCAGAAGGTAAATAGTCCAAGAGTCTTTGTTGTAGCGAGAAATTAGAAAAGATTGGGCACAGATGTTGATACATGGGAAGATGGTACAAATGCGGTGACGGGGGGTAGGTTTCTTGTTTCTGTGACATTGATGGTTGGAGTGAGGATGTATCAGGACATGAAGACTGAGACATGAAGAGTGAAAGAGAGAGGGAGAGAACGAACGAACGAACGGACTTTATTTTCAAAGGGCAGTAATTGGGCACGCATGCTTGTCTGACATTATGCCCTTCCTCTCCTGTCTCATCATGCATGATGTATCCTTGTCACAGGGTTATCCCGAAGGGTAACCAAAGAGAGTTATCTGTGTGGTGCCGGCTTTGTCAATGGCTCAGATTTGTCTGGCAACCGGTTGGAAATAGGCAGCAGGAGTGAAGAAAGCGAAAGTAAGACTCTGGGATAAGTTCCCTGCAAATAGTCCTAGTGATTCTGAATCTCGTGACACTGTAACTCCTACCACTCTATCCCCCTCTCTATATTATAATGCTAACGAATTCCCACCTCCCCTATTACACTGAGTGAACAGAAGAGGAAGAAAGGAAGAAATGTATGTCTCTTTCGCACACTTTCTTTCATTCTCTATATAGGTAATTAACGTGTGTTGGTAAAGCAAACACAACTACAACATTTATTGAATTACTGAAATATAACAACATTCAATTACACTAATACAAATGCAACTAGGAATGACATTAACTATCCCTGTGAAGAAAGATATTAGTTAATGCAAATTACACAAATGAATCTTAAGACTATACTCGGCGATGATGATGATGGATGTAAGTGAGTCCTAAATACTAACAAAAGGATATCTTGTTTCGGGTCTCTGACTGACGGTCAATATAACTCTGGGTATCCGTATACACTGGACAAGGCTTGGTCTGCATTCAATATTACTGGACGGTCCACTTTATTTCGGCAGGTACCGATGGCCTGTCCTTTTGTTCTTCACAAAGCGAGTGTTGACATTGCCACGCGCGTCTGAGGTGGCTTGTTCCTAGGTTGTGTTGAAGCAATGTTATGCGGTGGAGACTTCGTCTGATATGCAGATGTCCATGTGTGGTGAAGATATTTTCCTCAGGTGGTGATGATGGTGAAATCTGGTATATAGCGGAATTTGTTTGCGCATCAGTTTTACGGGGAGAATCTGTCCATTACTGCAGGTAATTTAGGATCTCGATAAATTTTGTAGGCACTGGGTTTACAAAATCGTCCGTCTGCTCTTGCCACTTCTGATCAAGATTTCTCAAAGGCACTTGTTGTAAAGATCGTCCGTTTTGCTCCTGCAACTTCTGATCATAAATTCACGTGGAAAGCTCTTAGTAATGCAGCAATCCTTCTGGGTATTGTCTGCTTACTTTTCTGTGTGGGTGGTCGATGATAGAAAGCTCCTTCACCGCCTGGCAAATTCCGTTCTGACCCCCGTGGAGTATGAGTAGGTTTGGTGCTGTTACATATCTGTGAGATGCGTGTCGTCGCAGTATCTCGGGTCGGCCCTACTCTTTTAGCTTGTCCCGTAATTAACGACAACAAAGTAGTAGACGAAGGCTGAGTTATCTCAAACGGTCTCTGTCTCTACCACTTGGTGTCCATATAACGAATTTCACTGACACACGTCCTGAAATCTTCCTCGTGAAATCTAGAACCCAAGTAGGTAGGCGGACTGCAGTCTCTTGCAATGCCGAGCGACACATTTAGTTGGGTTATATATCGTCCGAATCGCCGTTGGCGATTTTTCAGGTCGCTTCTTGTGTCATGTGAAATTTCGTTTGTTTTCCTTTAGTCAGACCTTCCGTCCTCATTACTGTGTAAATTTCCAGTAATATTTTGCCATTATCGTTTTCTTGTTTTTCCTCTCCCAGACAATCTGTCTACGTCGTCTCTTGAGTATCTTGTGCAGTGTTGTTCTTCTCGTTATAATTTCGTATTCTCACTCCTTTCATGTTGTTATCCGCTCAGACTCTGTGTCTCCGTTACTTCAATATTTCTGTGCTCGTACCCTGAGATCTGGCTGCACACAATATTCATTGTAAATTTGCCTCGCCGCTCTGTCCATTATGTTCGATTACCAGCCACAATATTTGGGTATTACTTCCCTTGTGTAAACACAACCGCGACGTCCGTCGATTACTCCTAATAGTCTGTTGACCTAATGTCTCCTTGTTGTGCGACATTTGGGGCTTTCTACATGGATTACTCAGAGCGCTGTCTCATTGTTATGTAAACATTTCCTGTAAAATTGGTCAATTGAAGACGATGTCTGGTCTGAACAATGGGTATAGAAAGTCAAAATACAAACGCATTCGCTCCTCGTGACAATCCTTTCATCCTCAAATTTACTTTTAGCATTATTTAGGCAAGTATCATTATAAAAGTAATACAACAGTATACATTTGTAATGTCCAATCATAATCAAATTTAAGTATTTGTTTAAAATAATATATTTTTTTAATACAGAAAGTAATGCAAAAAAATATACACCTAACGAACAAACAGATACAATTCAAACCCTTCATACAATAAATTAGGCAATGATTTTGCCACAAAATTATGAACTTGTATGGAACGGAAATCTACATGCAATGGATACCTGGCCATTTAGACATCACTTTGAATGGGACAGCTGATAAACTAGCACAAAAGGGAGAAAAAATGCCATAAATTGATCAATCGTTGAGTATGTTAAGAATAAAACAAACAATACAAAACAACTGTAAAGAAGGTTGGCTGAACACGTGGGCACAAGCTAAAACAAAAAGAAGACTATTTATACACCTAACAGCCCCAAATAAGGAAGATGATATCAACCATATTGAACGAAAATATCAAACCAGAATCTTCATATAGAGAACAGGTCTATCTACACTAAATGGCCACAGAAACAGAATGTGTTCACAAACTAAAGTAAAATGTAGACATTGCCCAAACCCGTTGGAAGAAAGCATCGTGTGAGAATTGGCGGGAAAAAAAGAAGAAATATTATAAATAGGAGAGAAGTGCCAGAAAGGGCAGTGATTTCAGGATTTATGATTCCAATGATTCCATGATTTTGGACTTTTGAGGATTTTATAAATAGTGTTAAGTGAACTTCGTCTTTGAGAATATCAAGACAAGTTTTTAAGTAGACAAGTTAGTATATTATTCCATTGGATATATATATATATATATATATATATATATATATATATATATATATATATATATATATATATATATATATATATATATATATATATATATATATATATATATATATATATATATTTATATATATATATAGATATATATATATATATATATATATATATATATATATATATATATATATATATATATATATTTCATTGTGGATATATACTGAAGCACATTAAAAACGCACCACCTGTATAATCCAGGAACAGAGTGTGAAATGTAAATATAAGTGTGTACAAGTTTACATATTTGGAATCTTTATTCATTTTCCTATGAATCCATGCTGGTCATTAATTTGTACATTTGATTGTTATGAAATTCATTGCATTCTGTGCAGGCAAGGGAGAAAACCAAAAATACAAAAAATGCACGTGCGTTATCCTGCTGGAGAAGCTGCAAGTCTGGATAAATTGTGAACGCAGGAGCAACCAGTGCATCCAGAACCTCATCTCGATATGTCACAGCATTAACTTTTCCACGGAAGACGTGAAGAGGCAAGCGATGGTGAAAACTGAATCCTCCCCAAATGTGAATACTGCCACCTCGAAATCGGTTGACACAGCAATCTGCAAAGCGCTCTTCACACCGTCGCTAAATCCGCATACGTCCATCTGCAAAAGGATATGTTGAATCTGTTCTCGTCTGTGAATAGGACAGCATTCAACTGCAGTCTAGTCCATCTGATATGTTGCTCTGCCCATTGCAGGCGCTGCTAACGATGTCTGTGAGTCAAGTTTGGCCCAACATAAGGTCGTCTTGCAGTAAGGCCTGTATCTCTGAGTCGTCGTATGACTGTCATTCGAGAGACTTGCCTATGTCTACCCACTATTGCTCTTGCTGTTTGACTTGCCGGGAGAGTCAATTCCTTAGGTGACTCAGCACAATATGACGATCTTGCGCAGGGGTAGTAACTCGTGGTTGGCCACTCCGAAGTCTATCCCGGGCACTGCCAGTGGTTCCGTAACGTTCATTGAGACGTACAATAGTGCTGTGGTGGCAATTCATCTTTCTGGCAATGGCCCGCGAGCTCATTCCGGTCTCCAACATACCAATGGCTCGTTGGCGGTCGTTTTCAGATAGTCGTGGCATTTCAAGCACATGTACTGGGTGTTTTGTCTCAACGGCCTTTTTATACCGAGTATACTGCCACAACGCGTACACATTTTCAGGGTCATAGCTGTTGAGAATCGTGTTGCACGTGTAACTTTCATCGTTTTCATGTAGTCTGTACACACACCCATGGGTTGAATCTTGCACTTTCCATTCCAGCAGCCATTCGCTCTCTACCGCATGGCAAACACGGGGAAAATCCATTCCCACACTTTTTTTTGCCAGCTTCTCGGCATCAGTATATATAATAGTGGTGCGTTTTTAATGTGCTTCAGTAATATAAATGTTCCTCTTGGATAACCAACCATCATTGTGAAATTTACAGTGTTTGCCTAATGACATCAATAAACTCTAATTGAATTTTCTACAATTGCTGTGTTACAGTTGGATCCTTTGAAAACCATTATACGAGATTGCTGTTTGTCGTAGATTTTTGATAGGAGAATTAAGACTTGGGTTGGTCCCTTCTGAATAGATTAGAATAAGTGATAGCAACAGTGAGAGAAAATAACAGAACTAGATTTTCACGAATGAGATTGTAGAAATTAATAGAGTCTGTCCCTGAAATTGAGAATCTTCTCTCTTTCAGCCTATCTTCTAAAACAGATCTAGAGGAGTCAGACAGTCTATTGACTATATATTAATATATATATATATATATATATATATATATATATATATATATATATATATATATATATATATATATACCACTCACGTATACACACACATAAGTGACAACAGTTAGACGCACAGACGTGAAAATCTATAACAATGGAATATAGATATTTTGGAACGAGCTGACCGACACGTTTGAATAAAGTTTATATAAATTTTATTAACATAAGGAAAATTGTCCACAACAAATAAGGTTGCTTATCAAGCACATATAATTACACATAGATTAATAATTACTAAAAGAACAATAGACCCATAGGTGTAATCCTTTCCCTCTATGTAGAGCCCACGATCCCGTTAGAAGAAAAATGATAGCCCCAAAGAGTCACGGATATATACGCTATGTTCTATGATTTCTCCTCTATAGTTTAAGAACAGAATTGATACCCTAATCTATCCTAAGAGGAAAATGTCATTTGCAACAATCTTTGCATAAATGAAATTACAAAAAAATAGGTGCCTGAATATAAAAAAATGAAAAAAAGAATCACTCGTTCTGCTTTCACTCTGTTCTTTCAGCAGGGGCCCCTGATATACTTCCTTACCTACAATCGTGCTGTGGTTCGCCGTCTGGCGCAAACTTTAGGACACCCACACACTTTAATCTGTCTTTCTCTTGATGAAGCGGATCCCAGCTCTGCAGATTTTGGTTTCATCCAATGTTCCGGGGAGCGTCCTCTTCATGCGAATATTTTGTCATACTAAGGTTTGTGTCACTTGAATCAGTTCAGGTAGGAATTAGTTTTAAGCGGGCTCACAGTGTCAGAATCACGAGGTTTTCCTTACTTAGGAAAAAAATGACCGTTTGATACTTCTCTCACTATAAAATTCTTGGTCACACCACAATTTGTCAAAAAATGTCGGACTGTTACTGTTGGTAATTTCTCTCGCCACAGGGGCTGAATATTTCAATGAGAAGGTTGTGAAGAATTATAATCTGGCTCGATAGGTCAAGTTATTTCATTTAGTATTAAAGTTAGTGAGATGAGTACTCTGTTTCTTTCTGAATTCAAACACCACGCCAGACAGGTGGTAACTTGGAAACTCACTTATTTAAATTACAAAAATGTTTCTTTTATGTTTTTCTCATATACTGTAACAAAACCGCTGGTAGGTTTAGGCTGACCCAAAACTGTATAAGGAAGAGAAGAGTACAAAATACTTAACCACAATATTCGCTTCGGTTATAAACTTACATTATAAACTGCAAGCTTAGAGCTTGTCTTTTCGTTAAAAACTCCCGCTAAATAAATTATATTCATAAAAATCAATCATCATGAATTAGAAATACATACGTATTTCGTCAATACTCAATGATGAATCAGTGCAGTTATAAGTTAGTTTAAAATATACTCGGACTGGTTACTAGCAATTTAATTAAATTGTATTTATAGCTGTATGAGTTTTAGCTAGAAATCATAATTTATTCTGCTTTCCACTGTAACACAATGATTAGATAATATAACCGACTTATAATTTAATCCCTCTGCACAGAAATCTAACTAGTGAAAATAAAATAGGCGATTTACCACTTAAATCACTCAACATTATTACATATAATATTACCTCCAAACAGAACTACCGGCGATCACCACGAAACTAGAATTATTCACTTATATCGGTATTCTAGAAGCTCGGCAAAATTGACAAGAAAACTAAGAACTTCGCTATACAAGCTTATTCTCTAGCACGAAGCGATCCGTCTACTGCAACTTACGTGGACTGAATGAATGAAGTCTAAACAACGCTGGATAATATCTGAAAACTGACAAAGGATGCACGCTATTCTCGAAAACCCGAAATTAGCGTCCCGTCTTAACACTTCACATTAACTTAAGCGCCTGCAATAAAACTGCCAGTGCTCGTTCTAACACCTGCCGCTGCCTCTGGTCATTCACGAGCGATGCATGTTGGCGCCTCTCACACCCATCACCGAGAAACTTAACCGTAGAAGCTTCGTGTCAGATGAAAATGTTAGACGATTGTCTGCCATCATATGTCTGTCGAGAACGAATTTCACACTATTCGGTCTACTCAAGAACTTAGCTTAACAGCAATAAAAATGCGTTGCTACATAAGAAAAGAAAAGGCAAAGGTATGAATGGGAGAGTTATATATCAACAATCAAACGAATGCGAAAATAGGATAACAGAGCGATATAACGTAGACGACACGGGTTGAATAAAGAAAAGATATAGAAATTTATTAATCATAATCTCTCTGCGACACTATTCACTAAACCTAAAGGGAAGGTAATCAGTTCCCTTTCTCGCTGTCTCTGCCTTCCCCAATTCAAGAGTAGAATCAGACACAGTACAGTATTTAGATAGGCAGATGAAATAAATTAATTTTCCAAGGGTATCAAGTTTTCCTTTAAAATAGGTACACATGAAAAGGAAGGGAAACCCGAGGCCTGTAAACATTAAATTAATATGAGACAAACATAAAGGTATGTTATCAGGCACTCGTAGGAAATAAAGAAGTAGAGCACTAGACAACAGAAAAACAACAGACATGAGTGGCTTACCCAGCATTCGAACCCTAGACCTTCCGTGCGACAACCCCGCCTAGCTATGCAAGCGAATCACACTATCCTCCCTGCCATCTACGCACCACCAAAAAAAATGATGCTTCGATGACAGGTCATACTACTTTATATGTCGTATATATGCACCAACTATTTTATGTCAGAAATAGGTGTGGTTATACGGGAACAAACGGGCAAGAATGAATGCCAGAATTCAAAGCAAAACACTGATAGCATGTTTAACAGCCAGCTGAGATGGTGTAACACATTCCATATTCAGCTACGGTGTCACTCTATCGAGAGTGGGCCGAAGCGTCAGTCACACCAAATTTCGATGGAATGACCTTCCCTAGTGAGTACTGTTTAATTTGCAAATTCCCACTCGAAGAATTAGTTGCACGGTGTGCAAACTTTTGACGCCATGCCCCAGTTAATGATACTTTTCTGAACTGTTTGACTTTAGATTAGACTTTAATATTTATTAGAAAGAGAAGCAGAATTTGACGAATTGAGTAAAGTGATGTTAGGAGTAAAAAATTGCTTCACAGGAACTAAACATATTCATGCAGTAATGTTTTGGCCTTGCTAAAAGTTATTTAGATTACTTCTTTATGAGTTACGTCCCTTCCTTCAACTTCTTCGTACGCTCTCAGATGTTTACTTGAATGTTTTGAAAGAAAACATTGATCAACTTGAGGTTATTTGTATCTCCGTCGAGTTTTTCCATGAATAGTACTGTTGATGGCCATGTGTGGTTTCTCTGTTCCTCATATGTTGGGTGTCTTTGAAGCAGATGTTCAGCTGTCATTTCATCAGTGCCTCATTTACACTAATCGGTAGCTCCTGTCTTTTGCTTGTTGAATTGACGCTGTCCCGATCTGTTGTGATCAGTGCGGAGTCTGAAGATTATCTCTTGTTCGCTTTCAAAATGTTCATTAATCTAGTTATTTCCCTTCTGTTTAATGTTCCATAACCTTAATGCCTGTATTAAAATTAATAACAATGCAAATATTACACTGCTGTATAATTATATTTGTCAGTCCTACTGTATGGCTTTGAAACATGGAGAGCAACAAAAACAACAACCAAAAAGCTACAGACTTTCATAAATGGATGCGTGCGTAGAATAGAAGGATTGAAATGGTATGACAAAGTCACAAACGTAGAATTGATGACAAGAACCAGACAAGGGCCAGTGGAACAAGGGATGAGAAGAAGACGCTGGCGATGGATAGGACACACATTGAGGAAACCTGTTGATAGCATTACAAGGCAGTCCTTGTACTGGAATCCCCAGGGAAAGCGAGGCAGAGGCAGACCAAAAACACATGGAGAAGAGAACTAGATACAGAAGTGAACATAATGAGTAAAACATGGAAAGAACTGGAGCAGATGGCACGCCACAGGAAGACTTGGCATGTGTTTGTTGAAGGTCTATGCTCCCTGGGGAGCTAAAAGGTATTGATTGATGTCGTAGATTTTGGATAGGTGATTAAGATAGATTCTGGTCCCGTCTGAATAGAACTGAAAAGGTGGTAACTTAGTGAAAGATAAGGAAAAGAAATAGATTTCACGAGTGAAATGGTGAAAAGGTAGAGTCTGTCCCTGGAATGAGAAGATACTCTAGTCCAGCCTATCTCTACGAATGAAATTTGTTTATCAGACAGTTTACCTTCCTGTATATATTCAGATATACACTATAACCACTCACATACACACACACAGATAAATGATGACAACTTGACGCACAAACGTGAAACTATATTAATGGAGTAGGGATATTGGGCCGAGCTGACCAACACAGGTAATTAAGTTTTATGTTAAGTTTGTTTATCATAAAGAAAACTTCACAACATTCAGTATCAAATATCAAATGTAAAATCATAGGTTACAGAAATAATAAAGAAATAGACACATAAGTGCAATTCCCTCTGTTGAGACAAGATCCCGTTAGAAGAAGATATTAACCCCCAAAAGGTCAAAAGATTAGCACTATGGTATAGAATTTGACTATACTGTAAAGAACAGCGTGTTCTAATTTAATCTATTCTGAAATGAACAGTATTAGCAAACATAAGGAAAAAAAACTAAACAAAGTGAGTACAATGATTATACAATAGAAGAATTATTCATTCCTTCTTTCTCTCGCTTCTGACAAACATGTGGCCACATCTCAATCTCGCTTACCTAATCGTTGATTACAACATCTGGAACATATCTCCGTGGTATACACAACAAATCCAGGGTTGGGTTTTTGCAAAATACGCCCCAGTTCCTCTAAGACTGATTAATCCTCTTATTAGGGAACGCTTACTTTGTTACTGTTAATAGGATTCTGTTTATGTCACATCAATTAGCCCAGGTAGGAAAAACAAATTCGAGATCTAATGATCACAGTGTACAGTAGCTGGTAATATTCGATAGTTAAAGAGAATGTCAGGTAGATAAATCTCTCTGGATAAATCTTCGCCACAACACAATGGTTGGTATTCGGGTAGTGTTCATTTTGATATTTCTTCGCCACAGCGGGCTGAATGTAAATGAAAATGAAAAAGAATCTGGGTAGCTATATGTCCAGTTACAGTTATTCTTGGTGTCATAAATTGGTACTCTCTCGCTCTCTCTAGGTGAAACAAGAGGGCAGAACAGGTCAACCTCGAAGACCCGATATTTACATAAGAATGTTTTTGGTATTTGTTGGACTAGACTTAGACCCTTTTTTTCAGATTAAGGCCGCTGGTAGGTTTGGGTTTGTGATCCGTACTGTATATAGGAAGAAAATACAAACATTTAACCACAACATAGTATTCTATCCTAACCCGCGTAAAAGTATAATTTATTATTCACTCGGTTATTAGATTTTGATTAGAAAACACAAGTGCATAGCTTATCTTATCGTTGTTATTAACCCGTGAAATACATTCTAGTCATTTACAAAAAATACGCAACATGGATTAGAGATACATATATCTTTCGTCCTCAGAAGAGACCCAGATGCCATCACAAGAACAGCTATGCTATGGACCCATGAAGGAAAACGAAAGAGAGGCCGACCAAAAACAACTTGGCGGAGGACTGTGGAGGCAGAGATGCAAAGAATGAACCATAGTTGGGGCACTGTACGAAGGATGGCCGCCGACCGAGCAAAGTGGAATCAATTTGTTGTTGCCCTACAAGACGCCACCAGGCGTAATGGCCACTGACTGCTTTGACGGTCGGCGGCTAAGGATCAAAGAAGAAGAAGATATATTTCGTCAGTACTACATTGCCTAGTGCATTTACTAGTCAATTAAATTATCTCTTTTCTGGATGATAGCGAGTAATTAAATTTTCGTTACAACCGGAACAATTAGCTATAAATTAATTTAATTCGCTAGTCAATTAACACAAAAATCATAGTGCAATATAAATGACGAACTTTAATAATTAAATCACTCAAAACGCTAGTATAAATATTTACCGCAACACAGAAATTAAAACTATCTCCAACGAAAAACTAAGAAAATCCACTAATACAAATGGCTCTAGAATTCGAGCTAGATGTTCTGAAAATTCTGTGGCTACTAGATAAACTGAGTTTAAAGGATGAGATTATATATATAGGTAGAAATTCGCTAGCGACTGCGAGATTTCACGTCTTAGCCGGTATTTTGGGCAAATCTGCGGTCGATTTCTGAATGAAAGCTTTATTTCTCACTTTTGCCGGCCGTAGACGTTGTCCTACGAGCAAATCTTCTATTTGATCTCCCTCGTTCCGTAGCTTAATTACATTCTCTGGGACTCACGAACAGACGGCTGAGGACGGTAACTGCGGTTATCGCCTCTTTCTGGTCTTCATTCGCTTATTCCCCCTGAGAAAGTGCAATATGTCAAAAGGTACAACCTTTGACTCTCTCTGCCCGCGTTCAGTCTGGCCTGTCACTATTACAACGGTTGCCCAATCGCTGGCGTTATAATTCACTTAACGGCTCTTACTCGCTAGCTGTTTAACTGTCCCGTCGTGGACTAGTTAATCGGTCTTTTTATAAACATTCCCAGTGCCTGTAAGACAACAGAGAAAAGAAAAATAGGCGTGTCTAAATTATTAGTGTGAAGTGTAGGGGTTCTGCGTTAACAAATCGTGCATACTAATAAGGAAGCAAGGTGGTAGCCAGGTGGGAGCAAAGACGTGTGGATACATGTAATCTATTTACATAACTCTGTCGCAATTGATAATTATATTTGACCTATTTTGTTATTTAAATTGAAGAAAACATTTTACTTGAAAATTGATTACCTTTTCAATAATACATCACAATTTAATACTAACATTTACTATGTATGTATATTCAAAATAATCTCACTGTTAAAGACATTCTTCTTCTTCTTCCTCGTTCGTCCTGAAAAGGACGGTGGTTGCGTTGTGTCTGTTTACGCCGGAGCTGTGATATCTGCACCTTTCGGTCGACACATCCGACTTCAGCACGGCAGTTTTTGGGACCTGGTTTGCCTTCCCTCTGCGATCCCTACTCTCTCAGCCAGACTGCAGTGATGCAGACTGTTTCCGGGACCACCACAATGAGGTGGAGTAGGGTCTTAGACAGCTCAGGTTCGCTGACTCTGATGCAAGCAGTCAAGCTATGGGTCGCTAACTGCATTCTCTATTGCTGCATCTTTGGGTCCCGTTAAAGACATTGACGGTCAGATAGATGTTTAAAAGCTCTCATATGTACGCCTGGGATTTTCAGTCGTGCATCTGAGCGCAGCAATGATATTTTTTGTAATGTTATTAGCGTACGTCCGTGCACTAGTATTAAACTAGGCATAGCGCGGTATGACGCATAGATGTGTTTGGATACAATCAATATCCTTGAGGCAGATCCAGATATCCATTGTCGTGAACAGACGTTATTTATTTCGTGTTCTTATCCCAAGTCTAGGGAAGACACGGTCATGAAGTAATTATGATCATCTGAAAGATGAAGATGCTATTCCTGAGTGAGCCATGCCAAGAATCTTTTATTGCCAATATTTAGCCAGAAACGGCTCGTTTGAAGTATCTAGCCTCCGATACTTAGTCTCCTGTACCGTTACTGCAGAGCTTCAGCTTGACCAGCTATGTTGGCTGTTAGTGCGTCCAGTTAACGCTAGGAGCTATTTGGATTGTGATTAAATATATATATGCTCAAAGCTTTAACATGGTCATTTTTGTAAACCCATGAATCCTTCTGTTGTTGATGTCTTTGCTTGCTCCGCCGTCTGGTGTTACTATGCATCCTAAGTATGTGAAGGTGTCTGTCTGTTCCAGTTTTTGATTCCTTACTGTAATGGGCTCGGGGTTGCTCACACTGAGTGTCATGACCTTGGACTTCTTTAGATTGATGTTCCGGCCCCCCCCCCGCCCCCCCCCCCCCTGACTATACTTATTAAGTCTATCCGTTTTTTCCTGGATGTATTGATGTAAATGTGCTAGTAGCGCAATGTCATCTGCATATTCCAGATCTTCCAATGTAGAAAATGTAGTCCATCTTATTCCTCTTGGACTGCCCTCTGTTGTCTGTCGCATCACCCAGTCCAATAGAGTGGTTAATAAGGGGCATCCCTGTTGTACTCCTGTCTTCACCTCAAAGGTTAGGTTGCTCTGCCCTACGCTACACGTAAAGTTGGCATAGAGGCTTTTTATGATTGACACTATGCAGCTTGGAATTCCATAAGCCCTCAGTATTTTCCATAAACTGTCCCTATGTACACTGTCAACAGCCTTTCCAAAATCAACGACATTAATGTACAGCTGTCTCTGCCATTCTGAGCACTGCTCTATAATGTTCCTGAGGGTAAATCTATGATCTGCACATCTTCTGTTCTTTCTAAACTCTGCTTGTTCTTTCCTCAGTATGTGGTCTACTGCTTTTGAAATTCTCTGTCTAATTATCCTGCCTAATATTTTGCTGGGAACTGAGAGAAGGGTGATTCCTCTCCAATTATTGCAGTCTGCAAGATCTCCCTTCTTGGGCAATTTGACAATTATTCCTTTGTTCCACTCCGTTGGTTTTGTCCCTGTTTTCCAGACTTGTGCAAATAGGGGTTCTAGTAGTTCTGCTGCTAGCTCAGGGTCTGTCTTAAATAGCTCTGCATTTAAGTTATCGTGGCCTGGAGCTTTTCCATTTCATTAACGCTTTGATTGCCGTGATGATTTCTTCCTTCCGTGGAATGTCTGTATTAACATCCAGATCGTTTTCAGCCTCAGGAACATTCAGCTGTGTCTTTGGTGGTTCCTTGTTCAGAGTTTCTCTGAAATCCTCTGCCCATCTTGTTTCCTGTCCTTTTGCTGTCGTGATGAGATTTCCTTGCTTATCTCTTACTAATGTAATATTGTTTGCACCTCGTTTCCGCTGATAGTTTTAGTTATTTTATATACTGTGCTTTGTTCATTTCTCAGTGCTGCCTCTTCTGCCTGTCTTGCAAGATCGTCTAGGAAATTCCTTTTGTTTGCTCGGGTTTAGCGTTTAACTTCCTTGTCCAGCTGACTGTACTGTTCGCTATACAGTTGCTTTAAACTGGGGGACTTCGCTTCTGTTTTCTTTCTTTTCATTTCCTTTCTCATCGCTATGGTGTTTAATGTTTCTGGTGTTATCCAGTCTTGCTTCTTCCTTTTCTGGAATCCCAAGCATGATTTGCTGCGTTCCTTATATACTGAAGCACATTAAAAACGCACCACTATTATATATACTGATGCCGAGAAGCTGGCAAAAAAAAGTGTGGGAATGGATTTTCCCCGTGTTTGCCATGAGGTAGAGAGCGAATGGCTGCTGGAATGGAAAGTGCAAGATTCAACCCATGGGTGTGTGTACAGACTACATGAAAACGATGAAAGTTACACGTGCAACACGATTCTCAACAGCTATGACCCTGAAAATGTGTACGCGTTGTGGCAGTATACTCGGTGTAAAAAGGCCGTTGAGACAAAACACCCAGTACATGTGCTTGAAATGCCACGACTATCTGAAAACGACCGCCAACGAGCCATTGGTATGTTGGAGACCGGAATGAGCTCGCGGGCCATTGCCAGAAGGATGAATTGCCACCACAGCACTATTGTACGTCTCAATGAACGTTACGGAACCACTGGCAGTGCCCGGGATAGACTTCGGAGTGGCCAACCACGAGTTACTACCCCTGCGCAAGATCGTCATATTGTGCTGAGTCACCTAAGGAATTGACTCTCCCGGCAAGTCAAACAGCAAGAGCAATAGTGGGTAGACATGGGCAAGTCTCTCGAATGACAGTCATACGACGACTCAGAGATACAGGCCTTACTGCAAAACGACCTTATGTTGGGCCAAACTTGACTCACAGACATCGTTAGCAGCGCCTGCAATGGGCAGAGCAACATATCAGATGGACTAGACTGCAGTGGAATGCTGTCCTATTCACAGACGAGAACAGATTCAACATATCCTTTGCAGATGGACGTATGCGGATTTAGCGACGGTGTGAAGAGCGCTTTGCAGATTGCTGTGTCAACCGATTTCGAGGTGACAGTATTCACATTTGGGGAGGATTCAGTTTTCACCATCGCTTGCCTCTTCACGTCTTCCATGGAAATGTTAATGCTGTGACATATCGAGATGAGGTTCTGGATGCACTGGCTGCTCCTGCGTTCACAATTTATCCAGACTTGCAGCTTCTCCAGCAGGATAACGCACGTGCATTTATTTTGTATTTTTGGTTTTCTCCCTTGCCTGCACAGAATGCAATGAATTTCATAACAATCAAATGTACAAATTAATGACCAGCATGGATTCATAGGAAAATGAATAAAGATTCCAAATATGTAAACTTGTACACACTTATATTTACATTTCACACTCTGTTCCTGGATTATACAGGTGGTGCGTTTTTAATGTGCTTCAGTATATATTGTTGAAATGGTGTTGGATTTCTGGTCTATATCTTCAGTCGATGTCTTTTCCAGGCTTTTGGCAATTTGATATCGTTTCTTTATGTCAGCCGCAAAATCTTTTCTGGTTAGGGGTTCCTTCAATTTGCTGATGTCAAACCTTTTCTGTGTAGTTACAGTTGGTCCAGTAGTTCTGATTTTCACCTTCAGTTTTGCTACGACTATATGGTGGTCACTTCCCACATCTGCACCTCTTCTTACCTTCACATATTGTAATGCATTTCTCCATCTACCATTACTCATCATGTGGTCTATCTGGTTGTTAATGCTACAGAAACTTATTAATTTATCCCCATTTTCGTTTGCTGTTCCGCTGCCGCATTTCCCCATTACTCTTTCATTATATGTATTATGTGTTCCAACTTTCGCATTGAGGTGTCCCATTACTATGATAAGATCGTATCTAGGTGGGTCTTCCATTTCTTTTTGCAGTTGCTGATAGAATTCGTCTCTGACCTCTTCGTCGCTGTCATTTGTTGGTGCGTGTAGTGTTGGTGAATCTCCCTCTCAATCTTATTCTTATCAGTCTGTTGTTGATGGGTTTCCATTCCAGTAATAACCTTTCTATTCCTTTCTATTCCTTTCTGTAGAATAATGGCTACACCTTAATTGTGCTGTCCATCCTCTCAGCCAGAGTAAAGTACTGTTTCTCCTGTTGCTGTTTTAACTTTTCCTGTCCCTGTCCATCTGCTCTCGCTTATCCCTAGAATGTGTAATCTATAGTTTCTCATTTCCACCGTGATCTGTTTTAGTATTGACGTCTCGTTCATTGTCCTAACATTCCAAAATCCTATTCTTGTTTCACGTTTTGCGGTCAGGACGTCCGTTCTCGTGTCAGTGGCTTCCTTTCGGCTTTCACCACTGACAGTCATACGAGCCTCAGACTCCGGATGTCCGTCCCGCTGCAATGTTTGTTCATTTGTTGTCGTTTCAGTAACTTCGTTTCTTTTTACATAGACAGGGGTGTCAGCCCTATGCTAAAACCCCCAACCTGGAGGACCAGGGTGTCTGCTTTAGTCTGACCCCTACCCGCGCAAAGCTGTCCAGCTTGGTAGAACCTTCCAGGAGTAAAACTCCCGCTGGCATAGCTCTGGGGGTAATCAGGGTATGCAAGCCGCCATACCTCGACAAGGTATTGACACCTGTGATGGCAGTGTTTTTACTTATTCTTCCATATTTGGCAGACTGGTCTGCCATCTCGTTACCAACTATACCTATGTGTGCTGGAACCCACACTAGCCTCACCCGGCATCCTCTGTTTCCTAGTGATGTATTAATTGCTAGAATTTCTTCCTTTATGTCTGGCCGTCTGCACTTACCTGGGTGTTCTAGTGCTTGTAGTGATGACAGTGAGTCTGAAAAATCGTTTCTGCTTCTAGCGGATTATCTACGATTATTTCTAAACTTTTTAGAATTGCTACCATCTCCGCGGTAAAAATCAAAGCCCCTCCAGCTACACTGTAACTGTTCTTAATTCTCCACTGTGATATCACTACTCCTGCACCTAGTTGTCCACTATCGCCCTTGGATCCATCAGTGTAAACAGCCAGACTTTGTTTGGTTAGTTGATTTTTGAACTGTCTACTTATCATTTTGGCTTCCCTATCTTTTATGTTCTGTTTAATCTTTTCAGTAAGTGTGTAGTCTATGATTGGTGCTTTTAGTTCCCAGGGTGGTATTGTGCTTCTATATTTATTACTATTATAGATTGTGTTTGATAGTTCTTTTAAATATATTAGATCTTATATAGTTCTCCACCCTGTTGGATATCTTTCTTTTTTCAAGGGGACATCTCATATGCTTGGTTGGTTTTTGACAAATGCGTTATGTGCTGGATGGGTCACTTCTTGAGCTACTTTGCTCCAATAATTTAGTCTTAGTTCTTTCCGTCATAGATTCTTTCAGTCCCAAGCAGAAAAGTGGGTTTGGCCCAAACAAACGTTTTTGTTGTTGTTTGGAAATAATTTTTTAAAATGTTCATATTCATAAACAAATTTGTTGTTTTATCCAAGGTAAAATGGAAAGGAGCAAAAGATACGGAAGCCACTTAAACGGCTCCCGGGTCAAATGTGTCTAAACCCTGAGCCTTTATAAAGTCGATTGGGACTTAAAGAGTGGTAAGGGACGGTATGCCGAGAGCTACTTCTAGTGCTTCTACTGATGTTGATTTAAATGCGCTTGAAATGGTTCTCAAGGCTGCATTTTGAATTATGTCCAGTTTTGCTTTGCTAGAAGTTGAAGCTGAGTCGTAGACTATGCTAGCATAGTCTAGTTTCACCCTGATGAATAACTTATAGAACATAAGCATTATTTTGTAGCTGCCCCCCCCCCCTCCCTTCCATTGCCTTTTATTACCCTTAGCATATTTAGGAGTCCCCTACAGCTTTCTACTAAAATGTCTATATGTTTATTCCAATTTAGTTGTTTTTCTAAAGTTATGCCCAGAAATCTAGTTCTTGGGGAGGTACCTGTTTTCTGTCCTTTAATGGTTATATTGATTTTTTTTTTTTTAAAGTATTTGAACTGTGTCTGAAGCGAGCGTATATATCTTTTTTTCAGTGAGTCAGACTTGACTGAGCCTGCGTTTTGATTAGTTGCTGACTATTTCGTCTTTGCATATTGAGTTTGTTGGTCCTTTTAGATGTCTGCAACTTTGACCAATGATATTATTCCAGACTGAATTTCTACCAATGGTGTTAAAGCAGGTTTCACCGTGATTCAATTTTTATGTTGAAAATCTAGTGAGAAGTTATTTTACACGGTGTAAATCCCAGAAGTAATTGATTTTCACGGGTCTAATCACCGAGAAAATCATTTTCTGTGAGCAAATTACAGTGAGAATTATTATTTACGATCCAAAATCAAAGACAGCTTGGGCCTGTTTCACTAAATTGGGTTTGCAAAAGAGCCATCCTTGGTCCTAATAACGAATCTGTCAGTAACCTCTTTCCAAAGATGATGGGCCTGTTTGATGCGGAAGAGAAAACGTACCTTTCTATAGATCGGTTAGCGGAAGAAAACTACCCTGTTGAGTTCTTGAATCAATTAAATCCTTCAGAAATGCCTTCACGTAAATTAGACTTAAAAATGTGTGCTCCCACAATCAGTCTCCGTAATTTGAATCCACCCTAACTCTGCAATGGTACACTGCTGCTGGAGAAAGCCATTACGAGAAATGTTATAGAAGCCGTCATATTCACAGGCATTGGCAAAAGAGAGAGTGTTTACATCCCCCTGATACCCATTATACCAAGTGACTACTCCTATCAGTTCAAAAGGCTCCAGTGTCTGGTCAAAGTTTGTTTAGCTATGACTCATAACAAAGCTCAGAGTCAGTCCATTAAGTATACAGGGATTCACTTAAGAACGCTTTGCTTTTCATATGGACAGTCTTACATTGCGTGTTCTAGGGTCCCGTTGACAAATAATTTGTTTTTATTGGCACCATCTAGCAAGGTGCCAAGTATTGTGTACATGGATACTGTCATAAAATTAACGAGTGATACAACGTAAAAATATCTCCAAAGGATAAAATGTAAGGATAAAAACCAATGCGTAAGCTGCTGGAATACATGATCGCCCGCGCCGCGGGTCATCAGGTGTTAGACTTGAAGGCAAAACGGAACGAGGATCAAAAGACAAAAATCTGACTGAACGCGTACTTGAACTAGCGAGGTTAATGGACGCAAATTGGTGGGGCAAGGAGGAAAAGTCACGTTTCCCCCCCCCCCCCCCCAAGTTGACATAAAGTAAGGAATTCGACAGAAGGGACCTTGGATATGATACGCCACAGTCATTTATTGGACGCTTTTGCGATACCAAGCCTTTGATTTGAATTCAGCGGCTAAACGCAGATGCTTGAAATATTACAAAATTTAAAAAGTAACTTTTTCTTAATATTAATGTTAGGAATATAAAAATTAGCTGGCCGGATGGCCCATTCTGAGCAGTGAAATAATATGTTTTTAATTTTACAGACGGATAGATAATAATGAAAATAATGACAAAAGACAGTGTTGTTCACAACAGCGAAAGACTGCATTGAATCAAAAGTGTCGCTATTTGCACAAAAAATCGCGACCTCGAGACGCAGGTGTTCAAATCTACTTAGCATGGAAGAGAAGGGATATTGGTGGAAGCTGTGTCTAAAAATAACTTTTAACGACAAAATTTTGGAGGGGAGAGAAAGGTTGGTTCAAAAATCAAGTACGTTTTGTGAAAACGCAAGTAGAGACGGACAGACTAACAGATAAAAATCCATACTTGACTGAAGCATGACTGAAATGACTTTAGTGTAGGAAATTTGAATTTAAAAAAAAAAAAACCAAGGCATTGATTGGCCACAGACAATCATATTATCCGCGCTCAGACGAGCTTTTTTGCCATTCCTCAATAGTTGTCCAGTGATAGACACAGTAAATTTCAAGTGTGGTGATTTCCAAATGAAATAAATTGAAATAAGTTCAGGGACGCCATACTATAGCCAGCAGCTCAGCTGAGTTTTGCTAGCATTTCTGTGTTCTTTATTCATAATCTGGTAAGATTGAAATTATTTCTTTGTATATTTTGAATATTGTTTAATGTTCGAGTGATTTGATACTGCCATATCGAAATCTAGCCTTACAAACAAGTAAGGATTCGCTCTGGACCCCCCGCCCTAGTTCAGGGTCTAGGGACAAACAAAATATAAACTACAGCAAGGTTTAGGAAGGGGTGATCAAGTGTTGAGAACAGTGAATCATATCACCTATCCTATTCTATGGCAGTGAGATAATGCACCTATTTCAGAATCTGTAGACTGGGGAAACTTACCCTATGCGAAACCAACTAGGTAAGATGTGCTGTCTGGTCAGAGAGAACTGACCCTGTTTATGTGGTGTTATTGTAATTTGTTATGTGTAGAAGTGGCTTATTAGGTAAGGTTCTGAGCAAAAACCAATACTTTATTTCAGAGCTGTGAGTTCGATCTTGACACTAAGGTGGTGTCAAATGCTGATTAATAATTGAAGTGAGGACCCGTGCAGGGTACATTTCGACAGAACATCTGTGTATTGCTCAAGCACGGAGAGGTGGGGCCATCATATTCCAGCACCAGAACAAATCTGGCAAAGTTAAGTAGGCTAGCTGGCCTGCTGAACTTACACCAACTTCATAAAACTAGCACCCAAGAGAATTTACTACTGAAGCATCCCATTTCCTTCCATCATTAATGGACAATGCTGTGTAGACATAAACAGGGAGGGATGAAGCCACCCCAACAGCACATCCATTCATAGTTTTCCCAGGAAAATTAACATTACGAACAGTAATACTATAATTAATCTTGAAGATTGCATATGTAAACATCTTTCATTTAACATGTCCTTTATTCATGCCATTCATTCATAAATTTCAAAATCTTTGCATAAGTTCTGGCCAAAATAAAACCTTGGTTCAGAACAAATAAATTTAAAAAAGATTTTCTATTCTAAAGTTAACCAGCTGAATTTAGTTCATTGTGTTATAAATTTTATTGATAGTATTAGATTTAATTAATATCTGTGGGTGTGTGTATATGTCCATACAACACATTGCATTCAGTACCCTAGATTTTAACGTAGCCACATTCATTAGTAAAAAAAAAGATATGTGTGAGGTCATAAAGTGGTAGCACGAAAGGGCCTTCTGTATATTCACAGTTACAATTATCTCAGGAGCCTTCACAGCTGACCTCACGCATCACACTAGGTGATAACACCACCATACAATACCATCAAAATCCACTACATATATTGGGGTCTTGTCCAGGGATAATTAGCATAAACAGTAATATAAGGATCTCCTGGTGGGAGAAATAAAATTAGGGGAACAAAATTGTAAAATTCCCTTAAAATTAAAAGTGTCCCTTTAAATTAAAAGGGCAATTAGAAGTTGGTGAATCTTCACAGCCAGTAATAATTGATTAGTTAACTGGTTGGTTAGAATTAGTTAGACTATAGTCATAAGAAGTACTTAGTGTATTTACTGGTTAGAGATTTATTTTGTATATTATTATATTGTTTAGAAAGTATGGCGGAGCTAGCAAAATTTAGATCAGCTGCTGTGCTGACCGCAAAGGAGATGGGAATGGATGGTCAGATTTTAATTCAATACGTAACGGCTGAATGTGATAAATATATTGAACGGGAAGAAAGGAGATTAGAAAAAGAGGCTGAAAGAAAATTAGAGTCTGAAAGGTTGGCTGAAGAGAAGAGGTTAGAGGCGGATAGAGAAATTAAGAGGCTGCAGATTGAGGCAGAAGACAAACGACAGCAAAGGGAGGCAGAAGATAAAAAGGCCGAAAGGGAGGCAGAAGATAGAAGGTTGCAAAGGGAGCACGAATTACGACTAAGGGAGCTGGAATTACAAGGCCAGGCTCCTGAAAATGGTGCCAGCCCTTTTGCCTCAGATGCTACGCCTAGTTTGGGAGCCTCAAACTCAGCTATGGGGTTTCATTTAGACCATTTTGTTGAAAAAGACGATGACATAGAGGGGTACCTAGGACGTTTTGAGTTATTAGCTACTACATATGGGTTAGAGAGAGAGAGAGGTGGAGTTTAAAGCTATCACAGGGACTGAGAGGTACTTCTTATGAAGTCTTTGCTAAAATGAACAGGGAAGACCAAGACAATTATGACATGTTAAAGCAGGCTTTGTTATTAAGGTACGAGAAGAATGGTGAATTTTATCGTAAGAAATTTAGAAATGCCAAACTGTTGCCTGGGGAGACATACCACCAATTCTCTGCTAGACTGGAAACCTATTTGGAGAAATGGACTGCTCTGGGGAAGACCCAAGATCTTAAAGAAATGATCATGATTGAGCAATTGAGAGAGTCCATGGCTCCAGACATGAGAAAATTTCTCATGGAACAAGGTGCAGAAAAGTTGGGAGAGGTTTTAAATGTCGCTGAGAGGTATCAGGCAGCCCAGGCAGAGGTAAGTGGTGCTAAAAAGAAGCACATAGACAATTTTAAAGCTCCACAGCAATTTAATAAATTTGATAATAGAGAGCAGGGAAATAAAAGTAGGACAAACTTTGAGCGGCCAAGAAATGACTATCGCGACAGAAACTCACAGTTCAATGACCAAAAGTTCAATGAAAGAAAACCGTTGAACCAAGGAAAAAGATGGTGTAAATGGTGCAAGAAGGATAACCATAACACCGAATTTTGTAGAAGGAAACCTTCAAACATTGCTGCAATGAAGTCGGGGACGCAAAGATTAAAGGTTAATCCTAATGGACAACAGGAACCTTATCACCCCCCAGTTTGTGAGGATGTTATTTGTAATGGGGCCACCATAAGGTGCCTTTATGATACAGGTTTGGATTATGATTCAGTTGTGAAGTCTAGCCTAGTGGACCCAAGTCAGTATACCACAGAAACAGTGGAAATACAAGGGGCGACCAAGGACATACCACTCATGACACTTCCCATCGCAAGGATAACGGTGAAAACTCGCTATGTGGAAGGAGAAATCAGAGCAGCAGTGATAGATGAACCAATCTACCCTCTGATATTGGGGTGTAGATACGTCTTCTTGGGGAATCCCGAGAAACCTGTGATCATGGCGACAGTGCAGACCAGGTCACAGAAGAAGGAGGAAGAAGGTGAACCTATAAATGCTCATCCAGAGGAGATGAGAAAGGCGCAGGCTGAGGATAGGACACTCAAGCCATGTTTTAAAAAATTGCCCAAATGCCACACACCTCCGAGCAAGGGGGAATATTTCATGAAGAACAAACTATTATACAGGAAGGCCGGAACTGGAATAAATGGTCACAACCAGCTGGTTCTTCCCACCTCATATAGAGATAAAGTGATGGAACTCGGGCATGCGATTCCCTTCAGTGGTCACATGGGGATCAGCGCCACAGGACAGCGTATAGCTTGTCATTACTTCTGGCCAGGGATAACGGAGGATATAAAAAGATATGTCAAATCCTGCCCTGAATGTCAAAGGGTAGCTCCAAAGCACTGGACTGCTCCTGCAACTCTAGGGGAAATGCCCATAGTGGGAACACCTTTTGAGAGGGTTGCAGTGGATATTGTGGGACCTCTCACTCGGACCAAGAGGAGGAACAGTTACATCCTTACTCTGGTGGACACTTGTTCTATGTGGGGAGAGGCGGTAGCCCTGCCATCAATTGATTCAAAACATGTAGCAGAGGCACTACTTACAATATTTACCCGATTAGGATTCCCGCATCAAATCTTGACGGATAATGGATCTCAGTTCAAGGGGAAACTAACGGAAGAAGTTTTTAAACTATTTCAAGCCAGACACTTTCATTGTAGTCCGTACCATCCACAAGGGAACGGCCAGGTAGAGAGGTTCAACGGGACTCTCATTTCTATCCTGAGAAAGCTGGCACACGAAAAACCGGATCTGTGGGATCAATTCCTGCCCGCCGCATTGTTTGCGTATCGGGAGGTACCACATAGTTCAACCGGGATGGCTCCCGCAACTCTGCTATTTGGGAGGCCAATAAAAGGTCCTTTAGAAGCTTTATTAAGGACCTGGACGGATGAGAAGGCGGAAGAACCTGTTACCTCATCTTATCAATACGTGAACGAACTGACCACTCGTTTGAAAGCTGGATGGAAACTGGCAAATGATAATTTGAAACAAGCCAGGAAGAAACATGCAGCATATTTTAATAGGAAGGCAAAGGACCGAGAACTAGCTGTGGGAGAGAAGGTGCTTCTTCTACTACCCGGTAGCCAGAATAAATTACAAATTGGTTGGCAAGGTCCATATACGGTTCTAGAGAAGGTGTCTAGAACAAACTATAAAATTGACAAAAAGGGGAAGGAGAAAGTTTATCATGTAAACTTATTAAAGAAGTATCTGGACAGACCACTCCAGGAAAGCACCCCCTTATTGACCTTGGCTATTGCAACCCAGATGCAAAAGGAACCACTCACCTCACATGAATACCCATTACATCCTTGTGAAACAGCAGCACAGGTAAAAGTCAGTAAGCACCTGACTAAAAACCAGAGGGAGAGAGTTCAACAGGTTCTGGAGGAACATACAGATGTACTAACAGATAAACCAGGCCATACAAATTTGCTACAGTATGACATGAAACTGGTAGACTCAAACCCAATCTGTATGAGAGCCTATTCTATTCCGTTCGCGAAGGAGAAGGCATTGAAGGAAGAAATAGATTATTTGCTGAAGGAGGGGATTATTTCGCACAGTGAATCATCTTTTAGTTCTAGTGTCGTTTTGTTGAGAAAACCGTCTGGGGAACACAGACTGTGCATAGATTACAGGAAACTGAATGCTGTCACAGAAGGACAAGTGGATCCATTACCAGACACAAAACAGTTATTTGCCAGACTGAACAAGGCAAAATACTTTTCAAAGGTGGATCTTAGTAAAGGCTATTACCAGATCCCAGTGAAGCCTGAAGTGAGACCTTATTTGGCTTTTGGCACTTCGGATGGACATTATGAATTCAATATGCTACCATTCGGACTGAAAAATGCTCCGAGTGTATTTTCAAGGATGATGCGCAAATTGTTGGATCCCCTGAATAACCCATGTATCACGAATTTCATGGATGATATTCTCGTCGCCACAGAGACATTTGAAGAACACATTGAAGCTCTAGAAATGTTATTTAATAGACTTCAGGAGGCGAACTTAACTGCTAGGCCAACAAAATGTTGTATTGGATGCAAAGAGTTGGAATTCTTGGGACACACTGTATATCAGGGTAACATGACCCCTGATCCTAAGAACTTGGAAAAACTGCAGAGAGCACCTAGACCACAAACAAAAAAGGACGTGCGATCATTCGTGTCGTTATGCGGATTTTATCAGAAATACATCAAAAATTTTAACGCTATTTGTGCTCCTCTGACTGATCTGACTCGCAAGGGACTTCCAGATAAAATTATTTGGACTGCACAATGTGAACTAGCGTTCCAAGAGTTAAAGGAAAAACTCACTAGCAGGCCTATTCTCAAACTGCCTGATTTGACACAGGACTTTGTCTTAAGAACCGATGCAAGTAATGTAGGACTCGGAGGGGCTTTGTTGCAAAGATCATCTTCACCTGATGGGGAACTGAAACCAGTCGCTTATGCAAGCCGCAAATTGAATAAGGCGGAACAAGGATACTCCACAAGCGAAAAAGAATGTTTAGCGTTAATCTGGGCAATAAAGAAGTTTCAAATCTATCTGTATGGTAGGACTTTTGTAGTGGAGACGGATCATCAGCCTCTCGTATTCTTATCTCAGGCTAAGCATGAAAACGCAAGATTGCTGAGGTGGTCTTTATTATTTCAACCTTATCAGTTTAGTATCCAATATATCCCAGGCAAATTGAATGTCGGTGCAGATTTCCTCAGTCGGCACCCCTGTGATCAAAATTAGAGTAATGGCAGACGGGAGGAGAGATTTTATCTATGTGTATCACTGGTTTTGGAACTTGCCGTAGGCATGTTTTCAAGTGGGGAGATGTGTCATAAAATTAACGAGTGATACAACGTAAAAATATCTCCAAAGGATAAAATGTAAGGATAAAAACCAATGCGTAAGCTGCTGGAATACATGATCGCCCGCGCCGCGGGTCATCAGGTGTTAGACTTGAAGGCAAAACGGAACGAGGATCAAAAGACAAAAATCTGACTGAACGCGTACTTGAACTAGCGAGGTTAATGGACGCAAATTGGGGGGGCAAGGAGGAAAAGTCACGTCCCCCCCCCCCCCAAGTTGACATAAAGTAAGGAATTCGACAGAAGGGACCTTGGATATGATACGCCACAGTCATTTATTGGACGCTTTTGCGATACCAAGTGTGGTGAAGTGGGATGTTATAAATATTTATAGGGGACTTAGTGTACTGACTGAGATCAGCTGTGAAGGTATCTATATCTATTAAGAGTAGTGTATTATAGATAACCTTACTTGCTACCACATATCTATATATCTCAGTCAGAATTATTCTGGAATAGTGTGATGACTACGTTATGTGTCTAGGGTATGTGTATGATGAAGTGTAAGTCACAACAACAGACAGATAAACAATTTAATTTAATCCACTACTCTTGACAACACTGTGACACTCACATACATATAACACTCTATGAGAATATCTTAAGGAGTCACTGATAACTTTTCAAATAACAATATGTATTCATGGTTATCATAAAGGTATATGTGTCCTGATTCAAATACAAAGGAACCAGGAATCACAATCAATTTTAATTACAAGTATATGTACAGACTTTATCAATATGAATATTGTAGTGACATATATTATTAAAATATCCTATGTGTGTCAGTTGTGTAGTGGTAATATGAGGTAATACTGGTTTTGTTTTGTTCAAGCTCTGTTGGTATTTGTCATCATGACTTCAATAGTTTGTCTTTTGGGACTAGTATTGGAGATGTTCTCAGTTCCTGATATTAAGACAATTAAATTCCCCTCTGAATGTTATTTTTACAAAGTCATTTCAAGATGAGGGGACATAATATTGAGCTCAGCTGGCCAAATCAGCTTATCTTGCGTGATGGCGGCAGGGAAGGACTCCTCTGCTCGAATTCTCCCCTGGGCTCTGGAGAACCTCACTGATAGCTAAAAAGACCAAGGAGTATGCTGTCCGACTCTGGATTCAGCAAAGCTCTGACCAGGTGCTGCTCAGTACCATCAAGACCACGGTCCCTGAAAACAAGAAGGATGTACCTTCTACTTCATAACTAATTGATACTCTAGTTCTACACTGAGCACAATACAACACAAACATTGAGTTCAGAGCGTTAGGCCAACTGTCAGCTTCATCTGAAATACTTTATACCAGTATTTACCTCCTTAATGGTTACCACGCCTCTGCACTTCCAGCATTATTTCTTTCTAGTCAATCATCCAGGTGTCAGTGTACTATTTGGCCATTCCATGCCGTTTTACTTCCCTCCGACACCCTCTGTTCAGGCTGGAGCATTATAGGCTTTATCTCCTGTTTGCCACTGAACTACACATATATATACAGGCATAAATTAACAATTTACATTCAATTTTCATTAAAAGATACTGAATGGTTCAAGCTTACCACAATTTCATGGAAATAAACACAGATACGTTGATTAGCAATGAATTCTGGCACAATTACTGGCACAAATTCCCATCTGCTTATGTTCCAGGCTTTTATTTATCACAAATATGAGCTGGCTTCAACGCACTGTTGCTTTATCAAGATTATTTGCACTAGTGGTCTCGAACTAACGCTCCTAAGTGAGTATATCAGCGAGTCTAGCCAATGAGGCCACGTTTCGACAAGTGTTTGAAAAAATGTTACCTTTTCACGTCTCCCCTAACAACGAAAGATAGTATTTATAGCCCGACCAATCGTGGTTAGTCTTTCATTTGTTGCGCTCCAATCAATTTGGAGTTTACATGGTAGGCTAATTCTGTAACGTAAGATTTTTTTCAAACACGTTATAAAAAAATTTTATGAGCAGAAATGATTTTATGTTGTCAGGCATCCCCACTATTTTATTTTGGTTATAATTTATTAATTCCTGGACTATTTGCGTAACGTTTTACATATTCTTTGTCAGCAAGCCCTAAGGAACCCAAATATCCAAATTTAAAAGAGCTACGTGGCTGCGTTCAAAATATGCAATTCCTTCTACCTCCTGTTTCGAAGATGTGCTGTCTGGGTACTGTAATGTTTTCAAACGTAAACCCATATAATGTTATCTTTTCTAATAAGAGTTTTTCAGGATTTATAAACCTAACTCTGGGATGGGTAATGTATTTTATCACTGTCCGTCTGAAAAAAAGTTAGTGCATGTAGTCTTACACGCGTGATGGCAGCATTTGTGTATCGCGCGACGCGTGTTTAATGTTCGGCTTTCTGCCTCTCCCTTCTCGCTATCCTTTAGTCCATCTGTCTTTTGATCTTGGTAACATAGTGTAGAAAAAGACATGAATGGAATTTAAAATTTAGGTCAACTTGCATATTTCAAGGTTTTTCTTAGAAAGGCAGCACATTTTATTGTGTGTGTTTGGGAAACGCGTGTATGTTGCAGAAGGCCTTTAATATCAACGTGAAACGTTACAATTTGCATACGCAGTAGAAAACAAGGGGATTTCGAGTACAGTCATTGTGACAGCACTGTTCTTTACCATTCTTCTTCCTTTATTTATTATATGTATTTATTAGGCTTTATATTTACTTGATAATTTATATATGTGGATTAGAATATTCCACGACACCTCCCCTCTTAAAACAGACATTATATGTCAGTCCTTTATTCTATATTCACATAGAGAAATTTATTATTATTTCTGGGGTTTACGGTGATTCTCATCACACGGATGGCGGCTTAAAAAATCCGCTCCCAAATTGGTTTTTCCAGATATATACTCAATGCTAAAATTATATGGAGCCAAAAGTAAAGACCATCGGAGTAACCTGGAGTTCTCATGCCTAGCCTGTGCTAGAAACGATAACGGTTTGTGGTCTGTTTGCAACTTAAATGCCTTCCCATACAGATAAATATTGAATTTCTTTATTGCCCATATTACTGCAAGACATTCCTTTTCGCTAGTTGAGTAATTGATTTCGGCTTTATTCAATTTTCTGCTAGCATATGCCACTGGGCTTAATTCCCCATCCAATGCATCTGATTTCTGTAGTAGAGTTGCACCTAACCCAATATTACTTGCATCCGTCCTTACTATGAATTCTTGACTTAAGTCAGGTAATTTTAAAATGGGTTTACTTGTGAGCTTTTCCTTCAATTCTTGGTAAGTCATTTCACATTGTGGTGTCCATGTAATGCGATCTGGATGTCCTTTACGTGTCAATTCAGTTAACGGTGCACATATGGAATTAAAGTCCTTGATATACTTCTGGTAGAAACCACATAATGAGACAAAGGATCTCACGTCCTTCTTGGTTTGTGGTCTCGGGGCTTTCTGTAGTTTCTCTAAATTCTTTGGGTCAGGGGTCATGTTTCCCTGATAAACTGTGTGTCCCAAAAATTCCAATTCTTTACATCCAACGCAACATTTGGTTGGTCGGGCTGTTAAATTTGCCTCCCTAAGTCGATTAAACAGCATGTTCAGAGAGTCAATGTGTTCCTCAAATGTTTCTGTTGCTATAAGGATATCATCCATAAAATTTGTTATACAGGGATTATTCAGAGGATCCAATAATTTTCTCATCATTCTAGAGAAGACACTAGGCGCATTCTTCAATCCAAATGGCAATCTATTAAACTCATAGTGTCCTTCTGAGGTACTAAAAGCTAGGTATGGTCTAACCTCAGGCTTTACTGGAATCTGATAGTATCCTTTACTCAGATCCACTTTTGAGAAATATTTAGCTTTATTTAGCCTGGCAAACAGCTGATTTGTATCCGGCAATGGATCCACCTGTCCTTCTGTAATAGCATTCAGTCTCCTGTAATCTATACAGAGTCTATGTTCTCCAGAGGGCTTCCTTAAGAGTACAACACCGGAACTATACGAAGACTCACTGTGCGAAATAATTCCTTCCTTCAACAGATAGTCTATCTCTTCCTTCAAAGCTTTCTCCTTAGCAAACGGAATCGAATATGGTTTCATACAGACAGGTGTGGAGTCTATTAGTTTCATATCATATTCCAATAGGTTTGTATGCCCTGGTCGGTCTGTTAACACCTCTGCATGATTATTTAGAACCTGTTGCACTCTCTCTTTCTGAGTTTTCGTTAAATGTGTACTGATTTTCACCTGTGCTGCTGTCTCACAGGGGTGTAATGGATATTCAAATGATGAAAGTGGTTCCTTTTTCATCTCCATGGCGATGGACAAGGTCAACAAGTGTGTCTCTTCCTGATGTTCTCTTTCCAAATATTTCTTCAGGAGATTCACATGATAGATTTTTTCTTTCCCCTTCTTATCTATCTTATAATTTGTTCTAGACACCTTCTCTAGAACTGTATATGGACCCTGCCATCCAATTTGTAACTTATTCTGACTCCCGGGCAAAAGAAGCAGTACCTTCTCTCCCACAGCCAAATTTCTGTCTTTCGCCTTCCTGTTATAATAGGCAGCATGTTTCTTCCTGGCTTGTTTCAAATTTTCATTGGCAAGTTTCCAGCCAGTTTTTAACCGAGTGGTCAGCTCATTCACATATTGGTATGAAGATGTAATGTTTTCCTCTGCCTTTTCATCAGTCCACGTTCTTAACAAAGCTACATATGGACCTTTAATTGTGTGGACCTATTTGTCCATGCACCGGTATGGTCTCTTCCACTCGAAGCTTTATAGTGATGATTTTTCCTCCCAGAATTATCATTCACAAAACGACCGCTACCAATTTTTCTTTTGGGGCTGTCTCCCCACTTAAAATTCTTGATGAGAGATTTCCTCTCTACATCCTCTTCCTCCAGTTTGTTTAAGTCCGATTGAGGGATTGTCGGCTTATCCTGGGGTAAGACATCTTTTTGCACTCTCCGCATAGTGGCCATTGTAAAACAGTTAAGTGAAGCTTGTCCGTGAAAAGGGGCTTCCCATTCCATTTGGTCCACTTTATCAAATCTATTTTTCTTTTTATTATCAGGCCTAATTTTGCCCCGTGGCGTGTCCAGGTCCTGATCCATGTTCCCACTTGTGGGTGTTCCCTCATGTGCTATGCTACACCTTTCTACAAAATTCTCAATGTCCCATCTTGCTTTGGGCCAATAATAATTGTGAGCCACCTTTTGAATGATGGTACCTATCTTCTCATGGTCCCCATCTGGTTTCACATGTAGGCTCCTTATTAAGTCTGCCCTATATCTTTTAGGAAGTACCAGTTGTCCCTGACCTTTGGATCTAGCTCCAGTCTTCCTATACATCAACTTGTTTTTCATGTAAAAATCTCCCTTGCCTGGAGTTGTATGACAAGTTGACAATTTTCTGAAACAAGGCTTGAGTGTTTTATCCCCAGCCTGTGCCTTCCTCATCTCTTCTGGAGTGGTATCTAACATAATATCCTCCTCCTGTCTTGAGGTCGACCTGACCTGAAGGGTTGCCATATACACAGGTTTCCTTCTGCAACGGTCAGTGTCATGATTGTCCATCTGACAATTCTTACACCACCTTTTTCCTTGGTTGAAAGATTTTCTTTCATCATATTTCCTTTCATCGAATTGTGGGAATTTATTTTTATTTTCATACCGTGGCCTATCAGACTGGTGCTTACCTTTGTTTGATCCCTAGGATCAAATTTATTAAAGTTCTGTGGTGCCCTAAAGTTATCCACTTGTTTCTTTTTATTACCTGTTACCTCTGCTTGAGCTGCTTGATACCTTTCAGCAACATTTAGCAACTCACCCAGCCTCTCTGCACCTTGTTCCATGAGAAACTTTCTCAGGTCTGGAGCCATGGACTCTCTTAATTGCTCTATAAGGACCATTTCCTTAAGATCTTGGGTTTTCCCCAGAGAAGTCCATTTCTCCAAGTATGTCTCTATTCGTGCAGAGAACTGGTGATAGGTTTCACCTGACAGTAGTTTAGCATTCCTAAATTTTTTCCTATAAAATTCAGCATTCTTTTCATATCTTAACAAAAGAGCCTGCTTTAGCATATCATAATTTTCCTGATCACCTCTGCTCATTTTTGCAAAAACTTCATAAGCTGCCCCACGAAGTCCCTGAGATAACTTTAAGCTCCACCTTTCTCTCTCTAACCCATATGTGGTAGCTAATAGTTCATATCTATTTATATAGCTCTCAATATCATCGTCTTTCTCAACAAAATGATCTAAATGAAAGTTCATAGCTGAGGTTGAGGCTCCCTGAGTAACCGTAGCATCAGAGGCAAAGGGACTGGCACCATTTTCAGGAGCATGGCCTTGAAACTCAAACTCCCTTAGTCGTAACTCATGTTCCCTTTGTAATCTTTTATCTTCTGCTTCCCTTTCTGCAGCTAATTTCCTCTCTTCCCTTTCTGCAGCTAATTTCTTCTCTTCCCTTTCTGCAGCTAATTTCTTCTCTTCCCTTTCTGCAGCTAATTTCTTCTCTTCCCTTTCTGCAGCTAATTTCTTCTCTTCCCTTTCTGCAGCTAATTTCTTCTCTTCCCTTTCTGCAGCCTGTCTTCTTTCCTCGGCTTCCAATGCTTTAGCCTCTTTGTCAGCCTCAATCTGCAACCTCTTAGTCTCAGCCTCAGCTTGCAACCTCTTAGTCTCAGCCTCTAACTTTCTTTCGGCCTCTTTTTTCTAATCTTCTTTCTTCGCGTTCAATAAATTTGTCACATTCCGTAGTGACATAGGCAACCATAACTTGCCCATCTAATCCTAACTCTTTTGCAGTCTGTACAGCAGCAGATCGAAACTTGGCCAGGTCCGCCATTGTCTATCAGGTAAATTTCTACAATGTCTAACCAACAATTTAATCTCTAAATATATCTAATGGACAACACAGGCACCGTGAGCTCAACCTTATTTAATTCCACCCAAGGATACCTTTTAATTCTTATATTCCCTGAAGTGAATTACCCCCAATATTTTTAATAGGGAAAGATTCAAAATCCCAAGAGCGAGACCCCAATATATGTGGTGAAGTGGGATGTTATAAATATTTATAGGGGACTTAGTGTACTGACTGAGATCAGCTGTGAAGGTATCTATATCTATTAAGAGTAGTGTATTATAGATAACCTTACTTGCTACCACATATCTATATATCTCAGTCAGAATTATTCTGGAATAGTGTGATGACTACGTTAGGTGTCTAGGGTATGTGTATGATGAAGTGTAAGTCACAACAACAGACAGATAAACAATTTAATTTAATCCACTACTCTTGACAACACTGTGACACTCACATACATATAACACTCTATGAGAATATCTTAAGGAGTCACTGATAACTTTTCAAATAACAATATGTATTCATGGTTATCATAAAGGTATATGTGTCCTGATTCAAATACAAAGGAACCAGGAATCACAATCAATTTTAATTACAAGTATATGTACAGACTTTATCAATATGAATATTGTAGTGACATATATTATTATTAAAATATCCTATGTGTGTCAGTTGTGTAGTGGTAATATGAGGTAATACTGGTTTTGTTTTGTTCAAGCTCTGTTGGTATTTGTCATCATGACTTCAATAGTTTGTCTTTTGGGACTAGTATTGGAGATGTTCTCAGTTCCTGATATTAAGACAATTAAATTCCCCTCTGAATGTTATTTTTTACAAAGTCATTTCAAGATGAGGGGACATAATATTGAGCTCAGCTGGCCAAATCAGCTTATCTTGCGTGATGGCGGCAGGGAAGGACTCCTCTGCTCGAATTCTCCCCTGGGCTCTGGAGACACCTCACTGATAGCTAAAAAGACCAAGGAGTATGCTGTCCGACTCTGGATTCAGCAAAGCTCTGACCAGGTGCTGCTCAGTACCATCAAGACCACGGTCCCTGAAAACAAGAAGGATGTACCTTCTACTTCATAACTAATTGATACTCTAGTTCTACACTGAGCACAATACAACACAAACATTGAGTTCAGAGCGTTAGGCCAACTGTCAGCTTCATCTGAAATACTTTATACCAGTATTTACCTCCTTAATGGTTACCACGCCTCTGCACTTCCAGCATTATTTCTTTCTAGTCAATCATCCAGGTGTCAGTGTACTATTTGGCCATTCCATGCCGTTTTACTTCCCTCCGACACCCTCTGTTCAGGCTGGAGCATTATAGGCTTTATCTCCTGTTTGCCACTGAACTACACATATACGAGGGGCGGTCGAAAAGTTTTGCACTTTACTAAGAAAGCGTTAAGACAGGCGGGATTGCTGTGTATCATTGTAAAGACACACTATTGGTTTACATTTCCCGCGCGTACATGGCGCGTACGGGGTGCCATGTGAAAGAGAAATTGGCGGGAAACTGGTTCAGGTGGGTTCCCCGCCTTCTCACGCCATTCCAAAAGGAGCATCGAGCCGAAACATTCGCACAGGTGTTGAACATTTGCAATGCTGACGAAGATGATTTTTTTCGTAGACTGGCTACTGTGGACGAATGTTGGGTGCATTTCTATGACCCGGAGACTAAAAAAGTTTCGTGGACGTCGTTTTTCTAACGACCAGGACTTGATTACTGAACTGGAAACGTAGTTCCGGGCTCAGACGGGGGTGTTCTATAATCAGGGCATCAGGAAGGTGAAGAAGAGATGGGAGAAGTGCATTGCCTTGAGGGGTGAATACATAGAGAAGGACTAAAGTTCACACCAATTTCCAGGTACGTGCCTTGACTCCTTCATACTAAAGTGCAAAACTTTTCGACCGCCCCTCGTATATACAGGCATAAATTAACAATTTACATTCAATTTTCATTAAAAGATACTGAATGGTTCAAGCTTACCACAATTTCATGGAAATAAACACAGATACGTTGATTAGCAATGAATTCTGGCACAATTACTGGCACAAATTCCCATCTGCTTATGTTCCAGGCTTTTATTTAACACAAATATGAGCTGGCTTCAACGCACTGTTGCTTTATCAAGATTATTTGCACTAGTGGTCTCGAACTAACGCTCCTAAGTGAGTATATCAGCGAGTCTAGCCAATGAGGCCACGTTTCGACAAGTGTTTGAAAAAATGTTACCTTTTCACGTCTCCCCTAACAACGAAAGATAGTATTTATAGCCCGACCAATCGTGGTTAGTCTTTCATTTGTTGCGCTCCAATCAATTTGGAGTTTACATGGTAGGCTAATTCTGTAACGTAAGATTTTTTTCAAACACGTTATAAAAAAATTTTATGAGCAGAAATGATTTTATGTTGTCAGGCATCCCCACTATTTTATTTTGGTTATAATTTATTAATTCCTGGACTATTTGCGTAACGTTTTACATATTCTTTGTCAGCAAGCCCTAAGGAACCCAAATATCCAAATTTAAAAGAGCTACGTGGCTGCGTTCAAAATATGCAATTCCTTCTACCTCCTGTTTCGAAGATGTGCTGTCTGGGTACTGTAATGTTTTCAAACGTAAACCCATATAATGTTATCTTTTCTAATAAGAGTTTTTCAGGATTTATAAACCTAACTCTGGGATGGGTAATGTATTTTATCACTGTCCGTCTGAAAAAATTTAGTGCAGGTGGCCTTACACGCGTGATAGTAGTAATTGTGTATCGCGCGACGCGTGTTTAATGTTCGGCTTTCTGCCTCTCCCTTCTCGCTATCCTTTAGTCCATCTGTCTTTTGATCTTGGTAACATAGTGTAGAAAAAGACATGAATGGAATTTAAAATTTAGGTCAACTTGCATATTTCAAGGTTTTTCTTAGAAAGGCAGCACATTTTATTGTGTGTTTGGGAAACGCGTGTATGTTGCAGAAGGCCTTTAATATCAACGTGAAACGTTACAATTTGCATACGCAGTAGAAAACAAGGGGATTTCGAGTACAGTCATTGTGACAGCACCGTTCTTTACCATTCCTCTTCCTTTATTTATTATATGTATTTATTAGGCTCTACATTTACTTGATAATTTATATATGTGGATTAGAATATTCCACGACACCAAGCCTTTGATTTGAATTCAGCGGCTAAACGCAGATGCTTGAAATATTACAAAATTTAAAAAGTAACTTTTTCTTAATATTAATGTTAGGAATATAAAAATTAGCTGGCCGGATGGCCCATTCTGAGCAGTGAAATAATATGTTTTTAATTTTACAGACGGATAGATAATAATGAAAATAATGACAAAAGACAGTGTTGTTCACAACAGCGAAAGACTGCATTGAATCAAAAGTGTCGCTATTTGCACAAAAAAATCGCGACCTCGAGACGCAGGTGTTCAAATCTACTTAGCATGGAAGAGAAGGGATATTGGTGGAAGCTGTGTCTAAAAATAACTTTTAACGACAAAATTTTGGAGGGGAGAGAAAGGTTGGTTCAAAAATCAAGTACGTTTTGTGAAAACGCAAGTAGAGACGGACAGACTAACAGATAAAAATCCATACTTGACTGAAGCATGACTGAAATGACTTTAGTGTAGGAAATTTGAATTTAAAAAAAAAAACCAAGGCATTGATTGGCCACAGACAATCATATTATCCGCGCTCAGACGAGCTTTTTTGCCATTCCTCAATAGTTGTCCAGTGATAGACACAGTAAATTTCAAGTGTGGTGATTTCCAAATGAAATAAATTGAAATAAGTTCAGGGACGCCATACTATAGCCAGCAGCTCAGCTGAGTTTTGCTAGCATTTCTGTGTTCTTTATTCATAATCTGGTAAGATTGAAATTATTTCTTTGTATATTTTGAATATTGTTTAATGTTCGAGTGATTTGATACTGCCATATCGAAATCTAGCCTTACAAACAAGTAAGGATTCGCTCTGGACCCCCGCCCTAGTTCAGGGTCTAGGGACAAACAAAATATAAACTACAGCAAGGTTTAGGAAGGGGTGATCAAGTGTTGAGAACAGTGAATCATATCACCTATCCTATTCTATGGCAGTGAGATAATGCACCTATTTCAGAATCTGTAGACTGGGGAAACTTACCCTATGCGAAACCAACTAGGTAAGATGTGCTGTCTGGTCAGAGAGAACTGACCCTGTTTATGTGGTGTTATTGTAATTTGTTATGTGTAGAAGTGGCTTATTAGGTAAGGTTCTGAGCAAAAACCAATACTTTATTTCAGAGCTGTGAGTTCGATCTTGACACTAAGGTGGTGTCAAATGCTGATTAATAATTGAAGTGAGGACCCGTGCAGGGTACATTTCGACAGAACATCTGTGTATTGCTCAAGCACGGAGAGGTGGGGCCATCATATTCCAGCACCAGAACAAATCTGGCAAAGTTAAGTAGGCTAGCTGGCCTGCTGAACTTACACCAACTTCATAAAACTAGCACCCAAGAGAATTTACTACTGAAGCATCCCATTTCCTTCCATCATTAATGGACAATGCTGTGTAGACATAAACAGGGAGGGATGAAGCCACCCCAACAGCACATCCATTCATAGTTTTCCCAGGAAAATTAACATTACGAACAGTAATACTATAATTAATCTTGAAGATTGCATATGTAAACATCTTTCATTTAACATGCCCTTTATTCATGCCATTCATTCATAAATTTCAAAATCTTTGCATAAGTTCTGGCCAAAATAAAACCTTGGTTCAGAACAAATAAATTTAAAAAAGATTTTCTATTCTAAAGTTAACCAGCTGAATTTAGTTCATTGTGTTATAAATTTTATTGATAGTATTAGATTTAATTAATATCTGTGGGTGTGTGTATATGTCCATACAACACATTGCATTCAGTACCCTAGATTTTAACGTAGCCACATTCATTAGTAAAAAAAGATATGTGTGAGGTCATAAAGTGGTAGCACGAAAGGGCCTTCTGTATATTCACAGTTACAATTATCTCAGGAGCCTTCACAGCTGACCTCACGCATCACACTAGGTGATAACACCACCATACAATACCATCAAAATCCACTACATATATTAATAAATAAATGATAAATACATAAAGGTATGTTTCAGGCACTCGTGAGAAATAAAGAAATAGAAGTCTAGACAACAGAAAAACAACAGAAATGATCGACTTACCGGGAAACGAACACAGGACCTTATGAACAACAACACCGCCTAGCTACGGGAGCGAATCATTACTATCCTCTCTGCCAACTAGGCACATATACAAGGATGTTATAGCTTAACCTTTACAAGTGAAATCGACTTTTAACACATTTTATGACTTAGTACTACTTTGACATTAAATTTTCATTAGCTACTTTTCACGTTTTGTCACACAGTTAATCCAGGTGTCTGTAGCTGGTAGATCTTAATCTACAGGTAGATCTGAGAGCGTCCGATTGGCAGAGTAGTTAAAGCGCTGGTTTCTCGCGGCAAAGGTACCGGGTTCGAATCACGGTACTGACACCCTCTAGTCTACCCAGCTGTAAATAGGTACCTGACTTAGTTAGGGAAGGAATAGGCAGCGAGGAAGGGAACTGGTCGCCCCCACCTCTCGATGTTGGACCTAGTATGGGGAAGTCTCTAACACTTCACTCCCCTACAGCAGTATCTGCTATGGGACTGCTTTTTTTTATATCTCAAGGCATCATGTGGTAGATCCTTTAGGTGACGGAGGGGTAAAACAATTTAACCCAGATATAAAATTCAGACTAGCCCTTTCAAACTGACACTTAAAAGAGTGGTGAATCGATGTTCAAAGTTGCTCTCACCGCATTCCCAGTGAAAACCCGCACGCTAGATGACTAAAATTCACGTTTGTCATGAACTGTATAAGATAGAAAGTGATCTTTACTTTGAAGCAAAGTTAACTTTTGGTCAAGTAAGTAGTTTTAATTTTCCATTGCTCTGTTGATGAGATTGTAGGAAGCAGATCTTGCGGCCGAGATGAAAGTTACAAATATGCTAGACTTATCGGGGTTGGAGTGGCTGAGAGGTATGGGGTCCGCCTCGAATTCTAGAGGTACTGGGTTAGATTCCTAGTTGAGGGAATGTAATTTATAGAGAACTAGTGGTCCAAATGATGTCTTGCTCCCCCTGGTCTTCTAGGTAGTGAGATCGGATGCCTAGCCTTCTCGTATAAGGGTGAAAACAATAGGAGGTCCCGTGTACAAGTTGCGCACGTTAAAAATCCCACAGCAGTTGGAAATGGTAAAGAGTAGGTCTATCAGGCCGCTGCTATGGCAAAATTTAAATATTAGAAACCTACCCACCACAAACATATTTATAGAATGTGTGATTCCTTTATACACACACTGGAGTTCGTGCACTGTACTGAGATCCTCCTTGTGTGATCTAAGGGAGGAGATCGGAGCACTGATGGAGTTGTCCGTGTGCAATGAAGATAGTCAAACCAAAACAAACCAAAGTCTAGATACACTGAACCCTGGGAACACATGTCATTTAATTGAGGCAGATCTTTAGAGACCGCAGTGTTTCTAAAGTAGATCACCACCGCTCCTGTGTTGCATGCCCCTGGATTAAGCCAATACCGGATTAATATTTTAAAAAGAATTTCAGCTTTGGTTACTTCTCTATTTGGTTAACTTTATGTTTTGAAAAGAACAACGTTATTTTTGTAGATTTCCCATGCGAACAATATATATATATATATATATATATATATATATATATATATATATATATATATATATATATATATATATATATATATATATATATATATATATATATATATACACATAAGGGCTAGGATCTTTAAATATTATTTAATCGATTAATCTTTTAAAACATTTAATCGATTAATTGATAAAGAAAATTTTAATCGATTATTCTATTTTGAGCACGGTTTTTGTTTTTTTGCCTAAATGGGAGATCATTTGCTGTGTTAGAGATTTGTCATAAGGAATTTGGCAAGTATAGTCAATAATAATAAATTGCTTGTTTGTGACTTTTCAGTAATTTTATTATATTTTCAGGACTGTGTTGTCTAAAAAGTGAAATAAATAAAATCTTTAGTGATTTAAAAAAAAATGTTATTATGGATTTTGATAGTGTATCAAATTGTTTGAAATGAATCGATTAATCTTCAATTAAAGAATTCCGATTAATCGATCAAGATTTTAAAAATCAGTCTCAGCCCTAATATACAAGTATGTAAATATATATATATACACACACACACAGACATAAGGTAGTCTCATCGCAGATATTGCCGTAGACGAGTGATTATTTGAGACTTCTCTCTACTTCTTCAGGAAGGGGGGGGGGGGGGGGGGGGGGGGGGGTGGGGGGGGGGTGGGGGGGGGGGGGAGGGGTGGGTGGGGGTCGGGGTGTGGGGGGGGGGGGGGGGGGGGGGGGGCGGGGGGGGTTACCGGTTTTCGTCCTTGCTGCCTTAGCCTTCCCTAGCTCAAGACCAGAGTCATTTAACAAGTTAAAGCTGGGTAGACTTGAAAGTAAAGCCAGCTGGTTTCGGATCCGGTAATAAAGCCTTGACAGGAAAGAGCTCTAGCCGCTCTGCCACTCGACTTTCATAACTACCGCTTATTCAAAATTTCTTCTCTTCCCCCCACCCCGGGTTTTTTTTAGGGTAAGGCACCAGAGATACATAAATGAATAGGGCCCACAGGACTGTCAGTAGATGTGAGAGAAATGAAGTTAACACCAAAAAAAGAGGACGAAATTCCGTCTTTCGAAAGTTAATCTAGCACAGGGTCGAAATTCCGTGCATCTCTTCCAATTTCTTAAATATTGCTCATCCATAAATCCAATTACTACGTTTGTCACTCACCGCCAGCATATTTTCGGTCTATGTTGTAGGGGCACGTCATTTCCGATCTCGTTTGCCTGAAATTATTAGCGAGAGTCACATCCCTTCGTTTTGGCGCTAAACACCATCAACAACTGGTAAGCTGAAATGAAGAATGGAACTAATGGTAATAAGACAATTTAGGAGAACTATGTGGAGTTTTATGTTCTGTGAGTGTTTAAAAATATTCATTGACATTTTTGTTCAGGGTTCGTAGGCATTTTCATGTGTTTCTTTGTGTTTTATAATTCTTCTTCTTTCACGTGTCAACTCCCAAACAAGCATAAGCCTTCAACAAACGTATGCCAAGTCTTCCTGTCCCGTGCCATCAGCTCAAGGTATCTCCATGTGTTCTTCATCCTCGTCTGTCTCCAGTTCTCTTTTCCGTGTGTTCTTTGGTCTTCCTCTAACTCTCTCATCCTGGGGATTCCGTCAACAGGAATTCTCCGTTTGTGTCGTCACATCCATCTCCATCGTCTTCTTCTCATCTCTTGTTCCCCTGGTGCTTGTCTCGTTCTTGTTATTTGTTCCACATTAGTGATCTTTGTTTTATAAATAATTTATGTATTCCTTCATGTCGCATAGAGATTTATGATCAATAAATTTTCTATATTCTTTTCTTTTCTACCCGTGTCCTCTACTTTATTATCGCTCTTTTATCCTTTTCCTGGTGTTTTTTTTCGCATTCGTTCGTTTGCGACAAAATATTTTTTCCCATTCTGACTTTGCCGTTTTCTTTTCTCATACTAGAACACATTTTATTACGTCACATGTCAGTCCCTGGACGAGACGAATTACTGTGAAATTCGTCTCAATAGACGTGGGATGGCAGACATATCGTCTAGCATTTTCATCTGACAGAGTTTTCTTCGGCTAAGTTCTCGGCATGAGGTGTGGAAACTGCCATCTGCATCGCTCAAGACAGAATAGTTAAACGGAGGTGTCAAAGACGCGTTGTGGCAGTTATGGCCTGCGTCTTAGTTAAGTGTTAAGAGAGGAGAGGGGGAGACGGGGGTTTGCGAAATAACGTGGGATCCTTTGTCTGTTTAAGATATATCTACACGAGTGGCTTAGACTAGTCATTCATACTCCTAAATCTGCAGTAGACAGATCACTCGTGCTAGAAAATATCTTGTATATTGCAAAGTTCTGAGTTTCTTGGCAACATTTTGCCGAGTTCTAGACTACCATTATATTGAAGGATTCTAGTTCGTGGTATTAATCTGTAGTTCTGTGTGGAGGTAAATATATAATATATCTAGTATTTTGTGAGTGATCTAAGTGTTGAATCGCTTATTATATTTTACTAGTTTCTTTGTGCAGAAGAAATTAATTTATAAGTCTGTTATATTCTCTAGTGACGTATTTCAGTGGAAAGCGGAATAAATTATAATTTCTAGCTTAAACTCATGCAGCTATAAATAAATTTAATTTAACTGCTAAATACTCAGTCGAGAATATTTTAAAACTAACTTATAACTGCACTGATTCATCATTGTGTATTGACGAAATACGTATGTACTTCTAATTCATGATGATTGATTTTATGAATTATACCTTATTTCACTGGAGTTTTAAACGATAAGTCAAGCTCTCCGCTTGCAGTTTATAATGTAAGTTATAACCGAGTACATAGTATGTATAAGTATTTTATATGTTTTTTTTTTCTTTATTCAGTGAAACCTGAGGTAGCCCAACTCTACCAGCGTTTTGTACGGAGAAATATCTGTGAAGAACTAAAACATTTTTTCTTAAAGACTTGGGTGTATAAAGTAAAACCTGTCTAGATTGCATTGGCATCCAGAACGACAGAGTACCCAGTACATAAACGTTTTTTTTTAAGATTTAATGAAGTAACGGGCCCATCGAGCCTGATTTAATTCTTCCAGAGAAAAACCTCAAATACATTTCAGCCCTTGTGGCAATCAAAATATTAATATCAGTAACATTCCGACGGAGTTTTGACTAGTGGTGGTGTGACCAAATCAAGTCCTATACTGAGAGAAGGCACCGACCTGACATTCCTCATTACTAGAAACCTAAGCTATTGACACTGTGCTCGCTGTTAACGTTCGTGCCTGGATAATTTTGATGTGACTTTCATAGATATCCATAAATAAGAATAACCAAGAAAACGTTCCCTGAAGTAGTGAATTCAACCCGTCTTTTTTGGAACTGGGGTTCTCTTGGCCAAGACTACCATTGGATAGTCTGTATGTGCATGTCCTAAAAATTGTGTTTCCAGAAGTTGCTTCCAAAGCTGTAAGTACGAATGAAAGCACGTGATCACGGCTGACTGAATAGAGTGAATGCAGGACTGAGTGATTCCTTTATTGTTGTATTTTGGCACCCATTTTGCTGTCTTAAATTTCTTTATGCAAGTTTTTTTGCTAACAATATTTTTCCTTAGGATAGATCAGAGTATCCAAGTCTGTTCATACCTTTAAAGGGAAATCTTAGACTAAATCATATGTATCCGTGACTCTTTGGGGCTATCACTTTTCTTCTAACAGGACTGTGGGCTATACATCGAGGGAAAGGATCATACCAATGGGTCTATCATTCTTGTAGCAATTCATTGACTTTATGGCTATTTGTATATGTTCGATGTAATTTTTATATGTTGTGATGGAAGTTTATTATGATAATTAAACTTCACATAAACTTATTCCAGTGTGTCGGTCAGTTCGTTCCCAATTATCTATATTTCCATTGTCATAGTTTCACGTATGTGTGTCTATTGTAGTCACTTATGTGTGTGTGTGTGTATGGGAGGTATATATATATACTACTATATATTATATTAGATTTGTCTGACTAATCTAACTCTGTTGTAGATGATAGGCTGACTGAGAGAAGCTTCTCGGGTGTCAGAGACAGAATCTACTATATTTCCTCCACCTCACTCGTGAAATCTATTTCTATTTTATCACCTCCCACTGAGCTATCACTTATTTCTATGTCTATTCAGAAGGGACCAAACTAAGTCTTAATCACCTATCACAAATCTACGACACTTCATATTCCAGATTCCTGTTTCCTCTTCTTCTTTCTTCTACGTTCGTCCTGAAAAGGACGTTGGTTGCGTTGTGCCGTTTACAGCGAAGCTGCGATATTGGCTGACGAAGGGTAAAACCCGAAACGTCCCTTGTCTCCTGTGTACCGTTAACTTGTAAAACTGATTTCATACCATTTTATTTTTTAATTTATATATTTGCGATATTCGCGCCTTTCGGCATGACACATCCGACTTCAGCACAGCATTTTTTGGGACCGGTTTTGCCTTCCCTCTTCGATCCCAACTCTCTCGGCCAGATTGCAGTGATGCAGCCTGTTTCTAGGACCATCACTTGGAGGTGGAGTAGGGTCTTGGTCAGCTCTGGTTCGCTGACCCTGACTCAAGCAGTCAAGCTATGAGTCGCTGACTGCATTCATCTCTCTTGCTGCGTCTTCTGTGCCCCCTGTTTCCATTTTGTCCTCTGTTTTAAAAGACAAAAAGTTCTCAACTATTCCATTAGAAGTGCAAAGTTAGTAATAATAGGCGAAAACAAAAAGAGAAGATAGAAGACAATAAGAAGACCAAACACAAAACAATTTTTAAAAGACAATTTAGAGGAAGTTAATATTACCTGGCGGTCAGAGGCAGACTGAAGAGTCGGACAATCTGGCAGTGCTACAGGGTCAACAGGGGTAGAGAACCCACTCTCACCTAGCCTCCATCTAGCTTCTATTTACTGTCAAGGGGCCGATGACCCTTATTTCTCGGCGGCCCAGTTCACTTTACCTTCCACACCCCCCCCCCCTTCCTTTCAACTTTGCCGGGCATTGATAATGACCTTTAATGTTTACCATTGGTTATCCTTGCCATTTACTTTCCTTTCAAAATATAGTGGTTTCGGTTTTGAGCAGGGGCGTAGATAACTGATGCGGGGCCTGTCTCCGACTTCATGATCGGGGACCTCTTTTCCTACTGTCCTTAGTGAAAATACGCTGGGGGCTTCTGCACCAAGGGTGTGCGGGTGCCGTATTTAATCCACTGATTGTGAGCATTTTTCTACGATCTCTTTATTCATTCTACTTCTTTTACCTCTGCACAAGAGCTGACATGAGCTGAGACTGTTTCAAGATATAATCTTTGACTTGAGCTGAAAGCACTGACTGTTTCAAGAAATAATCTTAGACGAGCTTAGAGCTTTGACCATTTCAAGATATAACCTTAAACTTGAACTGAGAGGGTTGACTGTTTCAAGACATAATCTTAAACTTGAACTGAGGGGGTTGACTGTTTCAAGATATAATCTTAGGCGAGTTTAAAGCTTCGACTGTTTCAAGATATAACCTTGGACGAGCTTAGAGCTTTGACTGTTTCAAGATATAATCTTAGACTTAAGCTTAGAGCTTTGACAGTTTCGGTATTAAATCTTTGATGAAATGGTAGCTATGACTGTTTCGAGATATAATCTTTGACTTGAGCTAAGAGATGTGACTGTTTCCAGATATAATCTTGGACTTGAGCTAAGAGCTTAGACTGTTTCATGATAAAATATTTGACGAGAGCTGAGAGCTTTGATATAATAAAATCAATGACTTGATCTCGGAGCTTTGACTCCAGGTAAAATATCTTTGACTTTAATTGGTAGCTTAAACCGTAAAAAGAACATATATGTGACGAACTGAAAGTTTTGACTTGTCTACTGAGAATATCTGAGACGAAACGAGGGCTTTGATTGCTACTTGGAAACATCTTTGACTTGGAGCAGAGAGGTCTGACTGTCTCAAGAGAATATCTGAAATCAGACGAGATCTCTGACTGATAAGTTAGAATGTCTAAGGATAATATGAGTGAGCGCTGAGAGGTTTGATTATCTAACGATAATATGTGTGACGAGCTGAGAAATTTGATTGTATAATTTGTGTGACGAGCTGAGCGATTTCATTGTCTAAAGATAATATGTGTGACGAGCTGAGAAATTTGATTGTATAATTTGTGTGACGAGCTGAGCGATTTCATTGTCTAAAGATAATATGTGTGACGAGCTGAGAAATTTGATTGTATAATTTGTGTGACGAGCTGAGAGATTTCATTGTCTAAAGATAATATGTGTGACGAGCTGAGGGGTTTGTCTCCAGATTCAGACAAAATATATGCCTTGAGCACAGAAATCTGTTTCCTCTGTTCCTTTAACTATCGCATCACCTGACTTCCAGTTTCAGCCACGTTTCTCGAGGACTGCAACCAAGACCAACAGCCTCCCATGTATTGTTGATATCTCTTAAGTATTATTTAACAAAACAAAACATGCGCTCTCATTACTCGAAACTATAGCTAATCAAACAAAGCGGAAATTTGGCCTGCCAGGTCAGACATGGAAATTGATATGCCGCCTATTATTTTCGTATTAATATGGATAGTCCATGTTATCGCACTTCTGGTGTGTGTCAGTGTCAGAATTAGCCAAAGTTTGTTATCCGATTGCTATGATACGAAGATAATATTCAAACCTGTTGTGAAAGCAATTAGTTTTTGTCGTTCTTATTGGTGTCGTGTTCTGGTTATTAAAATTGAAAAGAAAGAAAGAATGTAGCTGTATAGTCAAACTCCGTTATTTGATGTGCAATCTGCCAGCGTGTACTGAGAGGTGAAGTCTATAGATGAGGATGAAAAGCATATGAGTAAAATGAGAGAAAAATATATCACTTTTTCTTCTTCAAGTATCATGTCTGGTGGCGTAGGTGATCATATATCTTCACAACTTCCTGTCTCTAGAAATATTACGCAATCACTAATATAACTTTCCTATCAGCATCCACAGGACTCAGGTTTCCTTCATTATTTATTTAAGAGTTCACCCATCCGTGACTTCAGCCTACCCGTCTATTCTGTGTTATTCGTCTTCACTACACATTACTAGACACAAGTATTTCGGCCTTTATTTGGTCTTTACTTGCTGATAGGAAAGCAATATTAGTGATTGCGTCCTTAAAGCTGTCTGGGTCGTCCACGGGTCCTATACCATAGTTGTGTGAGTGTCATGAGAATGACCTCAGCCAATAATGCACTTTTTTTTGGGGTGCAAAATTGGCTCAGCATCCATTCACGATGTACTGTCACAGCAAGGCGATGGCGCCGTCGGTTTGGTCCTAGGTTCGATTCCCGGTAAGCCTATCACTTATATTTTCTTGTCTGTTGTCTAGTGCCCCCCTTTATGTCCAACGAGTACCTGTTAATTACCTTTATTTATTTATTTACTTATTTATTTACTATCCACATGACTCAGGTTTCCTTCATTATTTAGAATTATTTATGAATGTTGTCGTAGACTTCTCTCCATCTTCTTCTTCTTCATAGATCCTTAGCCCCTGATTGACAAAGCAGTCAGTGGCTATCACGCCTATTGACGTCTTGTAGGGCAGCAACAAACTGTCCCCATTTGCTCAGTCGGTGGCCATCCTTCGTGATGTTCCCCAACTCACTTCTGTCCATACCATGGTATTCAACTGTAAAATAGCTTCTTTCTTTCTCGTCCGCTATCTCTATTCCCTTCAATATTTTCAGTTGTCACAAAATACCCACGATTTCGTACTCTCATAAAAAAGAAAAGGTAAAGGATCCCGTTACACGCCCATTGAAGCCGATGGGGAATACGGTGTTAGGCCCGTATTTTTTGACCATCGGCACACTTGGGTGATGTGGTCAGCATCACGCCGGCTGCCATAACCTTCCCAGAGTTGTTCTGGTACCCAATTAATGATGCTGGGTCGACCACAGAGCCGTTTGCGGTCTAAAAAATCCCTCTCATAACATGCTAAAAAAAAAGTGGACTGTTTCCTTCTGACATAAAGAATAAGCTCCCTTTGCGGAATGGTTTCTTTCACGACATCCCCATTGCTCCTTTTAGACGCCCATGGTTTTCTTAACATTCTTCTGCAAAATCACACCCCTGTGGCGTCCATGGCGTTTCATGCTCGTAACCTCATTGTTGGCGTGCTTAGTTGGACGACAGGCTTCTTTATCAAGACATTATGTTTACCTGAAAAATAATTGATGACCTCGTATTCTTAACATGTAGAGAAACTGGATACAGTTTATGGAAGCAGGTGCAAAAAGAGGAGTGAAATGTCTGTAAAATTAAAAGTGGAAAAAAAAGAAATGATAAAAGAGATAAACATTAGACTCAATGTTATTGTTATTGTTATTGTTCAACAGAATCGACATCACTGCACACCGGGAAAACCCATAAGTGCTCAGTCTCCTTCAGCATTTGTCGAAGGGAATGAGTGCTAACTGATCCTGTAGCGTGCTGGCTGTATACACGACGGATGCGTCCTCTCATACGTCCTGCTAGCCTAACGTTTCATGCCAAATTCTAACAATCTTAACATAGTTGATTCATCTACTGCAGTGCCGTTCTCTAACAGGCGATCCTTAACTGTCCTCAGAATCTCTCCTTTATCTGTGTCCAGTGTCCCCACTATGAGTGCTCCTGAGGCTAGTCTATCAGCTCTCTCTCTCTTTACTGTGCACCCTGCATAACCGGGACAGTAGATCCACACCAGTAATGAACATAATTAGACTCGTGAAATATGATATATAAAGAGACATATTTCAAAAATGTCCAGTGCAGTAACCTACCAACAGTCACAACTGCTCTAAAAAAAAATTAAAATATCTTTAACAAATTGAAAATCGGACAGACAGATATGTGCCCATGTGGGGAGGACAAACAGACAGACAGATATGTGCCCATGTGGGCAGGACAAACAGACAGACAGATATGTGCCCATGTGGGGAGGACAAACAGACAGACAGATATGTGCCCATGTGGGGAGGACAAACAGACAGACAGATATGTGCCCATGTGGGGAGGACAAACAGACAGACAGATATGTGCCCATGTGGGGAGGACAAACAGACAGACAGATATGTGCCCATGTGGGGAGGACAAACAGACAGACAGATATGTGCCCATGTGGGGAGGACAAACAGACAGACAGATATGTGCCCATGTGGGGAGGACAAACAGACAGATATGTGCCCATGTGGGGAGGACAAACAGACAGATATGTGCCCATGTGGGGATGACAAACAGACAGACAGATATGTGCCCATGTGGGAAGGACAAATAAACAGACAGACAGATATGTCCTTCAGGTGAGAGAGAAACTAGACATCCTATATAACAACAAAAACTCATACCAGCAAGTGTGAGACTCACTTGGCTCAAGAACGAAAATTTCAGCTCCCGTCAACTCTTCACGTTAAGGGTGGACCGAAAAGGTAAGTAAGTAAGCAGCAAGCCTAGAAAATACACCAAGAAGACCTCATGTTTCACACACGAAAACACACCAAGAATACCTTATATTTCACACAAGAAAATACACCAAGAAGAACTCATATTTCACACAAGAAAATACACCAAGAAGACCTCATATTTCACACAAGAAAATACACTAAGAATACCTTACTTTTCACACAAGAAAATACACCAAGAAGATCTCATATTTCACACAAGAAAATACACCAAGAAGACCTCATATTTCACACAAGAAAATACACCAAGAATACCTTATATTTCACACAAGAAAATACACCAAAAAGATCTCATATTTCACACAAGAAAATACACCAAGAAGACCTCATATTTCACACAAGAAAACACACCAAGAATACCTTATATTTCACACAAGAAAATACACCAAGAAGAACTCATATTTCACACAAGAAAATACACCAAAAATACCGTAAATTTCATCGATGCCCATTGTCTGTAGGTTTCAGCGCAAACCTGAAACTGACGGCATTGCCTAGTTTGAAGCCTATCTCTCTATCTCCCATTGGTTATAACTCATCCGAGAGTGGGAAAACTCACAGCTCTGAAAAAAATATATACATATTGTAGAGTGAACAGACGAAAAGAAAAAAAAATACGAGGAAAGGAGAACGTTAAAACATAACTGTCACAAGCATGTGTTAAAAAAGTGTTCACACTTCGTCTTGAGTGAGAGTTCAAAGTGAGCAGGATTTTTGAGAGCCAGTCTAGAATACATGCTGTGGTGAGTACCGCATCTCGCTAGTGTGCTCAGGTAGAAGTCAAGAAACTTGTATAACAGAAACAATAGGTAATTACCAATTAAGAAACTTTAAGTTAAATGCTAATTTAGACTACTTTGTCTGATCATTACATTACTTCAGTATTACTTTAAATCTTTCATTTGGGAATTTACGCGTTGTGATAAATTTCTAACAGTAATCGGCAGCGTTTGTAGTGATTTTTAAGAAATGTTGTTTCTTTTCTTAAAAGTTTAGCTACTCCCTCGATCCAGTCTTTGTTAGATTTGAATGCTAGCATTGAGAACATGTCGCTTGTTACTAAACATGCTATCCTGTATTGTGCCAGAAGGATCCGAGTTTGTGCGTCGTTAATTTTAATATACCATCTATATATGATATGAGGCCTTATGTAGTTCCCGTGGGGTATCCGTAGAGACAAAGAAGGAATAGGCCTACTGCAAAAGGAGACTAATATGAGATTACGCATGACAACCTCATCATCTAAAATTAATTGCAACAGAAACAATCGCTGTAAGAGCACGTGACTGCTTAGTACAAGCTTCCTGCAAGAGGACCTACAGTGGTGGCTCCATGTTTCGTAAGGAACGCAAAGGAAAATTATCAATATATATAAAATTGCAGCTTTTTCTGTCAGTAACGCTAAGGGATGTAACTGTGGTTGAAAGTTAGACATTAATTGTATTGTTTCCCTTACATTTATTCTCTCGAAAATAGTAACACTTATTTGTAGAATGCGCAAATAACGGTGTGCACAAAAATATATTTATAGAATGTATGATCCCGTATGCGCACAATGGGATCTTCGCTGATGCTACGTAGTTCGTATATGCACAGTGGTTTTTTAAATACTTTTGAATAAATAAAATTGCCGTGAGGTATTGGTGCTTTTGAATTTAATTCCCGTCTTATGACGGGCTTTTACACTAGTGAATGATAAAATGACATTGTATATGACAGTTTAGTGGCTTATTTCTCTATTCCTTGTTCATGGCTTAGTGACTTATTTCTCTATTCTCTGTTCATGGCTTTTTGCATGATTGTGAAGTGATTTGCGAAAGTAGCCGTAGTTTGGAAATGCTCCTAGCTACTTCAAAAGGCTGAAAAACATCGTTCTATGGCGCAGTTTTCTCTTGGTTCGATTCTCCGGTGAGACTATCACTTCTGTTGTTTTTCTGTTGTCTAGTATTCTACTTCTGTATTTCTCATGAGTGCTTTAAACATATCTTTATGTGCGTAATATTTATTTATTTACTGTTTACAGACCTCGGGTTTACCCTCTTTATTTGTTTTCTCTTAGAAGAGGAAATGAAAAATGCGTTAAAAAGAAATGGTTGAAAATCTTTTGAACATATTTGTTAACATCACTAAACAAAAGTTAAGTAAATATTAACACAAATGAACAATTATTCAATAAGTCGATGTCAACAGTCGATCGTAGGATTTCCGCAGCATGTAATAAAATGTAATAAAAAGTATGTAGGAAACATACTCCATTGTTACTTACTAATCTACTAGCTTAGAACTAGTCGTAGTTTTGAAATGCTCCTGGCTACTTCTAAAGGCTGAAAAACGTCGGTGTGTGGCGCTGTTTTCTCTTGGTTCGATTCTCCGGCGAGCTTATCACGTCTGTTGTCTTTCTTTTGTCTAGTTTTCTACTTCTTCATTTCTCATGAGTGAGAAACGGCTAGTACGGCTTATAAGTAAATGAGCGTCCAATGGCAAAGGTGCCGGGTCGATTCACGGTATCTACACGATCCAGTCTACCCAGCCGTAAATGGGTACCTAACTCTGTTCTTGACTTAGGGAAGGAAAAGGCAGCGAAGAAAGGGAACTGGTCAACCCACCTCTCTATGCTGGACATAGTATAGTGAAGCCGCTAACACTTCACTCCCCTACGGCAGTATATGCTATGGGACTATATTTTCTTTTTTTTAAATTTAAGTAAACATACACACTGCCGACTTGCAAAAACTGTCGTAATTGCCCGCTCTATTCCTGGTCTCACGCTTGGGAAGCGGGAGTAATAGCCCCGATGAACTAAAATTTAACCTTTACTTCAAAAAGTTAAATTAAGATAGTGTAAAAGTTGTCGGTCAAATGTAAAAGTGAACTCATCGTACAATAGATACTCTATCTTCTTCTTCTTCTACTTCTTCTCTTTGTTCTTCTTCTTTTTCTTCTTCACCGTCGTTTATCTACTAGACATCTTCTTACCTTATAAACAGAGCAGGCATCTTCATTCTCGTCATCACCAGATTTTCTTTCATTTGGGTCAGTCTTGACTCCGATTTTGTTGTCAAATTTTGTTTTTCCTGATTATACTGACACATTTCTGTAGTGCCTAGTTTTCATAGTTTGTGTCGCGTGGAGCAATTTAGTCTTTAATGGCCAGATCCTGAAAACTCATCACATCTCTTCTTTGTAATGAGCACTAACATTCTGATATCTGAAACATATATATATATATATATATATATATATATATATATATATATAGAGAGAGAGAGAGAGAGAGAGAGAGAGATTGTGGCTTTGTAAATTATATAGTTTAGTCCAGCTCGCTGTCTTTAAGTTGTCTAGGGTATAATTGATTGTTACCACGGTTTCATACAACTTGCCACCTCAACCAAATAAAGGCTTTCCAAATCGCCAACATAATGATAATAATATCAAGTACCAAGTCCCACGAGTAGCATAGTGGTTAGAGCACTGGCTTCCTATCGCAGTGGTCTAGGGTTCGATCCCTAAATGAGGTGGGATTTTTTTAGGCCACAAACGGCTCCTGGGTCGACCCAGCCCCTATTGGGTACCAGAGCAACTCTGGGAAGGTTAAGGCGGCCGACGTGATGCCGACCACATTACCCCTAGTGTGCCGACGGTCAAGATAATATGGGCCTAACACCATATTCCCAATATGCCTCAATGGGCGTGTAACGGGTTCCTTTACCTTTACCTTTTTTAACAAGTCCCACTAGTATTTCTCCATATTTATTTGACGCCATGAATGTGTACTGGTAGTACTTGAAATGTTCATGGAATATATTAATGCCTGCTGGAAGTATAATGTCATATTGTGGATTCTCTATCTATTGTGGGTCCGTGAATAGATTCTAGAGAGACCGTGAATAGATTCTATGGGGTCCGTGAATAGATTCTATTGGGTCCGTGATTAGATTCTATGGGGTCCGTGAATAGATTCTATGGGGTCCGTGAAAAGATTTTATGGGGTCCGTGAAGAGATTCTAGAGGGTCCACGAATCGATTCTATGGGGTCCGTGAATATATTCTAGGGGGTCTGTGAATAGATTCTATGGGGTCTGTGAAAAGATTCTGGAGGGTCCGTGAATATATTCTAGGCGGTACGTGAATAGATTCTAGGGGTTCGTGTACATAACCTAAAATTTAAAATGCAACATTTTTAAACTATGCTTTTATGCACATGTTTTTTTTTAAGATGGGGTCCGTAACCTTCATTTGACAATCAGAAGGATCCATTTCACAAACAGATTAAGAAATTCTGCTCTAAAAGCTATCGCCGAAACATGAAACACAAAATACACCTACAAGGTATATAGGAGAAGTAATATATAAATATATCGCAATAAGAATGCTCCTACTATTTATGTGTTGCTCTTAAAGCTTTCAATCTCTTTTCTTTTTTCTTTTTTTTCTTTTTTCGCCTGACAGCCTCCCTCACATTTTAACAAGATCTCCTTATGCCTTCCTGTCCTTGGCGGTTTGCCTTACTAGTTTTATTTTTAAAATTTTTTTTTAATTATAAACATTTCTTAACTCTTTTTCCATTTTTTACATCTGTGTTTTTTTTTTTTTCACGAGCTATGTCTGGGTATTCCACTTTGGCGTATTTGATTTCTGATACCTAATGGATATTTGGAAATTCTGTACATTCTAAATTGTAAATATGAATACTACATACAATTTAAATATTAATACTGCCATGTACAAATACTAATACTGTAACGTAAAATCCGTAACGGTTGAAGACATCAGATTGACTGACCAAGACCCTGCTCCACCTCCAAGTGGTGGTCCTGGAAAAAGGCTGCACCACTGCAGTCTGGCTGAGAGAGTAAGGATCGAAGAGGGAAGGCAAATCCGGTCCCAAAAAAATGCCGTGCTGAAGTCGGATGTGTAGGCCGAAAGGCGCAAATATCGCAGCTTCTCTGTAAACGGACACAACGCAACTAACGTCCTTTTCAGGAAGAACGAGGAAGAAGAAGAAGAAAATCATTAACAGTTATCTCATTCAAAACTATGAATTATGAAACACGACATTTAATAGTGCACGGGGCTGGCAACTTCACCATGTACAACACATTGTTTCAGAAACCACAGCTGCAACAACACATAACCGCTTTGATGGAGGCTTCCCGCCAAGGAGTCTTACTTCTGCTGTGGTCGCTCATGCTGCATGATAAACGAAAAAGGAAATGAACGAATGGCTGTATTCAGTTAATATTAACTTCCAGAGCTGGTCGTCTACATTTATCAACCGCTTCTTGTGATATTTATTAAGATAACCACAAGCCACGCACATCCTGTGAACTCCAGGCATAGACTAGACACTGCTTCATCTCGTTATCCTGACAATAACTTTCCAAAATAATTTTCTCACTCTGAAGACTGAATATAATTTCACACATTTTGCGTTTTCAAGTTTGCAGCCACGCTGTTACACCCGTTATATTATTCGTATTTATTCGTCATGTTTTTTTTTTGTACTTAGTTCACGCTTTCTTTCTTTTCTGTTTTTATTGTTTGTCTCCGACGAAATCTTTGTGGCCGTAACGTAGGTTATTTTCTTATCTTTTATCTAGACTGACGAATTACCTATTTTTTTTTTAAACCCTAAACCTACCAGTGTTATTTCTCCCACTGTAACCATCTTTAGTTTACTCAATGACAACTATTGGTTGGTTATTCGGGTAACTTTTGAAAATTCTAAGCCTAATGTGTTTTATAATGTAACCATCCCATTGATCCATATTTTCTTGTCTCTTTGCTGGTTCCATTAGCATGTTGTTCTAGCGATGACAGATTGTGTTGCGGTTTAATTTGTTTTTATTTTATTAATTGTTTTCATTCTCACAATAGAGTACGAATCATTTTTATATTATGTGACCATGTATTCAAGTTGTTGTTATTGATCCTTTAGAATCAGTCCGGTTTTCTCTTTTGTATTTTTTGTAATCGTGTTTTAAGGCAAACAGATGATTGGCCTGTTGTGCCTTTGCATGATGGAGGATCTGCCTCCTTACGGCTTCCATGCAGGCCGCACTCCTCCTTTTTCAGCCGGACTTGGGACCGGGCTTAGGCCTAAAAACCCAACCCCTGCAGACCCCAGTAGAACAGTCCCAACTAAGATGGTTTGGCCATGTCTGCAGAATGGGAGACGATCGGCTACCACGACAAGCATCGAAAACTAAGAGCCAGGGATATAGACCACCAGGACGTTAGAGTCCGCTAGGAGCACAACATTAGACAATCTTTGAAGGACCGAAGACTGGAATGGAACCAGGTCAGGAGGAAGACAGCCGATAGGATAGTCTGGCGCTCTCTCTTCCAAACCTCTACAACCTCACGATAGAAGATGAACGACTAAGTAAGTACGTTATTGATCCATCGGCGCGTTGGCTCTCGCCCTTCGGCCCAATCCATGTATGTAAGATGCGGTTATATCATCATGTTTCTCTTTTATATTATATTATTACTTACTTAGTCGGTCCTCTTTTACCCTGGGGTGTAGAGGTTTACCAGAGAGAGCGCCATTCTATCGGCTAAACAGTAAACGTTATAATAGTGTCCAATGGCACCCCCACCCTCGTGACTATCACCCGAGGCGGACCGTCCCCCTCTCACCTCCCTTAGCACGTTACTGATGCCAAGTTTATAAGTGGGAAAAAATGTAATATTCTCTATTCATTTATATTAATTTATTAATCATACATTCTTTTTGCTTTCCAATTATTGTAGAATTTGTTCAGCCGTTTAAAATTTCTCATCCAACGCGCCAAGGTCGGTTAAACCCATTCAGGCCATTTGGTAAAGATAACGGCTGGACAGTTATAGAATATCTATTGTTATTGTTATTGTAAAGACATATGACATTTAAAAGTGACATCGAAGAGTCTGCAACCACGTAATGCTAAACAGATATAAGAGCAACACAAAAAATAATGATTGTTATTATTCGCATCAAAATCAGTGCAATCATCATCAGCTTTATTGCCGCTGTAAAGAAATGTATTTGATATAATGACAAAATGTGGACGAGAAATCGGCCCCAGAGCATAGCAGACCGTAAAACAATACAGCGTAATGGGAAGAGCTCGCAAATTGGAAGTATACGTAATGAGAATTATGATCTTCGTCATGGCATACGTTTTCGAATGAATGATTCTTGCTCTTTGTAGAGATTGGAATTATTGGAACTACGTCAAGGCGTGTTAGAGATATTCATAAGCCATGAGAGATGGAAAGTAGACGGGAAATGAGAGACGTATAGAAAACCTGAGAGAGGAAGAGACAGGCAGAGAGAGGTTAAAAAAAAAGCTAAGCTAAAATGAGGAGTGTAGGATCAGGCAGAGAAAGTGGATACTGAAGAAGAGTAAATAAACAGATTGGGGGGTGGTAAAAAAAATAAAGGTATAGTCCGTTCACCAATTGATGTTCAACTTTGAAATTTGTTTTCAAACAAACTACCTGATGTAATGAATTTATATTTTGCATGTAGTATTATATTGTTCATGACGTTATGAAAAGATTTTTTGCCTCCAGAAAATGTATCTAGATTTAGATATCTATTCATCAGGTTATATTAAAATCACACTCCCCTACCGGTATTAAAATGTAGCATGTCAGCAGTACAGTTGTTTTGCACGGGCAATAAATGGTTTTTTAATAGAAAAAAACATATTTTAATACGAAATCATGACATTTCGTGCACCGCAGTTGTCTGCTGTTGAAAGCTGAAATAGTGCGACATCATTAGTGCAAATCTGTACCGTTGTAAAGTCAGTGGCGTATTGTGAAATTATTGTAAAGTTATAGCTGCATTGTATTATATTGAAACATATTTTTTTTTTCTGAACATATAGAATAATATTACATTCATTATGAGTTTGAAGTGCAAATTTCTAACTATGAAGAAGGTTACTGTAATGCTGTTCAGACACTTCTGCAGGGAGGCTAAAAAGGGGAGTTTATATCACGACATCAATAGACCTGATAGAAGAACACAGGTTGCGCTTGGTATTAACAGAGTTTCTTTTTGTCGATGGATACAACATGATGTTGAATCTAAAAATGTCAGGCAAGGAAGGAAAACAAAAGTTGACAACTTCGATGAAGAAGTTATTGGACGTGAGATTTTCAAAATGTTTTCGTTAAATGAACTTGTCACTCTCCGCAAACTGAAAGTGAAGCTGCTAAAGGATTGTGATATTGATATCTCAAAAACAACTCTTTGGAAAGTTGTAAGGTCCGTCGGTTTTACGTTTCGCAAGTCTATTGGAGGCAGGAATGTATTATGTGAAAAACCACACTTAATTGCTGCCCGAAGCAAATTCCTTAGACTGATACGAGCACGAAGGATGGACGGATATGATATAGTATATTTAGACGAAACATGGGTTAATTCGCACCATACAAATGAGAAAGAATGGCAGTCTTCTGACAGTGTTCATAAAAGGACAATTCCCAGTAGCAAAGGACAACGAATTATAATTGCGCATGCTGGCAGCAGTGAAAATGGAATTGTCCATGACGCAGAACTAATGTTCCAGGCAATTTCAACAGATGGTAGGGACTACCACACTGAAATGAATGGACATATTTTTCGTTCTTGGATAGAAACAACTCTTCTCCCCATTCTTGATAGACCATCATGTATTGTAATGGACAATGCATCCTATCACAATGTTGTGGCTCAGGAAGACAAAGTACCAACTTCCTCAAGCATAAAAGATGCAATAAGAACTTGGCTACGAACTGAAAATGTCAATGTCGACAATACATACAGTATTTGAAACCTGAATTGTTACAGCTTGTGAAACAGACTAAGAAGACTAAGGTGTATTACGTTGACAAAATAATTGAATCATATGGTCACACCTCTCTTCGACTACCACCTAATCTTTCGCATCTTAACCCAATAGTTACTTTGGGCTAAAATCAAAGGACAGGTTGCAGCACAAAACACCACATTTAAAATGAGCGACGTGAAAGTTCTTACACATGATACCCTAAAAAAGACAGATTTGCAATTCTGGAAGAAATGTGTAGATCATGTGCTCCGTGAAGAAGAAGAATATTGGCAACGTGATGGATTACAGTTTATCCAGCCATTAACAGTTGTTAATCTAATGGAATCGTCAGATACGGACTGAAATAAATGTAACTTAATTGAGATATCAAAAACATAAAACAATGTAATTATACTCCTTCAAAACACGAAGAAATAGTGCAGGTATACATGTAAAATTTACCGTGTCGTATACAATATAGTTTTGAATACAGTTTTTTACCCCCACGTTTTAGATTTAAATGTATCACTACTTATAGCTGTTTCCTATGCGGTGAGCAGATATGGATACGCCTCTGATCCTAAATTTTGACATTTATGACGTAGTATACTGTAAAATTTAATTTTTAAGCCGTGCTTCTTGTAAGATTCGGAAAAGATCAAATGAATTTACGGTTTTGAAGAATGCAGAATTGATATTGACTTAACAACAACATATTTGTAACGTCATGGATAATGTACGACTACATGCAAAATATGAATTCATTACATCAGATAGTTTTTTAGAAAAAAAATTTTAAAGTTGAAAATCAATTGGTGAACGGACTAGCAATTACAGGTGCGAGTGAGAGCGTTTTACGTATGGTTCCTTTGGGTCTCTGGGAAAAAAAAAAACCAAAGAGCAGAATCACTCTTCTTCATGCATGCCATGAGAGACGACTAATGTAATACTGTGCACGGGTCTAGCTAATGTATCACGTGAAACAAATTCCCACAGAATTCACCACAGCAAGAAAAACACAAGAAACGAAAATACAACTGAAGAAATAACCTAGCCAAGTAAGTGGAAAAGAGGAAGAAATATTAGCGATAAAGATAAACGTAAAGTTTTCAATGCTTGCTCTTACAAACTAACTTTCAGCCGTCTCTCTTGTTTCATACTGTTTCCTCTTTTCCCTTTTGCTATCCTTGAACCCACCTCTGCAGCCTTCTCCCTTTGCAAGAAGCCCGCACAATGCAACCATGAATTCTTGCAGCGGTGATTCCTATTGTAATTTGTTCTGCATGATGAGGTTCCAATACACATGCAACATCTTACCTTAGTCGCCTATTACGACATGCCTGAGATAGCAGTAGACATATTCGTCCTTTTCTCTCCTCATTGACCCCCCGGGAAATATCCGGGGATGTTTCATACTTGCTGTTTACCAGAATCAACTTCCACCGTCTCTCATGTTTCCTACTGGCTCGTCAACGACCTTCTTTTATTTCCTCATCTATTTTTTCTTCTTGCCGCGCCGCATTCCTGTCTTCTTGCCCGTGTTAGATTTGCCTGTCAGGACTCCACTTCTTCACATTCTCGTCAGCCTTTTCGTCACTAATGACCCCAAACACGTGACGCTCACGTGATTGACACGCACGGTCAGCGATTGGTTCGTTGACAGACGCCAATGTTCAGTGGAGGACCTGAGCTTGTAGGAAAGAGTTAGGCGGTATCCTAGGCTACGAGGTTTTCTTGGTTGATTCTTTGTAGTGTTTGTAAAGAAAACAGGCAATGTCTTTGTTCAAGATGAAACTCAATCTGAGACTTGCACCTGAGCTTGTGAGTTGTTGTGGAAAAGATAAATGTTACGATGTTTAAAGACCGTTACATATAACAGTGGCTCTCAACCTTTCAGGAACCACATACACTTAAGTAGTACCACTAATTCCGTTCTCAAAATTAATGCGCCATTAAAATTTACATTGCGTAAAGCTCAGATGCAAGAATGAATTATTTAATAGTTTCTTCATTCATATATATATATATACACACACACATATATGTATGTATATATGTATAGTAATTATATACAAAGTTAGTGACTATCAGTGTGTTGTTTTAGGTAACAACTTGCTGTGGTCCTGAGGGTATGACGACGACCTATTTAAGAAACATCTTCGAATATGTATCATCTGCATCTAAGGTTGTTTATTGGTCTTCAACCAATGTTCAGTCCTGGCATTTTCTGTACCTGTTTAAAGATATATTTTTTTTCTGTGTATATATTAAATATGTAGGAGGAGTGTACGCAACCTTGTCTCACACCAGCTTCTGGTTCCTTATTTTTATGGGCTCAAAGCTGCCCACATTGAGTGTCATGACCTCTGTCATCTTTGGACTGATGTTCAGACGCACCTGCTGGCTATACTTATTCAGTCTATCTGTTTTTTCTTGGAAGTGTTGATGTGAATGTGCCTGTAGTGCAATGTCATTTGCATGTTACAGATATATTGCTTTCTCTAAAAACAACAACTTCAGCATGATAATGGAGGTTGAGGCAGCTACTGTAGCCCTAAGGTGTCTATTTGATACTTCATTAACAAAGGCAATTATTGTGTTAAACTCGCAGTCCATGCTTCGGAACGTCGGATGCCTTCGTCATGAATGGATAACCTCCACAGAAGCTTCAAATGGTCAGGAACTTCTTTGGACCTACTGTCCTGGTCATGCAGGGGTATGCGGCAATGAAAGAACTGACAGACTAGCATCCAGGGCACCTATAGTGGGCGCATTGGATATGGATAAGGCAAGATATACTAAGGACAATTAATGATCACCCATTAGAGAATGACACTGCAATCGATGAATCATCAAGGCTAAGATTGCTGAAATTTTACATAAAACGCAAGGTTAGCAGGAATGGACGTTTGAGAGGATGCATCCGGCGTATATACAATGAGTGCGCAGCAGGAACAATTTGCATTCATACCCTTCGACATTTTTTTAGAGAGACTGAGCCCTCAAGGGTTTTCCCGGAGTGCAATGAGGTCGATCTGATCAACAATAATCAAAAAACTGTTCATAATAGTTTTAGACCTCGACACGATTTTTTTTTTTTTAAAATTTCTTTATTAATTTTTTATTTGTTTGTACTTTATTTCTGGCTGTTTTAGCGCTGATATGTCTATCTAGGGTTCTTCTTTTCTTCTGTTTCCTGAGAAAACATGCAGATATCACTACATGGCATTGGGCCGAAGGGCGAGAGCTCAAGCGCCACTGGATCAATAACAACAACAACATTTTTATTTTGATGACAACCAGTATCCTTAACAATTTTCTGTAAAATGACATCTCTGTGGACTCTGGCGCGTTTCCTACTTGTTTCCTATTCGAGTCATGAATCGAAAGCCTGTCCATCATTCACATTTAAAAAAATAAAAGTTATAATAATTATCGCTTGCTTGCACGTGTTGAAATCAGACATCACCACAACCTTGAATCAGGTCTAATCACAGATGGAATTAGCTTCAATACTGAACCAATGCCTGGATGAATCTAAGCCAGTCTATTTAGCACTGTCGTGCCAAAAGTTCATACACTAACTCTCTGAACCAGACTGTGTCAAATGCTTGTAGCTATTTGTACATGGTCTGAAAGATTCACGTATCAAATTTCTGTTTCTCTGAAAGGTACGACTCTTAAACTAAGAGTTAATCAGGCTTAATTTGCAGGTGATGTGTTGCTGATTTACACACAGTGTTCGGCTGTCCCATTAACAAAGTCGAATATAGTGTATGACTTTTTTTTTTTTTTTTACAAGTCGGTTGTAACTGAATATAGATTCCACGTTTACTCTGATGGAATCAAAAAAATTCACGGACATAACCCAGTAATAACGACATAAATATTCAATATCTTTTAAAATATTAATGTATATTATTGCTACGGGTGACTAATATCATCATATATCATTCCGGTGGCGTTGACGATCATAGCTTCTTTTCGCTCAGCCTCTGGTCTACTTTTTCTTCAGCTACCGTGCCATCAGACACAGGTGATCATGTCTCTCCACAACTTCGTGTTCCTAGTACAGTTTATCAATTCTGTTGTTGACTTCATTCTATGTCACGATATCATACAGTGTCTTCTCTCTTTTAAGTTCTCTGTCTCTTTTTTCCTTTTTCCTTCAGTCTCTCTCATTGTCACAATACATTTTAGCCTTTCTCTTTTCATTACACCTCGAAAAAAACTGGTAGCTTCCTTCTAAAATGAGTAGTAAGGGTATACGTACTGTCTTTTTTCAGGACAACACCTCATTAGTCACTTTAGCTGTCCATGATATTCTTAACATTCTTCTTTAAAAATGTCAAATTTTCTAAAACGACATTTTTTTTGGCCACCAGGGATTTAACTGCATGTCTACAAAATGTCCATTATTCACTTTCATGTGTTAAGAGTAGCTTTATATAACACTGAAAAACTCTCTTTCTCACTTCCGCTGACAAAGGTCTGTTGCATAAAATACTTTTTATTTTAATGAACTGTGAATTTTAAAATTCATGCTGTCTGTATGATCATTTTATCTTACCGTGGTACAGGTTATTAAAGTCTGTTCCGTAGAATATGTTCTGCCAGCTGATAGGAAAGCTTGTTCTCTCTCTCTCTCTCTCTCTCTATCTCTCTCTCTCTCTCTCTCTATCTCTCTCTCTCTATCTCTCTGAGTATCTCTCCTCTATCTCCCTCTCCGACTCTCTCTCTCTCTCTCATCTCTCTGTTCAAACCTAAGTCTATCAATCCAAGGTACATGCAGAATGACAAAGTAAGCTAAGCACAATTATAATATGTTTTAGAGACTTTGGGGTCCTCTTGTGACAATGAGACGTACGACTGGTATAAAAGGACAGGAAACAATATTTAGAGCATTAGAAAACTATTCAGAATGGCAAGTCTAGGATCGTCAGAACCTGCCACGGACTCCAGGTCAAGTGTTTCAACTGCCATTTTACCTTAGACTTGCATATTTCAGACATTCATTCATAAACCCTCTGCTTCCCCAGGGAGGCATAGGCCTTCACAACAAAAAAAACACCATGCCAAGGTCCCCTGTCACAAAGTGCCTTCATCTCAGTTCTTCTTTCCCCAGTTCTCCTCATAATTTTCCCACCTCTGGTTTCCAGCATCTTGATATCACCCATGTGCTCAAATATTTGGTCTACCCCTGCCTCTCTTGCCCTGGGGGTTCCAGAACAAGGACTGCCTTGTAATGCTATCAACAGGTTGCATCAGTGTGTGTCCTATCCATCGCCATCGTCTTCTTCTCATCTCTTGTTCCACTGGCACGTGTCTGGTTCTTGTCATCAATTTCACAGTGGTAACCTTGTCACGCCATTTTAATCCTTCTATTCTACGCAAGCACCCATTTATGAAAGCCTGTAGCTTTTTGATCCTGGTCAACCAAAAAAATAATAATAATAATAATAATAAAATTTTAAACCAACAACAGAAGTTGCAGGCTTTCATAAATAGGATATTTGCGAAGAACAACTTTCGATGATATAAGCATATCACATTCAATGATATAAGCATATCACATTCAATGATATAAGCATATCACATTCAATGATATAAGCATATCACATTGACATTTTCCATCTCTCATTAAAATTATTGCTGTCTTTCTTGTAAACTGAAAGTATCTCTTCATTCTTCATCTCATCAGATGTCATATTCTCATGTCTGATTGGGAGATAATATTGAGCCTCCCCCCAGCTCCCATGAAATGCATATAATGACAAGAGCTACTGGATTCTCCATGACAAGAGCTGATGACAAGTAGCTAAGATGACATAGCGGCAATACTAAAACAAAGCTGATGACAAAAGCTGTCTGACAACAAGAATTGATTAATGATCCCAACCCAGCTATGTCGTAAAGAGCTTGATATAGCAACCAAACTCCCAGAGCTAAGACAAAGAACCCAGCTAGGAACGAGAAATAAGAAATATAAAACTAAGTGTGATGATGATAGATTGCACATATGATGACATCTGGCTGATAAGCATTACTAGGCCCTATTATGGAATATCACTCATCTAAGGAGGTAGAGAGGAGAGATAAAAACCACACATCTGAAAAATAACTGAGAGCAAAATGTGTCAGATCGACAAAGTCAGAATGAACAACGAACGAACGAACTGAACACTGTGTATTTTATTGATTTTCACGATTAGGGGGGGGTGAAAAGGAGAGTCTTGGGGAGTATCCGGCCGTCTGGTGGACTTCCCATTTAACCCTTGAACCCGCAAACAATCACACCTCTCAATTATACTCATTCCTTTCTCAAATCAGTTTGCACATTGGGCACTCTTAGCGCAGGTCTATCTGCATTCTGGGTTCCTATGTGCATTTATCGTTTCTTTGTATACCACGTATTTTTTATGTTTTACATTGAACTTTGCAATAATATTAAGACATTTGGATATCAACATTTAAAATAATAATTTTATTTGTATTATTAATTTTAAATGTTTTAAAATTTTTTTTATAAAAAATTATGGTTATTTTTAATTATAGTAATAATGAATTTGTAAATGAAATAAATTAATAATATTTAATAAATTTAAATAATGGTTAATTAGATAATAATATTTAAATAGATATATATAAAAAAAGAATCGAATTCTTCGTACTGTAAATTAGTGATTTGAGACATAATTAATATGAGGTATGTTATGATAGAAAACTTGTAAAATGTTCATAACGGTGTTCAACCTGAATGACTCAGGGATTTTATTTTTCTATGTTTTTATTTATTTTTTTAGGTTTTCATCAAGAAGGGTGGAGTAGACAGTTAGCTTTCCAGTTTTCCTTTCCATTTCCTTTGCGTCCCAAACTCAAGACCAGAATCAGACTAGGTAGATATTATAGACATATACGAAAGCAATTAATTTGCCAATAGTTGAAAAATCGCGACACGGTCCCCTCTTTGCATTCTTCCATCCTCTTGGCTTATCATTTTATTACTGTTACTCAACATTTCTCACAGCGTACTGAAAGTATTAATTTAAGGACATTATGTGCTACTTGTTTTTAGTTTGATTTAACAGCATACTGATTAACCAGTTAAAGATGCATAAAAATTCAAGATTTATAATGGGGTTTTAAAATAAATCATTAGAGAATAAGTATTTTAATAAAACTAGATCAACCAAGCCTCCCATTGCCTTGTATATTAATATTAACTTTTACCAACATTTTAATCATTTAGGAGTTTGGCATATAATCACACTCATAAAGTAATTTTTTATCCCTTAGTTAAACAACCCTTTGTTTTTATAGTTTTTTTTTTTTGGAAACCTTTTTTTATGGCAGGACTTGCATAAATATATATTTAACCCAGAACACAATATCAGGATTAGGTAATCAGTGTTATAAAAACATGAGCTCAAATTTCTTCAAGCCGTTGTTGATTGGGGATCTTTCTAGTGTCGCTGCCATTTATATACAGTTTACCCCCCTCCTTTTTATAATTGATTTTTTCAACCACTAACCCAAGCAGACATTAACCCCCCCCCGTGCCCCACAATCGGGCAACGACCCCGACCCCCCCCCCCCCCCCCCCCCCCCCCCCAAAAACAAATATAGGAAAATAGATGTGGTATACAGTGGTGAAAGATGTGCAAAAAAAACACTTCCCTATTTATAAAAATAAAGTCGGCATTTATATCGGGCTGCGCACGTTGGGGGGGGGGGGGTGGGCCGACCCCCCCTAATCCCCCCCTCCCTCCCCCCCCGATGCCCCCCCCTTTCCCCCCCCCCCCCCCCCATTATTTGGGGTGGGGGGGGGGGGGTTTTTCCCCCCCTTGGTGGGAATAAGAAAAAAAATGTTTTTTTTTTTTTTTATCTGGTTTTTTTGGGATTTTTTTAAGCCTTATTATTAAAACGGGTAAATATTGACGTTATCCAAATGAATCCCCCAGGCCCCCCCTGGTTAAGATATTCCCCCCACCCCCGCCTCCCCCTTTTTTTTTTTTAGACAATGAGAAGTTGGAAGGACGAGAAAAAGAAATAAAAATCGTGATGAGAATGAGAAAATTTTTTTCTTTTCCTTCTTTTTTTCCCCCCCCCCTCCCCCTAATGTTCTATTGAAAGATTTCCCCCCCCCTCCCCCCTATGCCCCCCCCCCCCCTGCCCCCCCCCCCCTATATCTTATATCATTGAATCCTTTCTTATTTCATTAAAGGAAATCTTGTTAGTCCCCCCCTGGCCCTGGTTATATGCATTCCCCTGCCATACCCGGGGTTAGAAAACTGTTGGGGGGGGGGGGTTATATCACCCAAATGTATTAGTATTACATTTTTTTTGCACTCGCACTTGGGGGGGGGGTCCCCCCCCCCCCCCCCCCCCCCCCCTATAATCCGGGGTCCCCCCCCGGTCACCCCGGGGCCCCGTATGGGTTTTTTGTGGGTTGGTTGTTTCCCACCCCCGTGCCCCCCTTTTTCACCTACCCCTATTCTATATCGAATTCCCCTTTAACCTTTTTCTTTTTTGTCTTTAACTTTTTTTTTTTTTTTTTTTTTTTGTTTTTTTTTGATAGGGGGGGGGATGAAAACACCCCGACCCTTTTTTTTTTTTTTTTTTTTTAAAACGGGCCAATAAAGACGGCTTTCAGTTTACATGAAAAGAATAGCAATGGGGGAGGGGGTTTTTTTTAGTACCGAGAATAACAAAAGTTCGTGTTCTATGATCTCGTAGGGGGGGGTTTTGGGGGGGGTGGGGGGGGAAGGGACTTGTCTTGTTTTCTGTGGGGGGGGGGGGGGTTCCCCCCCCCCCGATCAAAAGTCCCCCCCCCGGGGGGGGTTTCTTGTCAACTTTAAAAGCACAGGGACTTAGCTGATTTAATCATCCATACATTTTTGTTTTTCCAAATTAGCTAAAAAAATCATATGGGCTTTCCCTGTTTGCTCTATTTTTGGGGTCATGGGGGGGGTAGCATTTATTTTATCTGTGCTACATTTTACCCATCACTATTCCGGTCCCCCCCCGTTGTAATATAACCCCCCCCCAATCCCCTTGGCCGTCGGAGTCGTAGAACCATTACCTACTACACTTTTCTCTTCTAACTCAGCCCAAGAATTATGATCTTGTGTTTCCCGATCCTCATAGCCCTATTTGTATCTGTATATATCTCTATTATTCCAACGCTTATGCCTGGGGGGGGGGGGGGGGGGGGGGGTATGGGGGCGGGGGGGGGGGGGGGGGGGGGGGGGGGGGGGGGTTTGGGGGGGGAGGGGGTGGGGTTCCCCCCCAAATCCCAAAAAATCGCCAAAAAAAAAAAAATAAAAACCTCTTTTTCTCCCCCCCCCCCCCCCCCCCCCCCCCCCCCCCCCCCTTGATTTTCTTATATATTTATAGTAAAGAAATCTCGCTTCACACTCACTTAAGATCCTACTGTAAATTGAACTCCTAAGGGCTTCTCTCAGCCACTAAAAACAAAAAAAAGCCCCTATGTTATCTATTTCATGTCTCAAAGTAAAGGGGGGAGGAGACCAAATCAACAGAATCACAAAAAAAAACACCCAGGGGGACCCCCCCTTTTAATTTGGGGGGTGGGTTGAATAGGTAATCACTGCCCCGTTCCCCCCCCCCCCCGTGAAACTCCCCCCCCGTGAATAAGAGTTTATCCCCAGGGGGGGGGGTGGGGGGGGGGTTCATTTTCTCCCTATTTGCACAAATTTTTTTTTTATAGTGAAACCAAACCCCCCCCTTTTGGGGGGGGGGGGGGGGGGGGCATCGGGGGCCAACCATACCTTCATTATTTTTTTTTTCTCATTTTGGTGTTGGGGGGATCCCCCCCCCTTCCAAGAAGGGCGGGGGGGCCCCCAAAAAAAAAACGATAATTTAATTTTCCTTTTTTATTTTTTTTTTCCCCCCTAAGCGTTTAGGAGTCACAGAGAAAAACCCCAACTTTACCCCCCGGGGGGTTAGGGGGGGAAAAAACGCAGGTAAAAAAAAAAGGGGAGGGGGAAAAAAAAAAAAAATAAAATAGAAAAAATAAAAGGGTGGGGACGTTCCTATTTGTGGCACATATATTTTTGTAAGGAATCCCCTACGATTGCCCACAGGTGACCCCCCCCCCCCCCCCACCCCCCCCCGCCCCCACCCGACCCCCCCCCCCCCCCCCCCCCCGGGGGGGAACACAAACCCCCTATCCCGCCCTTTCGGGGACACGGGGAAAATAACCCCCGGGATGTGAGGTTCGCTTTAAATAACACTATATCGTTAAAAAAAAAAAGGTGCCCCATTTTTTTTTATTGTAAACGTGCACCCCCCAAAAAAAAAAAAAAAAATTGTTTTTTTTTTATCCTTATTCCAAAAAAATACGGGGCTTTTATTATATTCATGTTTATTTATTTTTTTTTTTTTATCCGTATAGTGATAAGAAGGGCCCCTTTTTTCCCCCCCCCCCCCCCTGAGAATTTTAAGAACATTTATTCCCCCCCCCGGGGGTTAATGGGGGGGTAATATGAATTAAAAAACACCCGGGCAAAACGGGGGCTGGGATATGATTGTGTCTAAAAAAAACCAACCGCCCCAATTCCCCCCCCCCCCCCCAGAAAAAGTGTTTAATGCAAAAACAGGATAAAGGAATCCCCCCCCCCCCCCCCTTTTTACATGGGGATACACAGTTAAAAAAGTTTAAAGTTATATTAAGAAGACTTGGGGGGGGGGGGGTTTTTTTTTTGTTTTTTTGGTATGGGGGGGGGGGGGGGGTTTTTTTTTTTTTTTTTTTTTTTTTTTTTTTTCCGTTGCCCCCTCATGGGGAAATACCCCCCCTTTTTTATTCCAAGTTTTTTTTTGGTATGGGTTCCCCCCCAGAGGTCCCAAGAAAAATTTTTATTTTTTTTTAGCTTATTTTCCTTGGTTGAATTAAATAAGTCCCCCCCCCCCCACACCCTTGTAAAAGCCCGCGCATACTGGTGTCCCCCCCCATAAGAAAAACCAAAAGGGGTCCCCCCCCCCCCCCCCCACCCCCCCCCCCCCCATCGGCCCCCCCCACCACCCTGTTTTTTATTCTATCTTTTAGTGGTCTTTTTAGATTATTGGTGTTTGGGATGCGACCTTCTTCCACGGGGGGTAAAAAAAATAATCGGTTGTACCTTACCACGTCTTTTTTTTTTTTTTTATGTTTTGAGACACATTTTTTTTATCTCTTTATATTTTTTTTTATAAGTTATATTTTTTTTTATTGTCCGCCCCCCCCCCAGGCCCTGCGTGTTTAGCTCGTCTGTGAGAGGAAGTCTATGAACTTTCTTATCCATTATCAGGCTCTCGTCATCACGTGTCCCTAAACCATATCTTCTCTACTTTTAAGATACTCGTAGTTGTATACTGATCGTGGCTTCGTTCTCATGAGATGGATAACCTCACTTTAGTTTATATTCTGATACAGAATGTATTCCGTACAATTTTACTGTTCTTAGCATTTCTCATAATCTGCTCTCATTGATACATTCGATCTCAAACTCACAGGATTATCTTTCTCCTGCCTGTGAGCTGATAACTAAATTTCTGTAAGAACTAACTAACTTAAATTATCACTGATTTATTTCCATACCGATTTTCGACATCGTGTACATGATGGAGTGGCGACATTATAAAATCTATCACAACCCTATTGTGTGACATCTTATTTCAATTTTGCTCAAAATCTTTCATTTCTAGAAATTCTCTTTTATAATAAAAAACAGAGCTAAATAAAGCACTTTCGCTCTCATTAATCGGAGGGGGCTGGATTTCGTGTCGATTACAGATTGATGGTCCCTGACAGCTATCACTTCTTTTGTTTGTAGAGTGTATATCTTCTACATCATTTATTGCTCGCATAGATCCTAAAATACCTTTGTGATTTTTTTTTATTATTTACTATAAAGACGATCTTATGGAATGCAGCTTATCGTACGTGTGTAGAACATGTGGCATTGATATTTTACTCTATTATGTGACTCGGTTTTACCTATCTGTTACATAATTTCTTGTAATACTTGTGGGTTGGACATTGCTTGAATTAGCACTCGATTAAGTGAACTTGTTATTGCTGATCATTTCTGGCTTCATTTTTGTTATCAATAGCTTCATACATATTTTTGTTTCTTTAACCAGTCACATGTATGTTTCTGAGGTCATTTACAACCTTATTGCCTATTCCTGCTATCGGTGAAACAAAATTTCTAAAAACTAAAACAATATGCCGATCTAGCCTCAAAGCATTGCTCAAGCGACTATTGAGGGTTGTCTGGTGGCGGATCTATATCATCATATCAAACTAAATTGCCACAGAAATCCACCACTGTAACACTTGAGAGCTAGGCTTACTCATTGTTCCGCCGTCTGCTGTTACTATGCTTCCTAGGTATGTAAATGTGTCCGTCTGTTCCAGCTTCTGGTTCTTTATTGTTATGGGCTCAGGACTACCCACATTGAGTGTCATGACCTCTGTCTTCTTAAGACTGATGTTCAGACCCACCTGCTGGCTTTACTTATTCAGTCTATCGGTTTTTTTTCCCTTGGATATGTGAATGTGCTAGTAGTGCAATGTCATCTGCATAATCCAGATCTTCCAGTGTAGAAAACGTTGTCCATCTAATTCCTCTGTTGTCTGGCGCATCATCCAGTCTATGACTGTCAAAAATAAAGTTGTTAATAATCCCTGTCGTACTCCTGTCTGCACCTCAAAAGTTAGATTACTCAACCAAATACTGCATGTAAAGTTAGCATAGAGGCTGGCAATCTCATCATTTAAAACACATTGCCACAGACACCGCCACTGCAGAAGCTTGTGACTGTTTTGTGAAGGCTTCCTGGAAAAGGATCAACTGCAGAAGTGGTTCCATGCTCAGTAGGGAGTGACAAGGAAAATCATGTTAATGTTTTATCATTATGGATATTTTGTTACATATATCGTCAGCATTATTTTTTTATTTATTTATTACAAGAGCATTACTTTTTTTTAATATGTCCGAAATTGTCTTCTTCTGCTTCAGGTGCCTGGTCTGGAACAGGCATTGGCGATCATGACCCTCCAATCTTCTCTGTCTTTTCATAGTCTAATGAGGTTGTTGTTGCCCATGCTGTTGTTTGTTGCCCAGTTGTTTAAGCTTTCCACATCCATCTTTCTCTGCCGTCCTCTTCCTCTCCTACCTGGTATTTTCCCACATATGACTAATTCCTCCACTCCTCCTCTTCTGTTAATATGTCCCACACATTTCATCTCTCTTTTCCTGATGTGTTTGATGAGCGATCTATTAACACCCGCAGCTGTCAATACCTCGGCATTTGTTTTCTTCACGATATTCTCAGTATCCTTCTCAAAACCACATTTCCGCTGCCACCAGTTTTTTCACCATTTGGTTACTCATTGTCCAACATTCGCATCCATATAAAATTGTCTAGTTATCTGATTAAAACGATGCTTATTTCTCTCTCTTTCTTTCTTTCCTTTTTTAAAGACAGGCCATCAGCCATCTCTTCTGTATATTTATATTCATATAGAATACGCTGGTCTTTTTTTTTCTTTATCCATATTTATGGGCTTGAAGCCTTTCAGTGAACTAATATACATATAGATTAATGTTATATACATTTCATGTTTGGCATCGGCAAATGCACTTCTCAAATTCAGCTGTCCGCCGGTGAAGCTAGAATTTGAATATTCACTTTAAATATAAGTAAACAGAATAACTCTGAGTTCACAAATCAGAACCAGTGAATAGACCATAACTCGTGAATGAACTTAATCCCAACACCGTTTTCTGAACTGTTGAAACTCTTATGCAAAACAGCGTGACTTTTCGCCATGGACAACCCATAAAGAATCCCTCACTCCGTAAATCCAGCGAGAGTCGTTACTTCTTTACAAAGGAATCCCGTTCATAAATAACATTGAAACTGGTTAATTAAACATATTTCAAACTCTCCCCTCAGCTTTTTGTACCACTGTACAATTTCACTTCCCGCGTCCAGAAGACACGGAATTATATCTTGGGACTTGGCTTCCGGCATTCGTCATTGTCACACACGTGACCTCAGTACAACCAATCATGGCTAATGAAATATTACCCTTATTCTGTCGGAGGAACAGGTTGCAATTTCCCGCCATTTTCATTAATACTATAACGCAAGTTCTGAAATCTGTTTAAAAGTTCTGGAACTTTCTTAAGTTCCGTATTTCCTTGGAAAATAGTCCACAGACGTGTGAATTAACGCAGTCGTCGCTAGTAGTCTGGTAATAAGCTGAGTACTATAGAAATGTGTAAGATTATAACTGATAAGTATAAGTCACTACCACTCCAGCCTATGTTCAAATTCAAGCCAGTTTTCGTTGATGGGGCATGCGTACTTTCAGGCTATTTTCTGAATGACAGTTTCATACTTCAAGCAGTGTATATGACGAATTCATACTTCAGATCGTAGTGCTGAACCAGAATTTCAAACTTCATCCGGACTTGTAATGACGTAAGTAGTTACGCGTGAATGTCTCAGTATTAATGTATGTATTCGTCCTTCATTTATCAATGTAACTGTTTCGTTCATAAATGCACTCATCAACTTGCATTCCGTCTCACGGAGTTACAACATTCTAGCTATGGGGTGTAGCGTTACAGTGCTTGTCGTTCGTCTATCTATCTATCTATCTATCTATCTATCTATCTATCTATCTATCTATCTATCTATCTATCTATCTATCTATCTATCTATCTATCTATCTATCTATCTATCTATCTATCTATCTATCTATCTATCTATCTATCTATCTATCTATCTATCTGTCTGTCTATCTGTCTGTCTGTCTGTCTGTCTGTCTGTCTGTCTATCTATCTGTCTGTCTGTCTGTCTGTCTGTCTATCTATCTATCTATCTATCTATCTATCTATCTATCTATCTATCTATCTATCTATCTATCTATCTATCTATCTATCTATCTATCTATCTATCTATCTATCTATCTATCTATCTATCTGTCTATCTATCTATCTATCTATCTATCTATCTATCTATCTATCTATCTATCTATCTATCTATCTATCTATCTATCTATCTATCTGTCTGTCTATCTGTCTGTCTGTCTGTCTGTCTGTCTGTCTGTCTGTCTGTCTGTCCGTCCGTCCGTCCTACCGTCCATCCATCTATCTATCTATCTATCTATCTATCTATGGCTAACAAAAAAAAATATGCTTTCCCTAACATTTCTGTTTTTGTGGTTTTTACTTTTAAATCTGCAAATATACTGTATCAGGTCGGGCTCTGAAATGATTGAAGTTTTCATTACAGTATTACTAAACTTCATTCGTACAAGAATATTATATTATTAATAACTTGATATTTCTTAACTTTCGTATGATCATGTGGTACTGTTCCAACAATAATCGGTATGCATGGTCACACTCCACCGTCCTTGATAACGTGACTCCATTACGGCGATATCTTGATGGAATCGTTCTCCATGTTCATCGCTGACTTCGCCAAGGTTGTCAGGGAAAAAAAACGCTGGAGCAAATGGTTTGTAACAGTAAGCCCATAAAGCATCTATGCACTGCTTAACACAATAGGACATAGGAAGAATTTCCCAGAGGGACTGTGCCATCCTTGCGCGATTTTCTACCCTTGCAAATTAATTGCTTTCGTATATAACTTATCTAACTGAGGTCCTACCTAGTACCTGATTCTGTCTTGAGTTTGGGACGCAAAGAAATGAAAGGCTTTGCTGGTTTTATCTAACGCTTTTACGAAACTTCTACCCCCAACATTTTGTATCGTGTAAAATGAAAAAACTAAAATTACAATGCCCGAGCTGCATTACGATCCCTGAAGGCCACACCTTTCTTGCATAATGTTCCTGTCTGTTGCGGCTGTCCCATTCACATAGGAAACAACAAAATTTAGTATACCCAGTCTGCATGCCCGTGAGAATTGCAATGACCTTTAGGTCTCCACAAATCCGCCATTGGTAGTCATTGTACTTTATTTTTGCCAAAAGTATAGCCATATTGTCATAAGTTTCTTTCATATGAACAGAGTAGGCGACTGGAATTTTTCAAATTTTCCGTTATGCAATAACATGGCTTTTTTTTTTGAAAAGTCGCCCATTCTTTTATTTGTTCATGACCGATGCACCATTATTTTATTTTATCTTTGCAATAGCAAATTCATATCCATCTAAGTATTGAACAAGTTCTCTTGTCTATGACGAAATTGTAGATATCGGAGTATTTTATTCCATTATTTGAGTCGTGAACCGAGTAAATGCGCTTGTCCTTTTAGAGCGAATCACGTATTAGAAAGTTATGAATGGTCAATTAGTGAACAAACATCATTACCGGTATATAATCCGATGATAAAGCAGGTAAAGATCCAATCAATTTCTGATGGAAACGGATATTGTTCTGGGTGGAATGTCACGTGATTGGACATGAGGCACTGCGTTTCGAAACCCAATATTCTTAAACCACAGACTTTCTGAAAAGTGAAAATGGATATTTGTCAAGTTAACAATCAGTAGCGTGATTTGTCGGTTCGCCATATTACTATCACTCTATCTAGGCTATCGACTTATGCTTCGGCTATCTTTCTATCAATCTAGCCAATGTATTTCAAGTCGAACAAACTGCATCTGGCTTCCAAGATCTATCTGCATCTCAACTTTCGAATCGAAATAAAGTTTCTATCTTTCTTTGTCCTTGTCTATCTGTCTGTCTTTTTCTGTCTGTCTGATCTAAAAATATCCGCACACTAATCTGTCTGTCTGTCTGTTTGCTCTGAATTATCTTCAAATATTACAATAACTTTTTGTAGCGTAACATATGTCATATCATCTTTTAGCTGTCTAAAAAGTCTGTATTTTTGATTTTATTAATTTTTCTGTTATATAGTAAAAATCGGAGCAAATAACGGTTTCCCAAAAATGTATCTGTATCTTGAACCCGATGTGATGAGAATAAACGGATTTCAGATTTGAAATCAGCGCAACTAAACTGACCTACGAAACACTTATTCTGTCTAAGAAAATAAAAATCAGTGTATATGCCACCCTAACTGATTGTGTTGTACTTTTATCTAATATATTGTTTTATGGAGGCTCTGATGATCTAGAATTTTTTATTACAGATATACTTATTCTTAATATTATATTCTTAATAACTTATATTCTTAATTTTATTATCAGGTACCTGTTAATGTATGCTGTTATACTTCCTTGTAATGTTGCACTTCCTTAAATTAATACTTTCAGTACGCTGGAGAATGCTTTTTTGAGTAACAGCAAAGGAAAGGTAAAGGAAAATGGAAAGTAACTGTCTACCCACCTCATCTTGATGAAAAAAAAAAAAAAAAAAAGTCCTAGAGTCATTCAGTTGAACACCGTATGAACATTTTACAAGTTCTCATAACATACCTCTGAATATGTCTCAAATCACTAATTTACAGTACGAAGAATTCGATTCTTTTTTTTTCTTTTTTTTTTTTTAAATTTATTTATTTTTTATTTATTTATTTATTTTTCAAATTCATTATTACTATTAATTTTTTTTTGTTTTTTTTTTGTTAAATAATTATTTTATTTTATTTTGAAACCACTTTAATTATGATGATTATTGCAAATGTAATATTACTTTTATAATGATAAATGCCTTAATAATGCTTAAAGTAAATGTGAGGATGAAAGGATATTAGTATACATGATGAGAGAGAGAGGAAGGGCAGAATGTCAGACGGGCCTGCGTGCCCAATTCTTAACCCTTTGAAAATAAGGTTCGTTCGTTCGTTCGTTCGTTCTATCTATCTATCTATCTATCTATCTATCTATCTATCTATCTATCTATCTATCTATCTATCTATCTATCTATCTATCTATCTATCTATCTATCTATCTATCTGTCTGTCTGTCTGTCTGTCTGTCTGTCTGTCTGTCTGTCTGTCTGTCTGTCTGTCTGTCTGTCTGTCTGTCTGTCTGTCTGTCTGTCTGTTTGTCTGTCTGTCTGTCTGTCTGTCTGTCTGTCTGTATATCTGTCTTTGTGTGTGCATATCCATTTATTGATCTACTAATATGAATATTTTCTGTCTAGGTATCTGCGTACCCATGTGTCTCACCAGTCGCGGTGACCACTTGGAATTTTCGTTAGCCTGTCAAACACCTGTCTAAAATAGGCTAAAATAGGTAGTTCCATAGCAGATCCTGCCGTTGGGGGTCTGACGTGTTAGAGACTTCACTAAAATACGTCTCAGCTGTATCAGACTGAGTGATCAGTTCCCTTCCTCACTGTCTCTGCCTTCCCCAACTCAAGATCAGAGCCAGGTGCCTATTTACAACTATGTAGACTCTAGCGTGACGCTACCAAGTTATAAACCTGTTAACTTTGCCTCGAGAAGCAAATGCTCTAGCCACTCTGCCACATCGCTCATCCATCTATCTACAATAATTATGTCCGTAGACCTCTGCGGCCGTTTCTCTGCTGTCTCCGGCGTGTCTATCTATACCAAAAACAAGAATCTAAACCGCACCAGAAATGAGAAGATCTGAAGACGTTTCTCTGACAAGCTTTTACGTAGAGAACGAACTCATTACAACACATTCTTAACAGCATCAGGGACGCCTGTCAAGTTACCTGACCTCTGACCCCTGTTCGAAATACTATTTACAACAGATGAGTAGCTAGCTGTTACATGTTTTCAGAAACACAAGATAAGGTTCGCTAAGGAAGGTTGTCTTCAAGTCCGTCTCAGATATCCAAACCTTAACAAAAATACAGAAAACGCTTTAAAATGTTGTTGCTCACAGTTGTTTACTAAGATTCAAAAGGTATATGTTAACTTTTCTAGAACTCTGCTTTTCCAAACAAAATCATGTGTATCTATGGCGGCACGCGAAGCCTGCTTTGTTGGTACGTTATATAACGCTAAGGGAAGCAACTTTGGTTGAAAGTTAGACATTAATTGTATTGTTTCCCTTATATGTACTCTCTCGAAAATAGTAACAGTCTAACACTTACCAAAGAAGAATGCCCAAATGACGGTGTGCACAAAAATATATTTATAGAATGTGTGATCACGTATACACACATAGGGATCCTAGATGCTGCTAAAGTAGTTCGTGTACTGTGGTGATGCACAGTGGTTTTTATAAATACTTTTGTTGCCGTTAGGTATTGGTGCTTTTAAATTTAATTCCCGTCTTATGACGGGCTTTTACACTAGTACACATATATTAACTCCAATATGGTTGGAGAACAGATACTGATAAAATACAAAAGTCAAGAGGAGCTTTCGTTGCAATGGGAGTTAGATGATGTCAAGAAAAGGCAAGTCTTACACAAAAATCAAAATGTTCAACTCAAATGTCCAGTTAGCCCTACTGTATGTTTTCAAAACATGGAGAACAAAGAAAATTACAGCCAGAAAGACAGTAACTCATACGGTGCCGGATTTAGGCATAAGCTAAACAAGCGAGCATAGGCCTTCAACAAACGCATGCCAAGTCCTCTTGTCATGTGTCATCCGCTCAAGATCTTTCTATGTTTTCCGGGGGGTGGGGGGGGGGGGGGGTGCGGGTGGGTGTTAAGCGGCACAGTTAGTTATAGTTATAGTAGAAGTAAGTCTATAATGTTAATTTCCACTTATAATAACAGTATCACACATGATATGCCTAAATGAATTATTAAACGAAAGTAAGGCAAGTTCAGTTGTTACACGGCCTTATTATCTGTTACCAATTGCTAAATAGGGCCTCCACAGATTCTTCTTCTTCTTCTTTGATCCTTAGCCGCCGACCGTCAAAGCAGTCAGTGGCCATCACGCCTAGTGGCGTCTTGTAGGGGAAATACAAATTGATTCCACTTTGCTCGGTCGGCGGCCGTCCTTCGTACACTGCCCCAACTCTGGTTCATTCTTTGCATCTCAGCCTCCACAGTCCTCCGCCAGGTTATTTTTGGTCGGCCTCTCTTTCGTTTTCCACAGATTCCTATATTCTAAATCCGGCCCTGCACTGATAAATGGATTTATAACACATACGGAAGGGAAACCCGAGGCCTGTAAACAGTAAATAAATATTAGACAAACATAAAGGTATGTTTTCAGGCACTCGTAAGAAATAAAAGAAGTAGAACACTAGACAACAGAAAAACAACAGACGTGAGTGGCTTACCCAGGACTCGAACCAAGGACCTTCCGTGCGACAAACCCGCTTAGCTATGCAAGCGAATCACACTATCCTCCCTGCCATATAGGCATCACAAAAAAATGATGCTTCTATGACGGGTCATTAGTGCGACCCGCAATACATAACACCGGAAATTTACCATGGGCAGTCCAGCCTATTAATGACGCAATCACTATTGTTGTTCCACTATTATACAGTATAGGTCAGACTACACAAGTCAAAGACCTTAATATTGTGTCTAGTAAATGATAGAAGACTTAGAACAGTAAGTACAGGGACAGAGGGTAAGTTTTTGGTATTGTATAAACATTTATAACACATAAGGAAGGGAAACACGAGGCCTGTAAACAGTAAATAAATATTAGACAAACATAAAGGTATGTTTTCAGGCACTCGTAAGAAATAAAGAAGTAGAACACTAGACAACAGAACCACCACAGACGTGCATGGCTTACCCAGGACTCGAACCAAGGACCTTCCGTGCGTCAACCCCGCCTAGCTATGCAAGCGAATCACACTATCCTCCCTGCCATCTAGGCATCACCAAAAAATGATGCTTCTATGACGGGTCATTAGTGCGATCCGCAATACATAACACCGGAAATTTACCATGGGCAGTCTAACGTATTAATGACGCAATCACTTCTGTTGTTCCCTTATTATACAGTATAGGTCAGACTACACAAGACAAAGACCTTAATGCTATGTCTAGTAAATGATAGAATGGATGCTTGGGCTGTATAGAAGAATTGGAATGGTTTGACAAGATCAATAATGTGGAACTAATGGAAAGAATCAGAAAAACCCAAGTACAACATACAGTAAGAAGAAGGCGCTACCGTTGGATAGGACACAGATTAGGAAAACCAACTGGTATCTTTACTATACTAGTACTTATTCAGGAACCTCCAGGGTAAAAGAAATACAAGAAGACCAAAAACTCACGGCGAAGGGAAATATCGATCAATCACTCTATACCCTTTAGCTCCCCATGGAGCATAGGCATGCAACAATCACATGCCAAGTACTCCTGTCACGTGCCCTCGGCTGAAGTTTTTTCAACGTCTTCCTCATCATTTTCACATTTGTCTCCAGTTCTTTTCTCCGTGTGTGTGTGTGTGTTTTTTTTTGGGTCTGTCACGAGTGGTTTATGAAAGAGTCTGTCTGACGAGAACCAAGTCTGTGTGATGTCAGAGACAAGACGAAACCTGAGAGAGATCTTAGATGATAGACGAGAAATGGTGTTGATAGTGGACAGTGTGACTTATAGTTACCGAGGGTGAAAACCTATACTGACTCTCCCCTCGCCACTCAGTGACCTTTTATTCAACTACTGCCACACTGCTTCTTGCTCTACTTAGGAGATAAGGTTGTATTACTCTACAGTGTATCCACATAAAACAGTACGAGTACAACTTAAAGAGTACAGGTACAGATAGGAAAGGAAATCTGATCCGAAAAAAAGAAATAATATATATATTTTATTAACAACAGAAAAAAAACTCTGGTAAAATAAGCATGAAATCAATCACGACAACAACAAAAACTTCAGTAATATGCACGTATCAAATGTACAAGACACTCAACCCAAAGGTTACTAGAAAAAAATGTTGGGAACACTCCAGGAAAAACCCATAGTGTCCACGCTCTCCCACAATTTTGGGGTGGATATAAAATTAATAATCCTTTGTTGGAAAAAATCCCTGAAATGAAGAACTGTACCTACACAAACACAATCCCGCTCACTTGTCCCTGTCAGCAAACACTGCTAATCCCTTCACTCGATGCTTAGGTACACGGGTTCTTACACAATCTTCCCTCCCCTCAATTACTTTGAGTGCACTCTACCTCAAAATCCTTCTTCGTTGGCACGCGTGCGTAGATGCTTCACTGGGATCAAAGTTAGCCGTTGGAGACATTCTAACCCTATCTTCTCCAGGGTAATTACTGATTAATCCATGAATTGACTGCGCTCGGCTGTAAATCCAGGAAATCAAGGGTTGCGATGGCAACACTCAAGATAAAACAAATGATGAGGAAATAATCCACCTTTTTATGTAATGACTCACTACTACTGTGGCGGTCCTCACTGATAAGGGATGACGTGGCTTGGTAAAGAGAACTGGTGCAAACGGAGCATAGGCGCTCCTCTTATTAGCTTGATAAAGAGAACTGGTGGAAACGGAGCATGAGCGCTCCTTTTATTAGGTGTTGGGCGAAGTATTTGTACTCTAAGCAAAGGTCACTCATCAATGTGCCAGTAATAGTGTGATGAACTAGGCAAGCATGTAGTTACGCGCAATCCAGCTGTGAATGGGTCGATGAATTGTGCGACCTTCCTCCAGGAAGGTAATCAGGCCTAAGGTTTCAGCGTAGGGCCTGAACTAACCGGAGTTAGCTGTAAAGAAAATACAAACAACTCAAATATCATCGTGCTAAATAAAACAAACATTACAACACGTCATAACAATAAACAGGTCGTAACAGGAGAAACATACACGCCTCCCCTTCTATTAATCTGATCAAAGCTGAACTGAGCTGCAGTTTTATCTTACTCGCCCCCGCTCACCGTCCGATCAACCATAAGTGCAGGGCTGGCTTGGTAGTTTTTGCATAACACTACAAAGCCCGGTTCCCGGCATCTAATGCTGGAATGGTTTCAGGCATGTTTACCAACTGCCCTTTCCTCTCCCTCTTGGTGAGACGTGACCTTAAAATCAGTCAGGTCGGCTAACCCACCTGCCTCTACACAATTCGCCGACCAGTCTAAACTGGTAATACACATTTAAACGTTACATACAGTATATGACGACAAATAGAAGTATGCGCTAGTTAAGTATACAAATTGCATTTAAGATACCCAAATACGCACTTAGATGCAAAGTACATGCTGCGAAGAAAAATTATGTACACAAACTGCAACTGAGGCCAAAAAAGATTACATTTGCTAATGTTAATCTTTTGTGTATGTTAAAGATTTCCTAACTTGGTTTTGCATAGGTAAAGGAAACCGATTATACTTTTAAATGCACTACATTAGGCGTAAAATCCTTTACCCAGTAGGTTCTTAAATAGAAATAGCACACAAATCCCCCAAAAAACTGGCTATAGCTTTAGATCTCTGGTTGAATGATTGCGGTAATTACCACATTACAAAAAATACCTTTATGAAGGCTTACTCTGACTTATCACATATCCAAAGCACAAAATATATATTAAGTACCAATTTCTAACTTTGCTTACCGCAACTGTCAGAATCTCCCACTCTTATAATCAAAAGCAGGCAAGCTGGTGTTAAGTCTGCTACTATCTCCCGGCAATAATTTTAGGACGGAAGCAATGAGAGATAGACAAGACTACCTATATATAGTGAGAATTTGCCACAGGTGTTCAGCGTGGTTTGAACACGCCGAAAAATAACACGTAATAGTTACCTAGAGACTTCTCTAGGAGACCTGCTACAAAAATTTGACGCAACAGGGAAAAGAGGGTTACGCTAGCGGATCCCCGACTTTTCTGGCCATCAAAGTACAGGGAACTCTCTAAGACCAGTTTCCCGTGTTAAAGACCCAGGACTTTTTGTCGCTAAACTCTCAAACTGAGAGTCGTCTTTTGACTCGTGGTCAAACGAACTCTAAAAAAGATGCCGCTGTCCGCGACAGTGAGTCCGGGACGCGTCAATTATCTCCTACCTACATTACAGAAACAGGGGAGTGAACTATCAGCTTCCAGAATGACAAGTCAATTACCCCGCTTGTATCTACAGAAACAAAAAGAAGTGAAATGGGCGTGACAAAATTCAGACAGAAATTAGGAGGGATGATAGTTCAGTCTAAGTGGCCAGAATTTATAATCTATGTTGCCACATGGTCTACCTCTGCCTCTCTTTCCACGAAGATTCCAGACCAAGGACTGCCTTGTAATGCTATAAACAGGTTTCCTCAATGTGTGTTCAATCCATCGCAATCGTCGTTTTCTCTTTTGTTCTCAGAAAAGGAAAATATGCATTCTTGTATAAGTAATAAGGGTAGCGGGCATGGAAAGGCCTTGTAAAGATACCAAATGTCTGGAAGAGGAAGGCTGATCGTGTATTTGTTGAAGGCCTGCGGCCCACGAGGAACACAAAGATAATGAGAAAATAATTAGCGACAAATAGTGACAATAAAGGCCACAGCCTAAATAGCTAAATCAAAAAATAAAACAAATTCCTCTCCAGAATGCATCATCGAAGAAAATAAGATACTTCTGAAATAATTCTTTCAATTAAATTTTTAAAATTAATAAATAAAGGTAGTCCCATAGAATAAACTGTCGTAGAGATGTGTGATAAAATGCTCCGTTTTAACACCCCGCTCAAATATAATAATATTACAGCATTTGAATTTTTTTCCACTAAGCCAAGATTACATTTAGCACCCTTCCTAACACCAGTACCCTACCCGTTTGATATTTAAAATGTGTCCACTATTAGATCTGGATTTTAATGTATAAACACTCAGCGAATGAGTCCCCTTCACCAAAATACACACGCACAGCCCGCGTTTCCTGTCTCTAGTTTTTTCTGACGAAATCCGAAAAGCGTGCCTAAACCAACATGTAAACGCGTTGCGTAGGGAAAGGGATGGTTTAAAGTGACCAAATAAAACCTAACTTGTGATTTTGAAACTGAAACTAGTAACCCAGTGTGTGCAGGGGTAGAAAAGGAGAGAAAGAGAAACTTAGATAAATAATTCTTCACAAATAAAGAAGAATACAGAAATAAAAAGGGATGTTGACCCATTACAATAATGTTGTTCGTTGAAACACCCTATTATTTCTTTATAATAAATTATCTTGCTTTATAGAAAAGTATTGTAGTTGGAATAAATATAGAGAAAAATTTACAAAGATGAAAACGAAGATAAATAAGTATATGAAACCATAATAGCCAGCTAAAGGACAGTGGTCTGGTTACTAATCATTTTTCACATTTAAAATCTCACAAGTATTAACAGAGATATGGTAGAAATCAGAAATTTAGACAGGCAGACAGACACACTGATGAGACTGCTCAGTTTTGAAAATCTTCGCCCAAAAGGTAAAATCCGTTAGACTTGATTTGATTGGGTGAGGCTAGTAGGAAAGGGGAGGTAAAACTGAAGATTTGCTAGCCAAAGCGAAACATATTTCTATACAGTACGATTAAAATCATACTGACCAACGCATTGATAAAAACCCAAAAATGTTTGGGGTTTTCAAAAAAGAGTCCAATTTTTGGACGCGTTGTTCCATTGTCTAGTTAGATTCATAATAGGAAAAGAATACAAGGCTAAAACGCCATTTGTAAATTCTAATAGCAGTGCCAAGATGAGAGCAGGGGGAGAGCTTTTCTGAATTTGTTTTACCCTCTGGACGACAGCAGACTAAAAGTGTGCCATGTTTTTCTGCTAGTCAACTAATGTATTGTGTAACATATTTCATTGATTGCGGTAAGAGAAATGATTTATTAATATTCTTATTAATGTGTAGAGGTTAACCAAGATAGGGCGCCCACAAATTTTGTGTTTTGCGACATTGCTATTGGGGAAGCTTATGACATCTTAAGGGAGCACATGCATGCCTAAGCAGACTATTGAAGCAGAAAAACAAAATGTAAATGGTGTTTGAATATTGCCATGCATAACAGAATATTTTGACTATAAGACCAGAAAGCTACTGGTAGTTCTCTACAGGCCACAGTGTTCCAATAACTCTTGGAGATTAAATAGGAAGTCATACTACTAGAGTTAACAGATCATTAGAAAGAAAGAAAATTAAAAAGAAAAGAGTGTATCCCAGCTGATGATATAAAAGATAAATAAAGTCTAAGTGACAGAGGCGTTGAAGCCAGGTAGGAAAGAGCAGATACCCACTGATTGAGAAGAAGTCACAATACAATTAGGAACTGTAGCTATGGATTAGCACTTGTGCTGATCACTATGAATGTTTAACGATGTTTATTTGTTACATGTGGAGATGTGTAGATGAAGTGTATTTAGGAAGGCATTGTTCATTGTTGCAGGGTTGCATCAACTAGTAACCAGTGAGGCAAAACCTGGAGCTGCATGGTACGAGGCAACTTACCTGTTGTCTGTATTGTGAAATTACTGCCATAGCTGACTCCAGCTGAGATCCTTGTGGACAGAAAGTGCCATATTTCCAGTCAACCACCTACTTGCTTCTGATTGAAAGATAAGCCTTCTTTTTTGAGGGCTAATGACTTCTCATTTCATTATTAGCCTCCACACTATGATTAAACGTTCTAGTGACATGATGAAAAGAACAGTTCTTCACACTAGTGACTCTTCTTAATACGTTGTTACTACAACCAGGGATACAAGTACAGAAACATTTTAATAATATCATTTATTGGACAAGATGTCCCTCAACTGTATTTACCTTTGTACATAACCACATTTATTTTGAGTACAACCTTCCTGATTCAAAACATTTGAGAGTCAGGAAATCAAAATTGTAACATGATTCTATAACTTTAACCACTGTCTTACTTGAGTTTATTAGATTGAGTTACAGTTGTGTTAAGTTGTTATTATACATCACACATACATTATCCTAAACACCTAGCCATATAAAAATTAATAGACTCAAAATATTTCGCAGAGTGAGATCATAGGGTGGTAGCAGTTAGGTACCCTGAGAATACATCATCTTCAACTATTAGACTCAGGGACTTACATAGCTTGACCTCACACTGTAGACAATTAATAATAATTAACATAAATAACATCTAAACCCACCACATATATTGGGGGCTCGTCCGGGATTTAAATTAAAAGAACATCATAGACCCAGGGTATCCCCATTGTACAAAAAGTAATTATTCAGTGTAGAGAATTTAATGAGTTGTCATAGTCCATAATTAATTAGTTAACACTTGTTAGTTAATACAGTTAGATTATTAGAATTTTGTTCAAGAAAATTATGGCAGACTTGGCAAAGTTCAGATCGGCTGCTGTCCAGTCGGCAAAAGAGATGGGAATGGATGGGTAAGTTCTGGTTCAGTATGTAACATCAGAATGTGATAAATTCATTGAGAGGGAAGATAGGAGGTTGGTAGAGGAGAAAAGAATTTAATTAGAAGATGCTAGGGAGGCTAGGAAATTAGAGGCTGAGAGGGAGGCTGAAATTAAAAGGTTACACCTAGAGGAAAAGAGATTAGAGGCTGAGAAAGAAGAGAAACGACTACAAAGGGAAGCAGAAGACAAACGGTTACAAAGGGAAGAAGAAGACAAACGGTTACAAAGAGAAGCAGAAGACAAACGGTTACAAAGGGAACATGAGCTACGACTAAGAGAGTTAGAATTGCAAGGCCATGCTCCAGAAACAGGTAACAGCCCATCTACCTCTGATACTACAGCAAGTCAGGGAGCCTCCAACTCAGCCATGGGGTTTCATTTAGACCCCTTTGTAGAAAAAGAGGATGACATTGAGTCCTTCCTCTCTAGATTTGAAAGACTAGCTACAAATTATGGTGTGGAGAGGGAAAAGTGGAGTTTAAAGTCATCGCAAGGGCTGCGGGGAACATCCTATAAAGTGTTCTCAAAATTGAGCAGAGACGATCAGGAAGACTATGACATTTTAAAACAAGCTCTCCCAGTTAGATATGCGAAAAATAGTGAATTTTACAGGAAAAAATTTAGAAATCCTAAAGTACTTTCCGGGGAGACCTACCACCAGTTCTCTGCACGACTAGAGACTTGCCTGGAGAAATGGATTGCTCTGGGGAAAACCCAAGATTTAAAGGAAATGATTATGATGGAGCAGTTAAGAGAGTCCATGGCTCCAGACCTGAGAAAATTTCTCACGGAACACGTTGCAGAGAGGCTGTGGGAGATTCTTACTGTGGCTGAGAGGTATCAGGCAGCCCAGTCTGAAATAGCTGGAGCATACAGGAAACAGGTAGAAAATAATAAAGCCCCTCAAAACCAGAACAAATTTGATAATAGGGACCAAGATAATAGAGGTAAACCAAACTATGATAGGCCAAGATTTGACCCTGGAAATAGAAACCCGCAATTCAATGAAAGGAAACCTTACAGACCAGAAGGAAGATGGTGTAATTTTTGCAAGAGGGACAATCATAACACCAGGGACTGTAAGAAGAAACCTCCTCACATGACAGTATACATATTGTTAGATGTGTAGTGCGAGCGTATGATGAATTGAGTGTGGGTGCGAATGAAGACGCGAATGTGTTTAGGCTCGTATAGATGTAGATCCTGCAACCCATACTCTCACATGCAGTAATCAAGGATGCTTTGACACTGCAGGCATGTTTCAAGACATTTATTGACGGGAACACACATAATATCAACAGGAACAGTCAGTGTAACAAGGTCATGCTGACCTGACATCGATAGGTATACATTTGGCATTCAAAAAGGTAAACATCAGAATAGACGTGCATGGTCAATAGCAAAGTTCTTCAATAATGACAGTTCGTAGCGTCGCCCTTGGCGTCTCTGACTAAACGCGTCAGATGCCTTAGTTACTTTGACACACAGGTGCAACTTGGCCCTCCCCGCCAATTGCACATTATCAGGCTGTAGTATAATAGCCGAAAGCACAGGCCTCGTTCTGACGTCGGCCGTGTACTTCTGTTAAATAGGTTATCATCAACCTTGCAGTAATACTTATTGTAGATATGAATTCCGCCAATCTGCGGCTCCCACAATATATCTTCGTCACTGGATTTCTGGACAATATAAGACTAACAGTCTTGGATGGCTACCTCGAGCACAAATATATAAGTTCTGAAATGGCGGATCAGTGAGCTGCTGTTCACCCTAGGTAATCCTTTACATGTTCTGCCACCGAAAAGCGTAATAATGCATAAAGGTCGGTATTACCTGGCAAATGAATCCTCAGAACATCACAAGGAATTCTGTCGTCATCCCGACGCACAGAGATTCACTGGGGAAAACTGCCATAGCAGTTACTTCGAAGATTCTCCCCGAAAAACAATGGACTCTTGGTCCCTTCAGAAAAACAGGACCTCCCGGCTTCCCGGAAGTATATCTCACTCCCGCTTAAAAAACCTTCCCATAGGCCTACGCCGAACTGTCAACCTCTGACCCTAAAGGTCAAACACAATGAATGAATAAACAAGGGAAGACAACCCCTAATCAACCTGACATCGCAGGTAAAGACACAATTATACTTATGATACAAACATAAGCAAATAACTTGACAGATGACTCCGTCGAAAATGACAGCAACATTACTACCACCCCCCTGTAAAAAAAAAATGCAATTTTTTTTTTTTTAATATGTTCATGAGCAAGATAGCACCAGTATCACTTCTGTGCTCATGCAAACAATGAACCTAATATCAGGTACAATAGAAGAGGGTACAAATCATCTCCCAACATAGGAGAAAATATTTCCTTTAAGCCAAACAAACTAAGGGATACCATTCAAGAAACCTAAGTTGCTGGCAATACCAATCATATATCAAACATTACTAAATAATATAATCATAGCAATATACAAATGTCAATGCTATTTTAGCAACATATCACTGATGGATGGACAAAATGAAATTTGTTGAATTATCTAAACATCATCCAAATACATTTGTATTACAACATATTATGATATTAAGGACAGACCTAAGTCTGAAAATATATCAGGAAAAACTAGGACACAAGATTTAACTGGAATCATGTGGGCATCTAGACAATATGTCCGCCATCACATTATCCGAACCACGGATAGCTCGCACCGTGAAATGGAAAGGCTGAAGAGCAATAGCATAACGAGTAGATCTCGAGCTCTTCAAATCCTTACTTTGCATAGCCGTAAGAGCTTTTTGGTCGGTTTCCATAAAGAAATGCGCGCCCAGAAGGAACCTTTGTAGCTTAAGAATGGACCAAACCATAGCCAACAATTCACGGTCCAAAACCGAGTAATTCCTTTCTGCCGCATTCAGCTTCCTAGAAATATACATTACAGGATGCAGAGTTCCTGAATATTCCTGCATTAGTGCCGCTCCAATGCCAGTGGAAGAGGCATCACTACGAAGGACAAAAGTCTTATCAATCGTCGGTAGTCTTAAGATAGGATGAGATGAGAACAAATTCTTAACCTGATCCAATGAAGTTTGGCATTCTTGGGACCAACGCACCATATTAGGAGAACCTTTTTTCAATAACGTTGAAAGTGGTGCCATAATGGAGGACAGATTCTCAATGAATCTTCCATAGAATTGTATCAATCCCAAGAGACTACGCACTTGCTTTTTTGTCTTCGGAACCGAGATATTTAATATCTTTGAAATGTTTTGGTCCTCTGTCTTCAACAGACCATGACCAACTCGATGACCTAGGAAGGAAATTTCACTAAACCCAACAAAAGCTTTAGAGGGTTTAGCAGTCAAACTATGCTCACGTAGAGTAGATAGCAATTCCTTTAGACCCACATAGTGTTCTTCCCAAGTATCGCTGAAAAGACAGATGTCGTCTAAATATGCAATGACATCTGCACGATCTGATAGAATTCGTCGCATCATGCGCACGAAAGTCGCTGGGGCGTTCATAAGCCCGAAAGGCATAAAATTCCATTGAAACAGGCCCCTAGGTGTCGAAAAAGCAGTGAGAGGTTTGGCGTGTTCCGTCAGTGGGACTTGCCAATAACCTTTCGACAAGTCTAGTTTAGTAAAGAATTTAGCTTTAGAAAGTCTAATAAGTAGATCATCTAATAACGGCATAGGTTCAGCATCGAACTTCGTAACTTGATTTAATTTGCGATAGTCAACGCAAAGACGTATGTTATTGTCTTTCTTTCGAACAATAACTATCGACGAAGAATAAGCTGAAGTGGATGGTTCAATTATTTGTAGTTGAATCATTTCATCCAATTCTTTCTCGACTTGTGCTTGAAAATGAATAGGTATTGGGTATGGTCTTACTCTGATCGGATTACGATCAGTAAGTATGATGTCATGTTCTATGACATCTGTGTGTCCAGGAATGTCGGTAAGGACATCCTGATATGATTGTAACGTAGAGGATACTTGACGTTGTTCCTCAAAAGACAAGTTGGAAGAGACTGTAACGTCTCTCCACGATTCCGTTGAAGTAAGTGGAATCGTAGGAAGAGGTAAGTTCACGTCAGAAAAAATAGTTTCCTCATCCTGTATAACAGACAGGGATGAGATGTGACCATGTTGAACTGGAGAGTCGTCCGTCGCCTGGAAAATAGGCTGTAAATAGTCTGGACGTTCAATAAACTCTGTTAGCATATTTATATGGAAGGTTTTATGCCTTCCATCCACATCGACAATATAGTCGACATCAGAAATTTTCGAGACTATAGTGTATGGACCCTTCCAAGAAATGAGAAGTCTATTCTCTCTTGAGGGCAGTAAGACATATGCTTTGTCTCCAGGACAAAGTTGACGTAGGCGTCTTTTCTTATTAGCAAATCGCCTAGCTTTTTCTTTCGCAAATTCGGAAGATGAAGTTGCTAACCTGCACGATTCGATAATCTTTTCTCTAAGAGCTATAACATATTCATATGACGATTGTGTATCATCGTCAATATTATCGGAAGTTATCAAATCGTGTAACAAGGACATTGGCCCGCGCGGTTGCGCGCCAAAGACAAGTTCGAAAGGAGAAAACCCTGTATGCTCGTTGGGAACCTCTCTATAGGCAAAGAGGACTGCAGGTAAAACCCTGTCCCAATCTTCAGGATGATCCTCCGTTATCTTGCCAAGTAAGTTCTTTAGTGTCCTGTTAAGACGTTCTACCAATCCATTGGACATTGGATGATAAATACTACTGAGAGACCTTTTAATGTCTAGCGTAGCCATTACCTGAGACATAACGTCCGAAATTAACTGAGTGCCGTGATCCGACAGTATTTCTCCGGGGAATCCCAGACGAGAAAATACGAGCCAAAGAGCATCAGCGATATCGACAGTTGATATGCTCTTCAGAGGAATAGCCTCTGGCCAACGCGTGCACATGTCCACGCAAGTGAGGATAAATTGGTGTCCTCTGGCTGACTTAATTTTGAACGGACCAATGATGTCTATAGCCATTTTCTGAAACGGCCGAATCGGAATATCTGCAGCCTGAATAGGAGCAGCATGTCTCGGACCCCTAGACTTGACCTCTTGACAAATTTTGCAAGATCGGCAATAAATTCGGATGTCTTTATTCACGAATGGCCAAAAGAATGACGCAAGGACTCTAGTTTTAGTTCTGGAAAAACCCATGTGTCCAGCACACTGAGAATCGTGTGCATGCCGAAGAATTAAGGCTCTCATACACTTAGGCACAAGAATTTGCGAATGCATAGACTTGTCCGAGTGTTGTACCATTCGTACCAATATACCATTCTTCATAGTAATATACGATTTGTGATTCGTATTTTGATTGGGATCCCCTTTCTTTGCAAGAAGGAAGTATTTCTTCAAAGAAGGGTCCTCTTCTTGACGTTTAACAAACGAGTCATGGGAAATCACCAAGTGCTCGTCTTGGCTATCAACTTCATTACTATTATCAGATGAAGTTGGGGGATTAAGAGCTTGAGCTCTTGTCACCACTGCATTGACCGTTTGAATGTTTTTTTCTTCCCAACTAGAAATTTGTTGCGGGGTGCATTCCTTAACCCCATGAATACGACCGATTATAAGATCCGCAATAGGATTAGGAAGAAGACATGCATGGACATCTCCTGTGAAGAAAGGAGTGTCAATCCTAATAATAGCAGTAGGATAACTTTCCATAGTACCACCAAATGTAACACATTTGATTGTTTTTCCAGTGGCACAGCAAGGATCTATCAGAGACTCCTTAACCCCGACGGTAGTACATCCCGAATCGAAAAGTACTGAGACTAGCCTATCATTTATTAGACCTTTATCTAAGATGAGAGATCCTCTCCCATCATGCGCAACTGTAGCAGGTAGAGCAGGAAGAGGGTGACCACAACTTAGCGTAGATACAGTTGATGAGTCAAACAATGTTAAGCATTGGGGGCATTCAGTTGCTCTCCCAAAATCGAAAGCACAACCAGTGATAGCCCTAGAGTTACCACTATCATTTGCTGTATTACAGGCTCCATCAAACTCTTGTTGTGCAGAGTTTGCCTGTTGGTAAGGTCTTTTCTTGTTAAACCTAGGTCTACCTCGATTATCATTTCCCCTGTAATTATTTCGACTATCATTTCCCCTGTAATTATTTCGACTATCATTTCCCCTGTAATTGTGATCATATTGTCTATTGTACTCATCATTCCGGTTTGAATCCCGGTTTCTAAATTCACCATCGTCATAATCTTGACGTCGAGAATGATTACCTCGAAAATTTGAATAGTTATTATTTGGATAGCCTTTGCGAAAGTGTCTCAAATTATTACCACTAAAATTACGAGAACTACCATCTTGTCTCCACTGCATAGACGAAGAACCATCATGTGTAGGATTACTCCGCTTCTGAGTGTAATTTTGATTACTTCCCCTATTCCAATTTTGTCGAGCACCCTGAAATTTTTTTCTGAAATTAGGGCCATATGGTGTTGCCGACGCAGCTGGCAACCCTTCTTTCACTTTAGAATTGCTAACTGTAGCATGGGGATGTGCTGTGGCATACTGACAACAGTATTCCTCCATTTCTTTTAAGTTTTTAGGCTTACGCTCATGAAGGAATGCAAGAAAAGAATCATTAACAGATGACAAAACCTTATCTCGCAATAATAAGTCCATTAGACCTTCATATGTTTTCTCAATCTGAGACAACTCAACCCATCGTGTAAATGTACGACGTATCTTTGTAACAAAATCAGAGAAATCTACTCCATTTTCTGGCAACATTGTCCTAAAACGAAGACGATAGTCTTCTTGTTTTAGTTGATATTTTTTTTAGTAATGCTGCCCTGACAACATCATAATTAGTCCTCTCATGTTCGTCTATTGTCATAAGAGTAGTCACTGTGTCACCTGTAAAAAATGGCATCAGTTGTTCAACATATTTTTCCTTTTTTATGTTATGCGTATCGCACAAAAATTGGAATCTATCTAGATAATCTGCTACGTCATCCTTTAAAGGATTGAAATGAGGCAATTTAATCCTACTAACAAACTCCCTTGTCGTACTCGAAGTTGTTTGCTGAGCACCCGTACTCGCCAATTTCAATTTCTCTAACTCCAAAGTTGCGAGTTTTTCATCAAGTTCCATCTTCTGTTTTCTCTCCTCCAGTTCCATTTTTCTGATTTCACCCTTAGCTTGGGCTTTCCTCTCCTCTGCAGCAGCTTCTTTGTCTAATCTCTTTTGTTCAGCTTCTTTGTCTAATCTCTTTTGTTCAGCTTCTTTGTCTAATCTCTTTTGTTCAGCTTCAAATCTCCTTTCCTCCACCTGCATCTGCAATTTCTTTTGTTCAGCAGCAATATTAGCTTCTCTGTCTAGCCTTTTTTGTTCCGCCGCAGCTTCTCTTTCTAATCTTTTCTCTTCAGCCTGAGCTTTTTTCTCTTCTGCAGCTAATGCTTTGTCATACTGAGCAACAACCCATTGTTCCAACTGTTGACCAGTCTTATCAAGGGCTCTCCCTTGTGTAATAAAGTAGTCCAGTGTAGACATCTTGTCTACTGAGATCAGTAACTTGCAGAAGCAAATATATTAAATTATCCCACTTTAATGGGAGACAAGTCTGAAATGATAGACTTGTATACTCACTTCACTTTCTTTCACACTCTTAGTCTTGTTTATAATGTACCCAAAAAATCACCTGAGTACCTGTGGAAAAAAAAAATTCCCTTTATATCCCACTCAATATGGGCACAAGTCTTTTTTATAAAGAACTTGAATATGTATTTCACCTTGTCTCAATCTTTGTAGATAACAAGTCTTTTATCAAAGAACTTGTATAAATATCTTATATAATAATATTTTATCAACAAACTCTATATGAAGAGTCTACCTTATCAATAATATCAAAACATGACCCAGTATGTGTATGTAGACTGTGCATGACAGTAATGTAGTACAACCAAAAAAAAAATACAAAGACAAAAATACAAAACAATACAAATGGCAACACTGTTTTAACCAAAAATGTGTAGAGAAATACACAAGAAAGGAGAGACCTACAGAATACAAACAAAACAAATCGACAATCAAAACTGAAAAACAGACAAAATATTACAAAAACAACGTTAAGTACAATTACATCACAGCTAACATCAATAGCGACCAATTGTCACTAGCAAATTTCCAAATTAAGAAAATTTGCACCTACAGAACGCTTACAGTAAGCCTCGATCAAGTGGCATATTTACCGTAAGACCCACCAACCGAAAAACCCGCAGAAAAATACACAAAAACAGTAGAAGTAACATAAACATATAGCAATCAATTTCAATGTGTTGCAGAACAAGTTCAGTCACAGCTGAAACTAAAATAAATTTCTTGCTCCTTGCGAACACAGAAACGAAATGTCAAACGCGCACTGAACGTCAAATCCACTGTAACATAAAGTGGTATTCACGAACCAAAGTTACTATGACCTTCTCAAATTACGCCTTGCACATTGAATGTTTACAATTTCCACGTACTGTTTACAAACACTTGACCTCCAACAATGTAGCTTGAATGCTCTGACCTAGAAAAGTCTGTTGTTGAATGAAACGTGTAACAACCAGCAGTACTGTTTACAATAGAAACCCGCCTTCTATGCAGTTATGGTCCACGTAGCAAATGCCTAGTAGTTAACTTCAGTACATGTCTTGTTATGCTTTATGTAGCATTATAATATAAATGCTCGTACTGTTTATTTGGGTCAACCGTTGATGACCTATATCTGTCCTGTTGTAGCCAAAACTTGCAAGTGTAGAATTAGCGCTGTGTGTTACGGCTGTCCCGTGTGTAGCTTAGACCCACAGATCAGAAGTGTAATGTGTACTTGTCCTTCTTGTAACTTTCTCGACAAAACTGGAGACATCATACATGTAACAGCCAACCAGGAATGTAAATTTCTGGATCCATAAATGTCAACAATAATGTCAAATGCTCGCTCTGTTCTTTTTAAACCCACAGATCTGGTCCATCAGAAATGTAAGTTTCTAGGCCACATTGGCGACAAGAAATGTATCATAAGAGCCCACGTAACTGGTCCACCAGAAATGTAACTGTCTTTTTTTTCTTGTTGAGGTGATCACTGGCCCAAGACAGTATACATATTGTTAGATGTGTAGTGCGAGCGTATGATGAATTGAGTGTGGGTGCGAATGAAGACGCGAATGTGTTTAGGCTCGTATAGATGTAGATCCTGCAACCCATACTCTCACATGCAGTAATCAAGGATGCTTTGACACTGCAGGCATGTTTCAAGACATTTATTGACGGGAACACACATAATATCAACAGGAACAGTCAGTGTAACAAGGTCATGCTGACCTGACATCGATAGGTATACATTTGGCATTCAAAAAGGTAAACATCAGAATAGACGTGCATGGTCAATAGCAAAGTTCTTCAATAATGACAGTTCGTAGCGTCGCCCTTGGCGTCTCTGACTAAACGCGTCAGATGCCTTAGTTACTTTGACACACCGGTGCAACTTGGCCCTCCCCGCCAATTGCACATTATCAGGCTGTAGTATAATAGCCGGAAGCACAGGCCTCGTCCTGACGTCGGCCGTGTACTTCTGTTAAATAGGTTATCATCAACCTTGCAGTAATACTTATTGTAGATATGAATTCCGCCAATCTGCGGCTCCCACAATATATCTTCGTCACTGGATTTCTGGACAATATAAGACTAACAGTCTTGGATGGCTACCTCGAGCACAAATATATAAGTTCTGAAATGGCGGATCAGTGAGCTGCTGTTCACCCTAGGTAATCCTTTACATGTTCTGCCACCGAAAAGCGTAATAATGCATAAAGGTCGGTATTACCTGGCAAATGAATCCTCAGAACATCACAAGGAATTCTGTCGTCATCCCGACGCACAGAGATTCACTGGGGAAAACTGCCATAGCAGTTACTTCGAAGATTCTCCCCGAAAAACAATGGACTCTTGGTCCCTTCAGAAAAACAGGACCTCCCGGCTTCCCGGAAGTATATCTCACTCCCGCTTAAAAAACCTTCCCATAGGCCTACGCCGAACTGTCAACCTCTGACCCTAAAGGTCAAACACAATGAATGAATAAACAAGGGAAGACAACCCCTAATCAACCTGACATCGCAGGTAAAGACACAATTATACTTATGATACAAACATAAGCAAATAACTTGACAGATGACTCCGTCGAAAATGACAGCAACAGTGCCTTTATGTTACTGGATTGGATTTTGACTCAGTCGTGAGTTCTCACCTAGTGCACCCAGATCAGTATACCACAGAAACAGTGGAGATCCAAGGGGCGACTAAGGAAGTAGCAACCATGATACTTCCCATTGCCAGAATAAATGTAAAAATTCGCTATGTCGAAGGAGTGCTTAGAGCAGCAGTAATAAACGAACCAATCTACCCTCTGATATTTGGGTGTAGATACGTATTCTTGGGAAATCCCAAAAGACCAGTGATCATGGCTACAGTACAGACCAGGTCACAATCAAAGAAGGAGGAAGAAAACCAAATAAATACTCATCCAGAGGAGATGAGGAAGGCACAGGCTGAGGATAGGTCACTAAAGCCGTGTTTCAAGAAACTCCCGAAATGCCATACCCCCCAAACAAAGGAGATTTTTATATGAAGAATAAACTAATGTATAGGAAGGCTGGAACTGGTTCAGAAGGTCATGGACAGCTGGTCCTTCCCACTTCATATAGGGAAAAGGTGATGGAGTTAGGACATGCTATCCCCTTCAGTGGTCATATGGGGATCAGCGCAACAGGACAGCGAATAGCTTGTCATTACTTCTGGCCAGGGATAACGGAAGATATAAAAAGGTATGTCAAATCCTGCCCAGAATGCCAAAGGGTAGCTCCAAAGCATTGGACTGCACCTGCAACTTTAGGGGAGATGCCAATCGTGGGAACCCCTGTTGAAAGAGTTGCAGTGGATATTGTGGGACCTCTCACGCGTACCATGAGGAGGAACAGTTATATCCTTACTCTGGTGGACACTTGCTCTATGTGGGGAGAGGCGGTAGCCCTGTCATCAATCGACTCGAACATGTGGCAGAGGCATTACTTACAATATTCACGAGGTTAGGTTTTCCCCACCAAATCTTGACTGATAATGGATCACAGTTCAAGGGGAGACTAACTGAGGAAGTTTTCAGGATCTTCCAAGCCAGACACTTTCATTGTAGGCCGTATCGCCCCCAAGGAAACGGCCAGGTGGAAAGATTTAACGGGACACTCATTTCCATCCTGCGAAAACTGGCACATGAGAAACCTGATACATGGGATCAATACTTGCCCACGGCACTCTTTGCTTACCGAGAAGTCCCTCATAACTCAAAAGGAATGGCACCGGCAACATTGTTGTTCGGCAGGCCAATTAAAGGTCCATTGGAAGCCTTATTGAGGACATGGACAGATGAGAAGGCAGAAGAGACTGTTACCTCATCATATCAGCATATGAACGAACTGGCCACTTGTCTAAAAACTGGCTGGATACTAGCAAATCATAACCTAAGACAAGCCATGAAGAAACATGCTGCATATTTTAATAAGAAAGCGAAGGATAGGGAGCTTGCTGTGGGGGAGAATGTGCTTCTTCTACTACCCGGCAGCAGCAACACACTTCAAATTGGATGGCAAGGTCCATACACCGTTTTGGAAAAGGTATCCAGAACTAACTACAAGATAGATAAGAAAGGAAAGGAAAAAGTCTATCACGTGAACCTTCTAAAGAAATACAATGAAAGAAATAATCTGGAAGGGACACATTTAATGACATTAGCCATAGCCACTGAGATGAAGAATGAACCTCTCACCTCATATGAATACCCCCTGAGGCCATGTGAGACCCCTGCACAGGTAAAAATCAGTAATTACACTGACAAACAACATTTTTCTTTCTTATATAAGAATAAGTGTTCTTAGGTCAGTTTCTTGCGCTGATTTCAAATTTGAAATCCGTTTATCTCTATCACGTCGGGTTCTTAAGATATTTGTGAATAAATATATTTTTGGGAAACCGTTATTTGCTCCGTTTCATTTTTACTATATAACTTTTTAAAAATTAATAAAATGCAAAATAATTCTACTTTTTATACTGCTAAAAGATGCATGACATATGTTACGTTATATTTCAAATAGTTACTGTATTTTGAAATAATTCTGAGTGAAATATGGCTTCTAGAATTTGTAGAAATTCGGCTGATCTGTTCTGTTACGTGTGCGGATATTTTACCGATCGTGTTCACCAGAAAAACTTTACACCATTGCTAAAGAAAGCATACGAACTTTATTTCGATTCGAAAGTTGATGATGCAAATAAATCTTGGAAGCCAAATGCAGTTTGTTCGACTTGTGCAAATACATTGGCAGGTTGGTTACGAAAATCGCCGAAGCATAAGTCGATGCGTTTTGGAGTGCCAGTAATATGGCGTGAACCGACAAATCACGCTACTGATTGTTACTTCTGCTTGACAAATATCCATGGTTTCACTTTTAAAACTAGAAAGTCTATGGTTTATCCAAATATTGAATCGGTTTCGAAACCAGTGCCTCATGATCCAATCACGTGTCCGATCCCAGTTCCACCAGAACAATATCCGTTGGACGTGAATGAACCATCAGAAAGTGATAGTTTACCTGCTTTAGAAACTAATTCTGACTCGGATTATGTACCGGTGAATGATGGTGTTCACTTAATTAACCATTCAGAACTTTCAGATCTAATACGTGATCTCGCTCTCACCAAAGGACAAGCGGAATTACTCGGTTCGCGACTCAAAGAATGGAATCTTTTAGCGCCCAATACTCCGATATCTAAATTTCGTCATAGACACAGAGAACTTGTTCAATACTTTGAGATGGATGATGACATTTGCTATTGCAAAGATGTAAAAGGTCTAATGGTGCACCTCGGTCATGAGCACATAGTCAACGAATGGCGACTTTTCATCGACTCTTCCAAGACTAGTCTAAAAGCCGTGTTATTGCATAATGGAAATTTATTTTCATCAATTCCAGTCGCCTACTCTGTTCATATGAAAGAAACTTATGACAATATGGCTATACTTTTGGCAAAAATAACGTACAATGACTACCAATGGCGGATTTGTGGAGACCTAAAGGTCATTGCAATTCTCACGGGCATGCAGACTGGGTATACTAAATTTTGTTGCTTCCTATGTGAATGGGACAGCCGCAACAGACAGGAACATTATGCAAGAAAGATGTGGCCTATCAGGGATCGTATGCAGCTCGGGCATAAAAATATAATACACGAGCCATTAGTTAACAAAGACAGCATCATTTTACCACCGTTACATATAAAGTTGGGGCTCATGAAGAATTTCGTAAAAGCGTTAGATAAAACGAGCAAAGCTTTCACTTATCTTCGAGAAAAGTTTCCGCAAATTAGCGATGCAAAGATTAGCGATGCAAAGATAAAGAAAGGTATCTTTGTAGGACCTCAGATTAGGAAAGTTATTGCAGACAAACAATTCGAGAACTTGTTACATGGTAGTGAACTTCGCGCATGGATAGCATTCAAATCGATCGTCGATAACTTTCTGGGAAATCACAAATCTGTCGACTATGTGCATATTGTTAAGCAGTGCATAGATGCATACAGAATTATGGGCTGTAACATGTCCCTCAAAATCCATTTGCTCGATTCGCATCTTGACTGTTTCCCTGACAACCTTGGCGAAGTCAGCGATGAACATGGAGAACGATTCCATCAAGATATCGCCGTAATGGAGTCACGTTATCAAGGACGGTGGAGTGTGACCATGCTTGCCGATTATTGTTGGATGCTTCATCGCGATGTACCACATGCCATTCATCGACGAAAGTCGACTGCAAAGAAATTCAAGCCTACATAACTGTTATACTTCTTTTACAAATGATGTTGTAATACTGTATGCGTTGTTAAAAAACTTTAATTGCGTATTTCTAGAAATCCCGACCTGATAGAGAAAAACGGTTTGCAGATTTAAATACAGCGCATTAAAATTGACCAGAAAAACATAGAAATGTTAGAGAAAGAAAAAAAAAATTTTTTTTTGTTAGTCAGTGTTATTTGACAACAGGGCAGAGGGAGAAGATTCAAAAGGTTTTGGAAAATCATACAGACGTGTTAACGGACAGACCGGGGCACACAAACTTGTTGGAATATGACATGAAACTACTAGACCCAACACCCATCTGTATGAGAGCCTATACTATCCCATTCACAAAAGAGAAAGCTTTGAAAGAGGAGATAGCTTATCTGTTACAAGAAGGGATTATTTCTCACAGCGAATCTCCGTATAGCTCCAGTGTGGTATTGCTGAGGAAACCCTCTGAGGAACATAGACTGTGCATAGATTACAGGAAACTGAATGCTGTCACAAAATGTCAGGTGGATCCATTACCTGTTTGCCAGGCTGAACAAGGCAAAATATTTTTCCAAGGTAGATCTCAGCAAGGGATATTACCAAATTCCAGTGAAGCCTGTGATTCGACCTTATCTAGCTTTTAGCACCTCGGAAGGGCACTATGAGTTTTACATGTTACCGTTTGGATTAAAGAATGCGCCGAGAATGTTTTCCAGAATGATGCGAAAACTGTTGCATCCACTGAAAAATCCATGTATTACAAATTTCATGGATGATATCCTCATCGCTACGGAAACATTTGAGGAACACGTTAACTCTTTGAATATGCTATTTGATAGACTCAGAGAGGCAAATTTGACTGCTAGACCAACAAAATGTTGTATTGGATGCAAGGAATTAGAATTCTTGGGACATATGGTACATCACTGTAGCATGACCCCTGACCCCAAGAACCTGGAGAAATTGCAGAGAGCACCGAGACCACAGACTAAAAAAGATGTGCGACCCTTTGTGTCACTTTGTGGCTTTTATCAAAAGTACATTAAAAACTTTAACTCTGTGTGTGCTCCTCTGACGGATTTAACTCGTAAACGAAAACCGGATAAGATTGAATGGTCGGCAGAATGTGAATTGGCAAATAATGGGGTTAAAGGAAAAACTCACCAGCAAGCCTATTTGTAGTGGATTGATGGTATTGTATGATGGTGATATTACTAAGTGTGATGCATGAGGTCAGCTGTGAAGGCTCCTGAGATACAATGTAGCTGTGAATTGTCAGAAGGCCCTTCGTGCTACCACTACGACCTCACACCTATCTTTTTTTACTAATGAATGTGGCTACGTTAAATGTCTAGGGTAATGATATGTAATGTGTTGTGGTAGTTTACATACACACACACAGATATTTACTAAGTCTAATAATATTAATAAATGTTATAATACACTGAACTAACTCAAGTGTGTAAAATTTTGATAGTAATTTTCTTTAAATTTATTTGTTCTGAACCAAGGTTTTAATTTGGTCAGAACATATGAAAGGTTTTGCAATTATGAAAGAAATGCATGAATATTACATAATAAATGCAAGGTGTGTACATATGTATGTTACTAGACTAGTTAATATTACTACTGTTTATAGTTGTAATCTATTTGGGAGAACACTTAATGGATGTGCTGTTGGGGTGGCCTCATCACTCCCTGTCTATGGCGACTACACAGTGTCCAGTTATTTGATGGAATTTTTATGGGTGTGTTAGCAAATAAGTTGAGTTGGTGAATTCTCAGCAGACCAGACGCTCACGTAACTTGAAGGTGTAGCTCTGGTGCTGAGATCTGGTGGCCCCACCTCTCCGTGCTTGGGGGCAATATCAGAAGTCTGGTGGCCCCACCTCTCCGTGCTTGGGGGCTATAATAGGCTGCTCTGACAAAATGTTACTGCACGGGTCCACTCTTGTAATATTCAACAACTCATTTGACACCGCATTGGTGCCAACTGAAACTCACAGTTCTGCAATCAAAGTATTAGTCATGTGTCAAAATTCCATCCTCTAACCATTTCTGGACACAACATTACACAATAACAACACCACATAGACGGGTCAGATCTTTCTGACCAAACAACACATCTTACCAAGTTGGTTTCACATAGGCTAAGTTCTCCCAGACTACGTATTCTGAAATATGTTCATTAGTTTCCTGCCATAGAATAGGATAGGTGATATGTTTCACTGATCTCAACACTTGATCTGTCCTTCATAATCCTTGCTGGAGTTTATGTATTTTATTTGTCTCTAGACCCTGAACAGGGGCGGGGGGTCTAGAGCGAATCCTTACTTGTTGTAAGGGACAGATTATGCTATTGCAGTATCAAATCACTCGAAACCTTAAACAAATATTAAAATGTACAAAGAAATAATTTCAGTCTTACCAGAATTATGAATATAGAACACAGTTAAATGCTAGCAAAACTCAGCTGAGCTGCTGGCCTTAGGATGGCGTCCCTCTAAATATTTCAATAGCTTCTGGGAATTACACCACTTAATAATTCACTGTGTCTACTAGGACAACTTCTAATGAATGGCACAAAATGCGCGTCTGAGCGCCGATAATATATTCATCTATGGCCAATCACTGCCTTTTCTTTTTTCAAATTCAAATATCCTACCCAAAGTCATTTCAGTCATACCTCAGTCAAGTATGCCTTATTGTCTGTTGGTCCGTCCGTCTCTACTTGCGTTTCACAAAAAAACACACTTGTTTTTTGAACCAACTCTGCCTTCCCCTACACAATTTTGCCTTTAAAGTTATTTTTAGCCACAATTCTCCATCCCACCCCGTCTCTTCATTCCAACTAGATTTTAGCACTTGCGTCTTCAAGGCCACAATTTTTTGAAAATTAGTGACATGTTTTATTTCAATGCAGACGCTCGCTGATATGAACAACACAGTCTTTTGTCAATATCTTTCTTATTATCTGTCCGTCTGTATAAATGAAAGCATATTATTTCACTGCTCAAGATGGGCCATCCGGCCAGCTAGGTTTTATATTCCTAACATTATTATTAAGAAAAGTTACTTTTCAAATATTTTCTAGAATCTTCTGGAATGCGTTCATCACTGCATTCAAATAAACGGACTAAGTTATCGCAAAAGCGTCCAAGAAATGATTGTGGCGTATAATATCCAAGGTCCCTTTGTCGATTTCTTTACTTTATGTCAACTTGGGGAACGTGACTTTTTCCTCCTTTCCCCACCACTTGCGTCTTTTAGCCTTGCTAATTTCAAGCACGCGTTCAGTCAGATTTTTCCTTCTGATCTCCGTTCTCATCCCGTTCCGTTTTGCCTTCAAGTCTAACAATTTAATTTCCATGGCGGGTGATGACCCGCGGCGTGGGCGATCATGTATTCTAGCAGCTTACGCATTAGTTTTTATCCCTACGTTGTATCATTGGAGATATTTTAACGTTGTATCACGGTTAATTTTATGACACTATTTTGAAATTACCTGATTTGAGTCAGGAATTCGTGGTAAGAATGGACGCTAGTAATGTGGGCTTGTGGGCCACTTTGTTACAAAGGTCCACTTCACCATATGCGGAATTGAACCCAGTTGCTTATGCCAGTCGCAAACTAAACAGAGCGGAACAAAACTACTCAACTATTGAAAAAGAATGTTTGGCTTTAGTCTGGGCGATCAAGAAGTTCCAGATCTATCTATATGGTAGAACATTTGTGGTCCAAAGCGACCATGAGCCATTGGTATTTTTGGGTCAGGCCAAACATGGTAATGCACGTTTGCTAACGTGGTCTTTGCTCATTCAACATTACTCGTTTACCATTGAATACATTCCGGGATCGCAGAATGTTGGGGCAATTTTTTTGAGTAGGCACCCACCTGCAGACACCCAGGATACTCAGAAAGCCTAGTTGAGTTCATTTGATCGGGATGGTTAACACGTATTATAAAGATGCATTGGGATGCATCCATTTAAGATGGCAGATGTGTGATAAAATGCTCCGTTTTAACACCCCGCTCAAATATAATAATATTACAGCATTTGAATTTTTTTTTACTAAGCCAAGATAACATTTAGCACCCTTCCTAACACCAGTACTCTACCAGCTTGATATTTGAAATGTGTCCACTATTAGCGCTGGATTTTAATGTATAAACACTCAGCGAATGAGTCCCCTTCACCAAAACACACACACAGCCCGCGTTTCCTGTCTCTAGTTTTTTCTGACGAAATCCGAAAAGCGTGCCTAAACCAACATGTTAACGCGTTGCGTAGGGAAAGGGATGGTTTAAAGTGACCAAATAAAACCTAACTTGTGATTTTGAAACTGAAACTAGTAACCCAGTGTGTGCAGGGGTAGAAAAGGAGAGAAAGAGAAACTTAGATAAATAATTCTTCACAAATAAAGAAGAATACAGAAATAAAAAGGGATGTTGACCCATTACAATAATGTTGTTCATTGAAACACCCTATTATTTCTTTATAATAAATTATCTTGCTTTATAGAAAAGTATTGTAGTTGGAATAAATATAGAGAAAAATTTACAAAGATGAAAACGAAGATAAATAAGTATATGAAACCATAATAGCCAGCTAAAGGACAGTGGTCTGGTTACTAATCATTTTTCACATTTAAAATCGCACAAGTATTAACAGAGATATGGTAGAAATAAGAAATTTAGACAGGCAGACAGACACACTGATGAGACTGCTCAGTTTTGAAAATCTTCGCCCAAAAGGTCAAATCCGTTAGACTTGATTTGATTGGGTGAGGCTAGTAGGAAAGGGGAGGTAAAACTGAAGATTTGCTAGCCAAAGCGAAACATATTTCTATACAGGACGATTAAAATCAGACTGACCAACGCATTGATAAACACCCAACAATTTTTGGGGTTTTCAAAAATGAGTCCAATTTTTGGACGCGTTGTTCCATTGGCTAGTTAGATTGATAATAGGAAAAGAATACAAGGCTAAAACACCATTTGTAAATTCTAATAGCAGTGCCAAGATGAGAGCAGGGGGAGAGCTTTTCTGAATTTGTTTTACCCTCTGGACGACAGCAGACTAAAAGTGTGCCATGTTTTTCTGCTAGTCAACTAATGTATTGTGTAACATATTTCATTGATTGCGGTAAGAGAAATGATTTATTAATATTCTTATTAATGTGTAGAGGTTAACCCAGATAGGGCGCCCACAAATTTTGTGTTGTGCGACATTGCTATTGGGGCAGCTTATGACATTCTAAGGGAGCACATGCATTCCTAAGCAGACTATTGAAGCAGAAAAACAAAATGTAAATGGTGTTTGAATATTGCCATGCATAACAGAATATTTTGACTATAAGACCAGAAAGCTACTGGTAGTTCTCTACAGGCCAGTGTTCCAATAACTCTTGGAGATTAAATGGGAAGTCATACTACCAGAGTTAACAGATCATTAGAAAGAAAGAAAATTAAAAAGAAAAGAGTGTATCCCAGCTGATGATATAAAAGATAAATAAAGTCTAAGTGACAGAGGCGTTGAAGCCAGGTGGGAAAGAGCAGATATAATATCATTTATTGGACAAGATGTCCCTCAACTGTATTTACCTTTGTACATAACCACATTTATTTTGAGTTCAACCTTCCTGATTCAAAACAATTTAGAGTCAGGAAATTAAAATTGTAACATAATTCTATAACTTTAACCACTGTCTTACTTGAGTTTATTAGATTGATTTACAGTTGTGTTACGTTGTTATTATACATCACACATACATTACCCTAGATACCTAGCCATATAAAAATTAATAGACTCAAAATATTTTGCAGAGTGAGATCATAGGGTGGTAGCAGTTAGGTACCCTGAGAATACATCATCTTCAACTATTAGACTCAGGGACTTACATAGCTTGACCTCACTCTGTAGGCAATTAATAATAATTAACATAAATAACATCTAAACCCACCACAGAGAAGTAAAGTGTTAGAGACTTACCCCCATACTAAGTCCAGTTTTATGAGATGGGGGTGACTAGCTCCGTTTCTCGCTGCCTTTACTTTCCCTATATAAAAACCAGAGTCAGAAATCCCATTTACAGCTGGGTAGAATGACGTGTGCCGGTACCAGTTTTCGATCCCGGAATATCATAACTTTACGTGTCACGCAAGCGCTCTTACTGCATAGCCAATAGGACGCTATAATTTAAATAGCTAAGAAAATTAAAACTCCATATTGAAGGTTCACCTCAGAGATAGAGTAGTAAAGAGTAAAGCCCAAGAAAAACCAGTATTCTATACAATAAATCATTGTCAGGGGAAGTAACAGAGTTCTTCGGTGCTATCTAGAGCCTATCTTATCATGTGGACGTGAGTCAAGGACAATCTGTAAACAATCTAGAAAAATCTAGAGACGTAGAAAAATGTTAAGACTACCACGAACATCTCTAACGAATAATGAGGAGATCATGAAAGAGGTTTTATTGAAAAGCTCATTATAACGACATAAATAAATACACATCAGAGAGAAGTAGTCCTTCTCCGGACTAGTTCTGAGAAGAGGAAAACTTGAATAAATTGTGACAACTAGAATAACTGATGAACAATAAAGTAGTGTTTAACAAAACCGCGGTAGCGCAGTAGTTAGTGATTTCCTAGCTCGGTGGTCCATAGTTCGATCCTTAGTTGATGTGGGATTTTTTAGGCCGCAAACGGCTCCGGGGTCGACCCAGCCTCATGAATTGGGTATCAGAGCAACTCTGGGAAGGTTAAGGTTGCTGGCGTGATGCGGACCACATCACCGCTAGAATGCTGATGGTCAAGAAAGTATGGGCTTGACACCATATTCCCAATATGCCTCAATGGGCGTGTAACGGGATCCTTGAAACAAAAATGAAAGAAAGAAAGAAACTACAGTTACAGTTGAAATGATCATCATCATCACCCCAAGGAGCATATACCTTCAATGAACTTATGCAAAATCTCACTGTCCTATGTCATTAGCTCCAGGTCTTTCCATGTTGTTCTAATCATTTTCATTAATGTCTCCTGTTCTCTTCTCCGTGTGTTTTCAGGTCTACGTCTTCTTTTTTTTACCGTGAGGAATCCATAAAAGGAATGCAGTGTTGTGCTATCAACAGGTTTCCTCAGTGTATGCCCAATTCATTGCCAGCATCTTCTTCTCAACTCTAGCTCCACTGGCAATGTCTGGTTCTTCTCATCAGTTCCACATTAATGATCTTGTCATATCATATCAGTCTTCATAATCTTTGCAATCACCCACTTATGAAAGTCTGTAATTTCTTGGTTGTTGTATTTAGTTCACTATTACGGGGTTGTTTTCAAAATTATTGCACAGCAAAAGTTATCAACAATAATAGCGATAGCATGTTTGAAGAGACGTGATCTTTGACATAACCCCCTCATGGCACGCGAAAAATATAAGAACTTATAGTAATAGAAATACGTGCATGTCTTTGTTTGTAGTTACTGGAGGCCAGATTTAAAATGTATGGCAATCGCTGGTTTGGATAACTTTTAAGTTAGTCAGTTATCTAAATATAATTGTTCTTAAGGTATCCTAACCCGTTACTAATACGTCTTTGTAATGAGATTCTCTTTTTTTACGAAATAAGGAGTAAACTGACATTCGCTGGAATAGATGTTCTTTTAGACAGACAGCTACCTAAACTTATGAAGCTGAAATCATTGAACTGGAACCAGCCGTAAACTATCTGAAGACTGTATTCGATGCCTTTCCATCAACGGCTGAAAACATCGTCATTTTTACTTATTCAGTATCTGCCCTTCAAGCTTTAGAAGGCAGTGGACGTTATAGAACTGAATTAGCCAAACTAATCCTGGATCAACTTATCAATCCCTTTGGCATCAGAATAGTTATGCAGTGGATACACCAAGTTATAACAGAACAGACAGATTAGCAAAGAAGGGAACAAGACAAAAACAATCACTCACTGCAACAACTTTCCGAACAGCCAAAACACACATTCGATTTTTACGAACATCAAACAAAGAAACTTGGCTGAACAGATGGGCCGTGAGAGATAGGTTTACAGACATATCGCCGGTACTGGTCTTAATGAAAACATTGGCCATCTTACAAGGTGGGATCAGAGCACCATTTTTCGACTCAGAACACAACATATACCAATCAACAGACACACTTCAGACTGCCAGCTATGTAACTACCCCTACGAATCTGTTGACCACCATCTCTTTGAGTGCCCAGCACTCGATGATGTTAGGAAAATGCTCCTCCCTCTGAGGCCAGATAATTGGAACACCTTGTACGGAGAAACAAAACAACTTATGCAAACATGCAGATATCACTACATGACATTGAACCGAAGGGCGAGAGCCCAAGCTTGATCAATAACAACGACAACAACAACAACAGTATCATAAACCCTTACAAATATGTGTTTGTACGGGACATGCTCATGTTTTTATTGATTAAGGACCAATGATTTAGCTTCTGGGTACTTTAATAAATTAAAAGCAGCCCCATGACACATTATACCATGGCGGAGCAGAGTGATTGAGACTTCGCCTATATCAGGTCTCAGCTTTATGAGATGGGGTGACCAGAGGTAGAGGGAGAACCAGAGAGCGCTCGGAGAAGAGAATTGGAGACAGAAATGAAAATTATGAAGAAAATATGGAAACCTTGGGCTGATGGCACGTGGTACATGACAACTTGGTAAACGTTTTGTTAAAGACCTATTCTCCTTGACATTTGAAGGATGATGATGATGACCAGGTCTGTTCCTCGCTGCATTTGACATCTGTTATGGGAAGTCGCATATCCATTTTTTTTACACTCGGGTAGACTGGAGCGTGACGCGGCCTGGTTTGGAAACCAGTCTCTTCACCTCCAGAAGCAAGAGGTCTAGCCTGTGGCGTACTAAGGAGTGAGGGAGAGGAGTTCGAGGGACAGTTCGCCCCCGGTGATAGCCAGGAAGAGGGTGCCATTGGCCACTATTTTGACAGAACTGTACCGTTTAAAAGTCTTTTTGCAAGAATAATATATTATTCTGTGAGTTTTGTGCGGGGTGCCAATAAGTAACCCCCCCTCCCCCCCCCCCCCCCCCCCTGCAGAGTTCTACGATAATTATTTTGAAACATAGAAATATAGGAGACAACATAGGTACTGGGATATCGCGTTTAAGGGGATCTTCACAACAGCATTTTAAATAGATGAATGTCTTATGACAAATAAATAACCTTCAACATCTCAGTCACACAATACAGCTTTAATCTCCCCTTCAAACACCAGTTTGAATTATTTTATTCTCCCAAGAAGTGCTGCTAATCACTATATTACTAATTGTCTTACTTGACACGGTTGTAACCAACAGCGAAACGATCCCACACGCTTTTAGGGAAGATACAGAAAAAGCGCCCATTGCACTGTGATAGCTTAATTGAACACCTATTTCAGAAACATTTCCTAAAGTCACGTTCACCATCACCAATGGCTTTACATGCGAGTCACGGAACGTCATTTATGCTATTATATGCAAACTTGCAATATTACTTACATTGGCCAAACGGGCACACGACTTGGGGATAGATTCTGCAGACACATCTACGACATTTCTTGGTTGGGATCCACACCTGTAGCCATCCACTTCAATGGCCCTGGCCACCACGATGCCACTGACATCCAGGTGATAGCTATCAGATCCTCGGACGCCAACAGTTGGCTCCGCCTTGAACAACGCCTCATCCATCTTATGGGCTGCGTTAAACCCCATGGTTTGAACACCCAGCATTATGTTGTCTGAGGCATCCTTTTCTATCTAGTCCTATTTGTATCATGATTGCGATCACCTTTGAAAAAAATTTTTTTTTTTAAATTAATATTAATTTTTTCTTCATCTTCTCTCTCCTTATTTATTCCTCTCCGGTTTTAAAAAATTAATATTACTGTCAAGGCACGTTTGTATCTGTATTGTGTTTAAATACAATACATTACACGTTTGACAATTACTTTTTCCTCACTCAGTTTTCCAGTCCTTGTTTTCATTTTGTTTTATTTATGCTTTGAATTTAGTATCCACTTCCGGTTTCCGGTTCAGTGGCAGATATTTTATTTCCAACATGTGACACACATCAGGGAGTGTTTTCTCTTATTTTTATAGTTTTATGTTCGCTACTTAATTCTCACTTTCTTTCTCTTCTGTTTTTCATTTGTTTGTCCCTGACGAAGGCCTTGTGTCCGCAACGTAGGTTTTTTCTTGTCCTTTCTCCCAGTAAGACGTATCACTATTTGTTTTTTTTTTAATTTTTCATTCTACAGTTTCAGAAACACGCAGGCCTTTCAATTTTGTTTCACTTTGAATTGGCCTTAATTCTTGGTAAGTTTGACTATAAAGATTCGATAAAGATGGAATGGCAAGTAATTAAATGACCTCGGAAGAAACAATTCTGTCATCAAGAGATGCAGCACAAAGAAAACATAATTATTTCCCCGTCGTTTTTGACGAGTTACTAGCTTTTATATCAGGCTAACAAAGTGATTTGTTGTGAAAATCTTTTCCTGTGTTTACTGAAGCTAAACACCCGTTAAGTTGTATTTTCTGATTTACTTGTTCTGCTTCTCTACACATTTCTTCCTCATTATACCACCTGTTGTCCTTCGCACTCTACACTATCTACAGGTGAAAAAAAACCTACCTATTACATCGCTATCTTATGCAATTACTTAAAACTTGAATGCTGTTGTTTAACTAGGGCTGCTGAGCGTTTCGTTTTTTGCAGCCAATACCTAGGTGAAGACTCCTTGGCATTATCTACACTGTCTATAAGGCCGCTGCCCTGGCTAAATTTAAAAATTAGAAACCTACCCACCACAAAAATATTTTTAGAATGTGTGATTCCTATATACACACATCGGGATTCTCGCCGGTGCTACGGAGTTCGTGTGCTGTGCTGAGATCCTCCTTGTGTGATCTAAGGGAGGAGATCGGAGCACTGATGGAGTTGTCCGTGTGCAATGAAGATAGTCCTTAAAATCAAACCAACCAACCTACACTGTAGATCTAGACTTTTCTTGTGGCTTTTCTGCCATTTCAAAATGTGCTGAGTTGAAGTCATGAGCTCCAGTTTCTCCAGCTTGGCTTGCATTTAAAAGGATCATCACATGTGGTCCCAAGCTAGCAGGTAGAAGCGCGTGACTTACTGTGCCGTTCCCACCATCCAAGGGGGCTCTCCAAATATGCAGAGCTAGAATACTGTGCTCTGGTTCTGGACTTGTCACGTCCTACACAGAGCCACTTATCAGTTCCCTCTGCCTATCACTGGGTCTGTACTGAGATTTTCCTGTATGCAGCCAACCAGGTCTAGGGCTCTAGAGACTCCTCCAAGCTTAGTATGCAATGCTGGGTTCTCAACATATTTCACCACAGGGGGAATCCCTGGAAGTATGTACATGATTTCAAGAGCCAATGAGGGTGTAATTAGCTTCACAGACAGAGGTTCACTTCCACATCGGTATACTATAGCATTGTGCTTAGCTGGTGGTCATATAAGAATGACTCCAGATATGCCTCCAAGCATAAAAACTTGAATGAAAACCTGTCCATAGCCTGTTAAATAATTCGAACCCCACATCGTAGTAAGGGATTTCTTTCTGTCTGTTCCATTACAAAGAATGCATACAGCATGATGAACTTTCTCTCCTTGACTTTCAGTGTCCCCCTTCATGTCACGGATTGCCTCCCTGCTTTGCAGTAGTTGTCCAACAATGGTCAAAACTCAAGAGTATCTAAATGGGTCGTCAAAGCTGTTAACCTTCACACAAGATTACTCTTGGCAGAGATGTAGATAGAAGTGTAATGGCGCTTCGATCCGAAGGGAGTCTTCACAAGATAATTCAGAAGTCGAGAACCATGCGGCTTAGCGCTGAGCAATGGTTAACTTATATCTGTCCGTTGCCTTTTGTGAAGGGTTTAAGCAATGGTTTAGCCCGTTCAATCCCTCAGCTGAGTTAATTCAGCGAATTCCTCTTATAATGGTATAGCTCTGTTTAGATTTAAATATATATATAAATATATATATATATATATATATATATATATATATATATATATATATATATATATATATATATATATATATATATATATATATATATTCTGACTCATACGTTTGCTTTCATACATATAAAAAACTGAAGCGACTATGATTGTTTAGTTTAAAAAACAACATGTAACAATTTTAATAATGAATGAGTCTTTAACAGTTAAAATAAATATAGAAAGATTGGTGAAATTTTGCTGTAAATACAAGTTTTCGTCACTGAGACGTAGGTGAGGATTTATCAAAGTCCGTTGCTTTCGCCTTTTGTACAAGAAAACTTAACTCTTGGTGAGTCCTGTTGCCGTGGTTTTCGTCACTTCTTGGTGATGAGTGTACTTCTCTCACATGAGTGGCGTAGTAACTTCAGTACTTCGAACCGTCTGGGACCCAAAGATGCAGCAATAGAGAATGCATATCTTGACTGCTTGCATCAGGGTCAGCAAACCAGAGCTGACCAAGACCCTACTCCACCTCCACGTGGTGGTCCTGGAAACAGGCTGCATTACTGCAGTCTGGCTGAGGGAGTAGGGATCGAAGAGGGAAGGCAAACCCGATCCCTAAAATTGCCGTGCTGAAGTCGGATGTGTCGGCCGAAAGGCGCAGATATCGCAGCTACGGTGTAAACAGACACAACGCAACCAACGTCATTTTCAGGACGAACGAGGAAGAAGAAGAAGAACCGTCTGATAACTTGTAACCACGTACCAAAGATTTTGGGTTATACATGTAGCAAAGTTAGAATATGCTGGGGAGGTTATGATGGTATCCTAAAAAAGAATGAAATCCGTGTATGTATTAACCGTGTGAGGTCAAGCACATGTAGGCCCCTGACTCTATAAATGATAATGATGAATTATGTGCAGGGAACCTAACGCTACCTCCCTAGATCTCACACGGTCACTATTTTGGCTCTAGTGTCTGGTGTATGATGTACCTAGTGTCTAGGGGAGAAATGAAATGATGGTACACACCACAAAACCACTTTAAGTTTCTATGAGGACGTGAATAAAACCTGTGGTTATGTTTTTCTTTAAATTTAATAATTTTTTGTACAATTTATTTTGCCTGTCCAGTCATATCGTTTGGACAGGTCTTTAAAAATGAGGACAAGATAGTTTACATAAAAGATTAACTAAAATTGTGTGGACAATCTGCCCAAATAACTACAATGTTAATATATGTCTTTCCTGTTGGAATGTTCACAGCTTAAATTTATTCTTCTAAGAGGGAGAGTCACTGTGTATGAGGGGCTGTATTATCATCATACCCCATCATTTTGAAAGCATACTGAGTATCGTTACTCCTCATTTGAAACAAAAAACAAATAAAGAAATAGCTAATACTTAGTAGCACTGGCCAATCGAAAGCTTGCGACTACCAGAATTCAAATGCAGTTTTTGAAGAACAAAAATAATTCCAAACATACCCTGCGTCTGGTAGTCGATTGGCCAGTCTGCTTTAGTTATGCCAATGCAAAACGATGTTAGTTTTTGGTAACAATTTTCCTACCGCTCCCCTCTCCTCCTATACTCTTGTTACCCAAGCGAATGTGAATTTCCTCAATGCCTCTCTTCTAAGCCGGTGTCCCCACTAACGTTATGAAAAAAACAAGCAGGAACAACAGTCTGTCTGGTCGTGCGTTCGTCGACATTTAGTATTTTCTCAATAACTTGGCTAATACTGGGACTATTATATTATTTAAAACATATTCTTGCTCAGTGGACTCTAAGCTATACTACTGTCGTGAAACATTCTAAATCCACATATATAAATTAAAAGGTAAAAGTAAAGCCTACAGCAGCATACACGCGTTTCCACAAAACAATAAAACGTGTACTGCATTTCTAAGAAAACCTTGAGATACGCAAGCTGCTTAATGACCTACATTAATACTAGCATTAATTTCATTTCATACACTGCGTAATGAAAAGACAGATGGACTTAGGATAGAAAGGGAGAGGGCTGAACGGAGGACGCATGCAATACTACCACAGTCTCGCGATACAATATTAATGCCACCCCCAACGCGAAAGGCATGAAGCACTAGCTTTTTATCAAATAGACAGTGATAAAAAACACTACCCATACGAGAGTTAGGTTTAAAAACATGAAAAATGCTTATTCGGAAACATGACATTATACTGGTTTACGTTTGAAAGCCTGACAGTACCCAGACACCACATCGTATCGAAGTGAACGGGAGGTAGAAGAAAATACATATTTTGAACGCCGCCACTTAGCTCTCTTAAAACTTATATATTTGGGTTCCTTAGGACTTGCTGACAAAGAATATGTTAAGTGTTATGCAAATAGTCTAGGAATTAACAAATTATAGCCAAAAGAAAATAGTGAGGGTGTCAGACAACACCAAATAATAATCGCACAGTGGCATGTTTTGAAACTACCATTTTACGGGAAATAGGTCACCATGTTAAATCCTATTTGATTGGCGGGAATGAAATGTAAGGCTAAACACGATTAGTCGGACTACAAATACTAATTCTTTGTTGTTAGGGGAAACGGTAGTAAGGGTACTTTTTTTGAAAAGCTGTGTAAACATGGCCCGATTGGTTAGACCCGCCAATATAGTCAATTAGGAGCGTCAGTTCAGTGCCACATTTTAAAATAAACTTACTAAGAAACAGTGCGTTGAGAGCCAGATCATATTTTTCTAAATAAATGTCTGGGACAGAGGCAGATCGGAATTTGTGCCATTATTCATCGCCAGTCAACGTATCTGTGTATTATTTCCATGAATTGTGGTAAGCTTGATATATTCGATATCTTTTAATGAAAAGTGAATGTAAATTGATAATTTATGTCTGTATATGTGTGTGATTCAGTAGCCAACATGAGGCAAGGCCTAAATATTGCTCCAACCTGAACATGACGTGTCGGAGAAAAGTAAAACTGCATGGAATTGCCAAACAGTACACTGACACCTATCTTATTGACTAGATAGAACTAATGCTGGAATTGCAGAGGCGTAGTAACCATTTAGGAGGAGAATACTGGTGTAAATTGTTTCAGATGAAGCTAGCAGTTGGCCTATCGCTCTGAATTCAGTGTTTGTTATGTAATGTGTTCAGTGTGGAAATAGATTATAAATTAGATCTGAAGTAGGAGGTACAACCTTCTTGTTTCAGGGACTGTGGTCCTAAGTTATTGAAGCAGCACCTGGTCTGAGTTTTGCTGAATCCAGAGGCTGACAGCATACTCCTTGGTCCAGATAGCGACAAGTGAGGTGTCTCCAGAACACAGGAAGCAATCGAGCAGAGGAGTCTTTTCCTGCCGCCATCACGAAAGATAAGCTTCTGTGGCCAGAGTAGCTCAACATTATGTGCCCCCTCAAAAATTGACATTTTATCAAACACAGAGGGACAATTAATTGGTTCAAATGACAGGAACTGTGAACTTTTCCCAATACTATTTCCAAGATAATCAAACACTTGAAGTCATGATGAAAAACAACAACCAAGCTTGAACAAAACCAGTATTACCTCATATTACTACTGCACAACTTACACACATAGAATAATAATAATAAACTATGTCAATACAAAGTTCATATATATAAACTGTGTACATAATACTTGTAATTACATTTGATTGTGATTCCTGGTTCACTGTGTAGTTGAATCAGGATACCCATTATTGAAAGAATTAATACATATATTTTTAAACTTAAACACTTGACTCATTTAAGATAGTCTTATAGAGTGTTATATGTGTGTGAGTGTCACAGTGTTGTAAAGTGTTGTTGAATAAAATAAATTGTTTATCTGTCTGTTGTTGTTGTGACTTACACTTCATCATTTTCATAACCCTAGACATCTTCTTCTTCTTCTTCTTCTTCTTCCTCGTTCGCCTTCAGACTTCCACATTTATGACTCTAATAAAGGCAGCAGTCAACTCAAGGTTCCCGACATCTCCAAACAGTTTTTCGTTGACAGAAGTAGGTTGTTGCCATATGCTACCCCGTTCATTACTGTAGGTTGGGCAGTACTGCAGCAGGTGTTCGACTGTCATCGGGCTGGTACCGCAGGTGCAGAGATCTGTTGCACCAATTTTGTATTTGTGGTACAGATGGTATCTCAATCTGTTGTGCCCAGTGCGCAGTCGAAAAATGACGTAGTCATCACACTATTCCAGAATAATTCTGACTGAGGTAAAAATGTGGTAGCAAGTAAGGTCATCTGTAATACACCACACTTATTAGATACAGATACCTTCACAGCTGATCTCAGTCAGTACACTAAGTCCCCTATAAATATTTATAACATCCCACTTTACCACAACTACCATATAATTTTTATGTTCAGTTTCATTATGGTTTTAGATTTTCAATTTTGTCACCGGTCATCGTCAAATAAATATTTTACACAAGACAGCCATCTTCCCCTCTCGCCATCTCGCTAGCATGTATTTTTCAAATAACTAACTTGTTTTTGTGACGTCAGAAACATTACCGCGAGGAGGCAATAAAATTTGTCTTCGTGTTTTGCCTCTGTTGGCTTTGCTCCAGCGTATATATATGCATGGCGGACTATCAAGCGAAGCGTTGTGTTGGCGTGGCAGGTTAAGAATTGGCGTTAATAATTTGTATTGTATCGTGTAACACTACCAACAAATGTAAGGATTACTACTTATTACCAGCGTTAAAGTTGACAGAATACGTTAATTCAGATAGTTATGTTGCGGCACACTTCCGCAAAATCGTTAATTATAAGTCTAGGCTGCAAAATGTATGCAGCAAATCTGGCAAAATGTTAAATGTTGGTAGTACGTTTTCGAAACCGAAACCAGAACGCGTGTTAGATTTTTACCGTGGAATCGTTCTATAGGCTTTAGCACTGCACAAAAAGCAGCGTTGTTGGCGTGTGAGAGCATCACCGTCAGACACAATAGGCCGGGTTTATTTATTATCATTTTATGACTAAAATCTTACTGAAATGAGCGATTATTCTCGCAGATTTTACTACAATACACAATCTCCTCGCACAGGTTTCGGATGGACACGAGCAATTTCGGTGCCTATGCTCTCGAATCAATTTCGTCTGAGAAATTTTGAATCCCTTCTTATGACGGGTGTTCTGCGATACACTTGGCCTGGGAAACTAGTAATTCATCTTCGATGAGTGTTCACCGATACACTTAGTCTGGGAAAGTTTCTCTGATGACGGGTGATCCAATTCATAGGTTTCCTGTCTTTATATTTAAAGTCCTGGTCCTCAAGTTTTCAGTCTCTGTATTTATAAAGGCGGGCTTACTTGCTAAGGTTTAAAGTTTCCCAAATACTTCGATCTGTCACTTATAGGTATGGAATTCTAGGTCCGATCCTTCTCTTTCTGGCTTTATGGGAGTTGCTCTTTTGAAGTTGTGAAGCTGTCTGTTCTGTGTCTCTGAGTTCGCTAGATTTTATTTTCAGTTTCCAGTTCAAATCACAGATTGTACTTCCCGGCAAACTTGCCAATGAGATTCATTGTATATCCGGCTCTCATTTCAATCCAATCGTAAGCTCTTGTCGCACTACGTGGGTTGGGGTGTTTAAATTCAAAATATCCCTCACGTGCTTAAAATATTAAATTTAATATTCCGACGCGTGACTTCTTTATAATAAGATGTAATATTTCCGGTGACTTCTTGTGCACTCTCACAAACAACATGTGACCATGTTTGCCTGGCGTAATGTCTTCCGCCAAGGCGTCTACCCAGACAGATTATCTTTAATAATCACCAGGGATGGTCCCACAAAGGCGATAAACGCATCTACCACCTTGTGAAATCTGCCAGACAAACAGACACGGTCGTCGGCAACCACAGACAAACAATCTGGTACTTTTCAGCGATCGGGTGCTTTACCATCTTGTGTAAACACCGTCATCAGCTTTTCACCTGGGCTCAAATGTTGGTCCGACGCGTTTCACAGGGTGGTCAGACCGACATAATACATAAGCGCATGACCGGTATAATTACCTGATATTATCGTATTTACCTTGCGGAACGCAAATACGTCCGCGTGTAAAAAGATAAAGGTAGTCCCATAGCAGATACTTCCGCTGGGGTGTGGAGTGTTAGAGACTTCACCCTACTGATCCAACATAGAGCAAAATAATGAATGAAAGGGCAAAAGATTGCCAAATAGTAAGCGATCGGGGAGAAAAATGAAGAAGAAAGGGGATACTGCCGGAGTGGCTGAAGGTGTGAGACAGCCACCAAAAGAACACGTACAGACGTTTTGTCACACTTCACTAAAGTCACATGAATGAATGGCCACTAAACGCACCACTATGATCTTCCAAAACTCACACATCACGTACACAAACATAGAGAGATAGAGACAGACAGACAAACAGACAGAGGTTGAGAAAGAGAGAGAGAGAGAGAGAGAGAGAGAGAGAGAGAGAGAGAGAGAGAGAGAGAGAGAGAGAGAGAGACGCACACACACCTCCTTAACCAAAAGGCAGTGTTCACATGATTTTTTGGGGGGATTTTTTTGTTTTGTTTTGTTCTCTCACGTAGTTGAAAATGAAACCTAGTTTCACTTACAGAAAACAATTACACACAACTGGTTTCAGTGTCGACTTTCCTGTTCGTACACGTCGATCTGAAGGTTGACGCCTCCAGTGTCGGTGGCGCGCTCAATTTTCACCATGTTTCGCGTGTCCTTATCTTGGGGATCTAACGTGGTGGCAAGCACGTTTTTATCTCCAAAATTTAACGTGGCACACACGTTTGTCGAAGAATTTCTTGTCCGTAATTTGGAGATCGTCACAAAGCCACCAGTAAAAAAAAATTAAATATAAAATGTAGGAACGGAAAGACCCCCGCAGCCAACATCTCTTCCCCTTCTTCCCCCCACCCTCTGTCCCTGCCAAATCAGTTTTTTTTTATTTTCCTCCAGAAGAATTAAATGCACAACTGTTTATTTCAAACCTTTGATTTTTGAGTAGCCTACTAAATTTCATGTTTTAAGTTTGCAGAACTCTGCAAGAAAGACTGACAATAATGTGGTTTGGCCACCCCCGTCTTACGGCAGTTATCCTCATATACTCACATCTTGTGAGAATCGCTCTCCATTAGTTAGTTACCAGTAAGTACCCTCCCAAATTTAAAAAAAAAAAAAATTTTGCCTCATTTTGGCGAGGCGCGCCAGGTTAACCTAGATACGGAGACCATCGGTTATATTATGGCGCATGTCCAAATATAAAAGACCGTGAGGTTCGAAAACCATCCCCCCCCCCCCGCCCCCCCAACAGTAAATCATCCGATTTTAGAATACGAGGAAGACCAAGAGACAGACGGATATACAAAATTACAGAACACCTACCTCCCCATGGACTCACACCAGCCAATGCGACACACTTGTTTCAAGAACAAAAGAACTTCACCTCCCGACAACGCTTCATGGCAAATGTGAACAGACAAAAAAAACAAGTAAAATAAGAATGGGAAGCAACGTCTGAAAATGTTTGATTGAAGACAAAGAAGGACTAAACAAGAAGCGACGAGTACGTATTACTAAACTTGATACAAAGGGGTAGTCCGCACATTTTGTAACATCTCCCCCATTTGTAATACAGACCCCCTTCCCTTTTTTTTCTTTGCGTGAGAGTCACACTTCTCTTAACATCCCCCTTGTGGATACCCCCCCCCCCCCCCCCCCCCCCCCCCCCCCCCCCCCCCCACCCCCCTGAAGGATTTATATGTGTGAGATGATAGTGCCCCCACCCCCCACCACCCCCCCCCCCCCCCCCCCCCCCCCCTCCCCCCCCCCCCCCCCCCCCCCCTCCACCCCCCCCCCCCCCCCCCCCCCCCCCCCCCCTTAAATTTCCCCCCCCCCCCCTTTAAATTTCAAAAGAAATAGTGTTTAATTAATCCAGCTTTTACAAATATCTTTCCCTTCATGTGCTGCCTCCCAACACGAGACAAGGCCTAACCCTTCCCCCGCCCAGCTAAATGATATCGCATTTTACCCCACCGAAACAATAATAATAGCAATAATAATCATTTTTATTTATCATTAAATAATTCTAACGTTGAGTTCAGCCCAAATACAGTACTTTCTACTTGCTAAGCTTCTGTCTTTGATCTCATCGGACTGTTGTCTTAGCTAGTAAGAAGACAGACGCCATTGTCATCTCTTAAAAAAAAATAATAATAACAAAAATAATAATATACATCTATGTATCAAAGTAAGAAGGACACAGATTAATTCCTGGGTGCACCTATGACATCTGATGGAAGGATACAGCTCAGATATAATGAAACAGCTGGGACCAAAAAAAAAAAAAAAAAAAAGAACGACAATATTCCAAAGCTATGGAAATGGTCCTAAGCAACAAATTATTTTTCAGTGGCATTAAGAAATGACGTGCTTCCTCTTATGGGACAGATCTTGTTATTTTGATGACGCATGTTATTGATAATACATAAACAAATGCAAAGATCTACGGGCCTTTATATAATATTCTTTAGAAATCTGCATTAGTCAAAATGACTTGACAATTTCCTTAAAGATGCAATTGTCAAATAAAACCTTAATATAAGAGGCAGGCACTGTAAGAAGTCGTAAAATTGCTGCGCGAAGAGATAAAGATTTTCAAGGAAACAAACTAATGCATAAATGATAACAATTTAAAATGCCACAACTGTCTAGTAAGATTGAGAAGAAGTGTTCAAGAAATATTCAAGACACGCTAGTAATGCTCATGGCATCACGCCTGTCGTAGCAAACGTTGTTTAGAAAATAGTTCATGACTTGCAGTTGCAAAGAAATCGCTCCTAGTAATATCTGAATTCTGAGTGGTAAAGTGGTTAGAGCTTTTTCTTTTATGTCTCACGAGTGCCTGCTGGTTTCCATAAATGTAGTTTATTTATTACTTACTTGTTTGTTATTTATTTATGTATTCACACATCCGTAACTTGAACCAACCAATGTTTTTTTGTTGTTGTACATCAGCCATCTACAGGACACACGTATGTCGGCCGTTGTGTGTTATTTGGCTTACACTTGTTAATAGGAAAGTTATATACGGGATTTAGTATATAAATGTATGGGCCATTTTCAGTTCTTGTGTTCCATATTTGGTGGTCGTGAAAAGGACCACCGCCAATGAGAAACTTTATTTATTTTATTTTACTTTTGTGTGTGTGGAAAAGGGGGGGGGGGGGGAAGGGGGGTTGTTTAGTTGATTGTGTATCCTTTTACCATGCACTCTCGCAGTTGGGAGATAGTGCCCTTAGCATTGTTTCCCTGAAATGATAGAAAACATTCCTGGAATTGAAAGAAAAAAAAAGCTAGACTGCAAAAGAGAGAAATACATAGCGACAAAATACATAGAGAAACATTACCCACGCAACACCTGGACCCATGCATACACAGATGGATCAGCAACAAATGCAACAGAAAATGGAGGTGGGGGTGTCTTTCTGACCTTAAGCATTGGTGCACAAAAAAAGCTGTCTGTGGCAACAGGACAATGCTCAAGTAACTTCAGAGCAGACGCAGAGGGCATGAAGACTGCAGCGTAAATTATAATGACAGAGGAAAGCACAGAGAGACTTGCTTTCTTTACCGATGCACAATCAGTAATTGCAGCGTTGAAAAGCTAAAATAATACAGACCTGGATGACCTCAGAATAGTGCCCCACAAACTGTCAACGATTCAAAAATGTTGTGATCCAATGGATTCCATCTCATTGTAACATCACCTGCAATGAAGAGGCTGACAGATTGGCAAAGGAAGGTGGAAATCTACCTCAGCCTGATGCAAGAGTAACTTTCGAAGAGGCAAAGAGTTTTATCATAATCAGATACAGAAACAAATGGGATGTAGAGCATCCAGGTCACACTAATGACTGCTGAACATTTGCTTCAAAGTTGCCCACCATATGCGGACCAGAGAAAGCGCATATGGCCGACACCAGTACCATTCGTGGTGAAGCTCTACGGAGATTCAAATAGCCTCAAACTGACTAGTGCTTTCTTTGAAAACATTCAAGTGGACGTCTGAGAGTGTACGAAGAAGAAGAAGAATTGTCTCTGGTTCGATTCATCGGTGAGCCTATCCCCTATGTAATTCGTCGGTTTGTAGTTTGTTTTCTGTCTTATGATCGTCTAATATTGACCTACATTCGTTTGTTGTTATTGATCCAGCGGTGCTTTGGCTCTCGCCCTTCGGCCCAATGCCAAAAAGTGATATCTGCATGTTGTCCCAAGGTATATTCATTTTATTTACTACTCGCAGGCATCGTGTTTCCCTCTCCTTTTTTTTCCTGTTTGCTGAGGCAAAGGTTTTGGGTTTGAAACCAGGTCGCATCGCACTCCAGACTGCCCAACTGTAAAAATAGGTAGGCCTACTTGACTCTCCGTGAGTTAGGGAAGGCAAAGTCAGCAGCGAAAAGGACTGGTTGCCGCACCTCATAAAGCTGAAAGATAGTGACGTCAAGTCTATAATAATTCACTCCTTCATGGCAGTATCTGCCATAGGACTACCACCTCCGTTACCTTTTTCAGAAATCAATTCATGGAAGAACATAACCTGTTTTAGACCATGCAGGTCGGGAAACAGATACCCGTAAAATTCGACCACACGATGACCTCACTAAAAATGACCCCTGGCCACACAGGGCAGTCAAGTACACAAAGAAATCGTGGCAGATCCAAATTTTGGGTGGGCTCAAACTCGTGTCCTAATCTGAGAATCAAGGGGAAAACGTTTTTCTCTTTTAATTGTGTCCTAGGCAGCTATAGTTCGTAACTTGATGCTGGGCCGATTTGTACACCGGATAGTTCCGCATGCCAAATGGCACAAACAGAATGGCGTGCAACCTGACTTGACGAATGAGGTGTCACCAAAAAAAAAAAAAAAAAAAAAATAGCGAAAAACAAGTAGGGTAGCATTGCCTTTCCATACTTATACCACACACACACACACACACACGAGTGCACAGTGAGACACTGAACAAGAAAGTCATTCTCTCAAGACATCACGGGTGTGGCTAAATGTTTGTTTTTTTCCAATAGAAAGTTACCGGGAAAACGCTGCGGATTCGCATCTCTAGTGTTGTCGACTTAAGTTAACCGAATAGAACTTAATTCACCACCATGACACAACTCTAGACTAGGGTTCCCATTCGTCCCGTTTTTCCCGGGACAGTCCCGTTTTTTGATAAAATGTCCCGGTGTCCAGAATTTATTCCAAATGTCCCGCTTTTTAAGGGTTCTTCCTGAAAAAAAAATCTTTGGGTAACGGATTTTTTTCCGTGTTTTAGTAGTGTTACTTTATCAATTTCCGGTTACATCAAATGTGTTGAAAAGCAAGAGACAACAGCAATTGAAGTGAAGGATGAAATAAACAAACTGGTAGAAAAATTAAACTACAGGAAGGCAGAAAAGTTTCTTACCACTACTGTGAGAAATCAGTTGCAAGAATTAGAAAAAGAAGGACACATAACAGTTGAGAAGTTTCAAAGCTATGCAGTAGATTTCTATGACACCTGCATTGAATATATTCCGGAGTGGTGTACACCATTTCTTACGCCTCTTCAGTCTATGGATTGGATCAATTTGAAGGGAAAGGAGTCTGTGACTTGGAAGAACATCCAAGAAAGCTACATATTCATGAAGACAGTGTCACGAAATTTTACTGTGAACGAAGAGGACTTATTTGATGAGTTTGCATGTGTGAAGAAATATTGTGAAAGCAAATTTGATGTGTGGAGTGAACTTAAGGATCAAAGTGTCAGTGAAAAATGGTGTGAGATGTTCGCTCATTTTACAAAGCAGGATATAAATGCTGAGAACCTGAAATGCCTAGTTAGTTTTTGTTTGGCACTGCCAGGATCCAATGCAGCTGTTGAACGTGTTTTTTCATTAATAAATGCGCTTTGGACAGACGAAAAAAAACAGACTTAAAATTGAGACAGTGAAAGCTTTAACTATTATAAAGACACATATTAAGGATTTCTCTTGTGCTGAGTTCTATGTCCAAATATCAGAAGAAAAAAAAAATTCTTGAACAGGCCCATAAATCTGATAAATATTCTGATGAATCTGAAATATAAACTTGACTATTGTGTATTTTTTAAAGGTGCGATTTTTCTAATTAAGTATGTTTGTAATTTAGAATTCTTTTTTAAAGTGGAAGTTGTGTTAGTTAATGTGCATTTTTATACCAGTATCTTATTTTAAGTGCAACATGTAATATATAATAGATTTATTTGTGCTTTACCTTAATTTTTAACATGTCCCTTTTTTTACAAAATGTCCTGGGTTTTTTTTGGGTAAAAATTTGGAAATGTCCCGGTTTTTAAACAAAACATTATGGGAACCCTACTCTAGACTCGAGTCGGGTTTTTTTTATTTTCTTTTAATTAGCGACTTGACTCGGGACTTGCCAATTTAGGAGAAGTAACTTCACCGTCTTTATAGATAACGCACTCATACGCAGAAACTTAAAACGGTTTTGTTTAAATCGATTTAATGAAAGCAGTCAGTAAATAAAATACTTGAAATGGAGATTATTATTATTCATTTTTATTTTTAATGATTAATATAATTATTTGAATGCCAGTCATTGTACATTCAAATAGTTTTAGATTCCCCCCCCCCCCCCCACCCCCACAACAAAAAATGATATTGACTTGGGACTACTGTTAGGGATTTGAAACTCAACTTGGGACTACTGTTTGGGACTGGACACTCGATATGGGACTCGACTAGAAACTAGTGTTCGGAACTTGAGACTTGACTTGAGATTTGCTAAGAAAGACTTGAAGACAAAGGTAGTGAGGAAGGGAACTAGACACCCACCTCTTGAAGCTGGGCCTGCTATGATGGAGTCTCTAACATTTTGCTCTCCGCGGCAGTATCTGCTGGTGGACTACCTTTTGGACACGGAGTGTCCTGCTCTCGTCCACTACACTCAAGTGGACGATTGCGAAAGTTGGATGTTCAGATGCGTGAATTTAAAACTTAATAAACATGACCAATTATTAATATTTAATTGGTAAACAATTACTTACCAAATCTGATACATTGCTTAGACAGCGAAGACTGCACTGGCTTGGCCACGTCCGCCGCATGGGAGATGGTGGTCGCATCCCGAAAGATATCTTCTACGGACAACTGGCAGATGGCAAAAGAACAGTTGGGCGACCGCAGCTTAGGCTCAAAGATGTGTGCAAGAGAGACAGGAGGGTACTGGACATAAATCCAGCAACCTGGGAGGATGAAGCTGCCGATCGTACCGAGTTGCGATGCTCTCTACGTCGCCACCTCAGATTGGGCGAAAAGAAGCTCTCAAGGTAAGAAGAGAGGAGACAACGTCGAAAGGCCACCAGGAAAATAAGCAGCTGAGGGCTGTCACGTCAGAGGCGCATCCCCATAGTTGTGGTGGATTTTGATGTTATTAGCTGTTGTTGTTATGTATTTATATTGTACTGAATGAGGTCAGCTGTGAAGGTCCCTGATTATAACAATTATTAGGGTGAGTTTTCAGGGAGCCTTTCTGCTACCACCTTATGATCTCATTCAGACTTATTCTTGACTAGTATGTATGATGACTACGTCTAATGTCTAGGGTTATGAACATGTAGTGTGATGGTACTATAATGCTTAAACACCCACACATAAACAAATATTAATGTCTATGATCAAATGAGCTAACACCGTGTTTGAAATTTTGTTATTAAACTATTTTTTACAATTTTATTTTGTCCTGAACCTAGTATTCTTCTGGTCAGGACTTTCAACTCAAATGAAATCAATTTATATACATATATGCAAGGCAATTTCACAAAAAGGACAAAACACATATTTTAAAATCTAATAATGGTGTTAAAATATTTCTAATACTACTGTTAAACTAGTACTGGATGGCGGGTCGGGATTCTGTAATCACCCCCATGTCTTTATTTCACAACTTTTAATGTTAATTTCTTGGGTGGAAATAGTTTTATTTATTTCAGTTAGGAAACACTAATTTTCGTTGATAAACAGTCACGTGCCAGATGATATATTTATCTAGCACATGTAGTAGCTGTCAGTTGTCATTCCGGCCAACGGCCACTGTTGCACTTGTCCAAAAGTAATAGGGTAGGCAGCGTGTACACCTATCACTACTGGAATACAAAGTCTTCTCAAATTCACCACTCAGAAATCTGGCACTGGGCTAGTGCCAGACAAAAAAACCTGTAACATGAAATTATGTTTCCTTGTTTACATCATGTTTAATCTACTATTTCCACAAATTATAATACATGCAAAATAAAAGACCTGGGTCAGATCTATCTGACCAACCCAACTCATCCACATAACAAGGTGTACCAGTTTTTTCACATTCCTCTGCTCTAATGGTTGCACTGTATCTGCAATATTATCATTAATCTCTTTTTTCCATACAATAAGGTGGGTGATTTGTTTCCACCTGACCACCTAAGAAAACATGTGTATTCTACATCTCTGGTAATTTGTTTTAAGATAAACCAACCTCTAGGCCCTGCAGAAGTCAGCTAGGGACCTCGACTATGTACTTACTGTCGTAATATTTTTCATTTGGCAGTATCTCTCACTCACATTTTAAAATAAAATATTAATCATTTCTGCCTTACCACGAATTCAATGAATAAACACAGGAGCGATGACCATGGCACAGATTCAGCTTTGCTGCCGGCTGGACTATGAATATTTATGTATTTACTTTAATTTTAGTTAAAAATTCATACTTCAGTACATCGTCTTGGCTGAGGGACAGTATTTCTGCGAATGGCGACGAGCCTTCTAAGTTTTCAGTAATATTAAATGTGTTGGCCAATGAGATCGGACGATTCCCAATTTTGATTTGAATTTGAAAAATAAAGCCAAAATTACAGCCCAATTTCGGGGTACCTCTGTCTGTCGGTCCGTCCCGATCTTGGCGTTAGTTAAAAATAGACTTGCTTTTTGGCCTAATACATTTGCCTCTCACTCCTAAAGTTCCCCACTTTGGACTTTGACCTTCCCTCTTCTGCTTCTTTTCAACAGCGCGTGCAACAATTTGTCACCGATAGTGAATGCAAAAACGAGGGTCTGTCCGTCAGTCTGTACGAACCAATATAGTATTATGACCATATCTTTATTATTATCTGGAGGAATTTGTATTTTAAAACATATTATTACTCAGAAGAAGATATTCTATCCAACTAACCAAGTTTTATGATCATATCCATTGTAATAAAGAAGTCCATATATTTTCCAGAATATTCGGAAATTTCTACTTTTCTATAAATACTCCATTTTGTCCCCTTTCCCCCGTTGTTCAAACTGAAACCACAAGTCGTTACGTCAGAAAAATACGCTACATGGCAGACACTGCGCTGTGTGTGTGGTTATATATGTCAAACTGCGTGCCTATGAAACGAACAAGTATTGGCTTTTCGTTGCATTTTCAAATATAGTAGTAGAAATGACCCGCCTTTCTCGAGTTGGTGGGGACTAAAACCCGCTCTCGATTGTCAATAGTAGCATTTTTTCGTCTGGAACCAAAATTACACTGATATTTAGCTTTAAAGATGTGATGGAAAAAGAATTACGCTTCGTTTGTTTCAAACATTTCCTGTTTAATTTTACCCTACGTTAAGGTCTATCAATACACGACGTGTTTGCAGGCGTGGCGAAGACGAAACCTCACAACTCCACTAATTTTTATTTCTACATTATTGTACTATACAAATCCTACAAATGGGATCGGTGTATCAATGTATATCATCACAATAGTCAGCTATGACTGAAGGGGCTATTATTATTTATTTACGTATTAGACCACATCAAATACTGTGTTCTTTCTCATCCAAGTCATTGCAATTAAATTCATCTGACTGCACAGTCATCTTTATCACCACCCTTTAGCTCCCCAAGGAGCAAAGGCCTGTTTTAAAGTTTTATTAATTTTTATTAATTTTTTTTTAAAGTTTTTTTTTTTTCTAAAGTAAGTCGGAGAAGAACGGACTAGCATCAGATGATCCTTTGTCTCCGCTTATCTACCATTTTCGTCTAATCTGTTCAACCTAATTGTAGGTTATAATTGCGGTATTTTGTGTCCTTTTATTTTCAGCTTTTATGCTAATATGAAATACCTATTGTGATTTGCAATTAATTGTTGTTGTTGGTGACAGTTCATATTCAAATTTGTTGTTTTCTTACTTTTGTTATTGACAGCTTTCACGTGCCGTGTTGTTTGTTTTACTTTATTGTTTATCCTTAATTATGAGTAGTTATTTGTGTTTTTTTTAATTATAAATGTATTGTTTATTTTTTTACATGGTGTGTTTGTTTTTAATTTATTAATTATAATAGCCCGTTTTGACTTTTTCTTTCATTTGTTTTCCTTAAATAGAATTACAGTAGAACTCCATTTATCCGAACCCCATGGGACCGAGCATCGTTCGGATAATCAAATGTTCGGATAATTGGATTACACGTACGGTACGTGTAGAGGGACTTTTGAATCCTCAAAACAGGAGGATTTCAGGCACCCAGCATCCGATGTGTGACTAGGGAGACAGCTGGTTGTACTGATCCTTTACCCTAGTGGCAGTCCCAGAGCTCTGCATGCTGCTGGCAATGACAACAACTTTGACACTTAAACTACTCTTATTCTCTCTTCTAGTATATAAAATATTTGCTATTTTATTCTCTATTGGGGGTCTGTTAGATCCACGCCCTAACAACAATTGTGTCCCGTCATTTTTGACCATATTCATACATGGTCCTTTTCCAGCTTTTAAAAAAAATTTTTTTTTTTTTTTTCTTAAATTTTCTCCAGGATGGGAATAGCCAATGGTGTGCCTAACCCTACGTAGTTGACTTTTATGACATGCTGGTAGGTTACAGTGTTACTATTCATTGCTCCTCTTTCGGGAACCGGTTACGCACGGTTGTGACTGCCCATTAATAAACAATAAAAAAAACACTTTTTTCTTTGCCCCTCTGATATCATCAGGGCCGGGCGTAGTTCCTCTTGGACTCTGAGGAGGTAAATAAAAAAATCAGGCTACTGTTCCATCAAGCATGTCGTAGGAGCTGACTAACATAAAGTTGTGCATCGGGCTGGCAAACTCATCATACAAAACAAACTGCTAACATATAAACACCACCGTAAGAGTACATGAATGCTGCGGTGCAGTCTTCCTACAAGGAGACTAGCTGTAATAGTGAATCTGTGCTTCACAGGGATCGAAAAGAGACATGAATACATATATGAATATTAGTAAACACCTCCATAATAGACATTGGCTTTAAATAGTGTAGTCTTCTGATTGGCTAGGCTGTTAGAGCGCATTCCTCTCTCGGCCCATTTACCGGACTCCAGGATCGAAACCTGGTAGCGTCACGTTTCAGTCTACCCAGCTGTAAATGGGTACATGACTGCTTTTGAGTTAGGGAAAGCAAAGGTAGCGAGAAAGGGAACTTGTTACTCGACCTCATTACAAAGCTCATCATAGTATGGTGAAGTCTCTTACACTTCACTCCCATACGGTAGTTTATGCTGCGGTACTACTTTAACCTGTTATACACGAATCAGCGTGAGGGGGAAAGGAGGGGGGAGGGGGAGGGGGGGGGGGTCTACTGGCATGTTAAATTTTTTTTAAATTCTTCAGGTATGTCTTTCGGCTACGTAACGATTACAGTCCCAGGCAAAAATCCTTCACAACTGAATTAAACTTTTCAGGAAATAAAAACGTCCCAAGTAGTCAGAACTAGCTGTATTCTGCATACCAGCCAGGAACCAACGCTTGTAAACCTGCTACCACAAATCCTAATGCTCCCGTGTCTCCACCTTTCCCTTGCTAGCTATAAAAATGACCAATAGCAAAGCAATATATTGTAAATAATTTCTTCTAAGCTGGCTGTATAGATAGCATGTCGTGTGTCCCATATGACTGAAAGTCGTCATTTCTGACTGGATACTGATAAATGACTCTGCTGGGTCTGACATGCCTAAAGTCTCTTGCCAACTTGGGAGGTCTATGTATCTGTCATCTGACAACTGACTGGCCACTAGTCTTCCGTTGCCGGAGGTGTATATGTATGTGTGTGTGTGTGGGTCTGGTGGCAACTCCAACGGTTATTTATTCCCGAAATATTGTGAATGTGTCTTAAGACAGCAGCAGTTCTCGGCAAGCAACAGACCTGTAAGATGTTGTGATCTATTATATACATGCGCGTACATAAATTATTATACTAGACAGCTAGACCAGAATCCATGAGAGGACATAAAAATCTGAAGCGCTTGGGCACTACGTTATAAAGAAGACGTCATGTCACACTGGATCATCGCAAACCGTTGTCTCCGCCTCGATGATTGGCCAAAATTAACCGCCTCTTTCCTTCTCTGTAGGCCTAAATCCTGAGAGATAAGAGGTAAAGGTAGAGTCATAGAAGAAACTGCTGCAGGGGAGTGAAGTGTTAGAGACTTCACCGCAATCTGGAATCCATTATGGGATAGTAGAGATAGGTCACAAATACCTGTTTTATTAGAGTTAACGAAGTTCCATTTCTGGTAGTTGCTGTCGTTTTCATAATCATACAGCTAATAAGAGAGAAATACCAACAAGCAGCATCCCTGCCGCACTTATGTTATGTAAGCTGTACTTTAAGAACTGCGCATTTCTTGTCATCCAATGTTTTCCTTATTATACTGGACTCCACTGTAAACTCATCAGTGTCCAAGATGATTGACTGCCTAAACTGTCGAAGATCTTTTCATAGTTTACAAATCCTATTGAAAATATTGAAATTAATTCCATTCTCTGTCCTATTGTTGTGCACAGTGTGGCTGTCTGGCCTATACAGGACCTGTTTTGTGAAAAACCTACCTGTTCTTCCACTCACTTGTCTGCCTACGGCCTCATTTCATCTCTCTCTCTCTCTCTCTCTCTCTCTCTCTTTCTCTCTCTCTCTCTCTCTCTCTCTCTCTCTCTCTCTCTCTCTCTCTCTCTCTCTCTCTCTCTCTCTCTCTCTCTCTTTCTCTCTCTCTCTCTCTCCCTCCTATGATCCTGGAACTGATAGTAACATTATTCCTTTGTAGTTTGTACACCCTTGCACATCTCTCTTCTGGAGTAACTTGACCAGGTGCCCTACCTTCTAGTCTACTCTTATCTCTTCTTTCTCCTGGACCTTACCATCAATTAAACATCTAAACAACCTAATCCACCGTGGCAGCATACGAATTTTCGCTTGCATTTTTTCCACATTTTTAATGTACCCGGTATGTGTTTTGTCTAGTTTTTAATCACAATTGTTCCGACATATCCATTCATTAGGAATTTATTGATTTTTGGGCTGTGCCTACTTATGTTAATAAATAATACACACATACAGTTATGTTTCAGGTAATTATGTTACATCTGTTTATTGCATCAGAATACGATGTATTCGCTCAAAACCTAACTTGCTCGTTTCACTTTATTTGACAAAGTTCTTGAGGTCCGTCTAGATCACGTGGACTCCAGATTCTCAGAGAGAACTTACCATCAGTAAGTTTAACACCTACTCATCGTTTATCTCCGTCACAGGGTCTCGGCTATCTCCGACCTGATCGGGACATACTCCATTTCCCGCCGTCCGTCTCTACTAGCTTCCTTCTCAGATAGAGGGAGACAGATTTCCGTACGTTAACGTTACGATTCCTATATACACACATTGGGATTCTCGCTGGTGGTACGAAGTTCGTGTGCTGTGCTGAGATCCTCCTTGTGTGATGTAATGGAGGAGATCGGAGCACTGATAGAGTTGTCCGCGTGCAATGAAGAAAGTCCTTAAAACAAAACCCAAACCAAACTAACGATATGAGGTGAACACTTATTTTTTAAAGTTTATGCTCTGTATACAAGTAAATTACTTTTTTTGTTGCTTTTCGTAGGAAACCTTTTGAGTAGACGTAAGAGATATTAAGCAAGTAAGTAGACAGATACAGACAGGCAGGCACTTCGTTGGGTAGGTAGGTAGTTAGGTAGGCAGACAGATAAAGAGGCAGTAAGACAGATAGACGGATGGATGGCTGGATAGACAGACGGACCGACCGACAGATAGATAGATAGATAGATAGATAGATAGATAGATAGATAGATAGATAGATAGATAGATAGATAGATAGATAGATAGATAGATAGATAGATAGATAGATAGATAGATAGATAGATAGATAGATAGATAGATAGATAGATAGATAGATAGATAGAATGTCTGCATGCCTGATAAAGTAGTAACAATTAAGCACTGACATTTTTTTAATTCCTTGCGCACATTGTCACGGTTTGCCTCCCCTTAGCTCTGCAGTAGTGGTCCAACAGTGGCCAAAACTCGAGAGTAACTGATGTGGGTCTTCAAAGGTGTCTACCTTCGCACAAGATTACTCGTGGCAGAGTTGTAGGTAGAAGGATAATGATGTTTGTACCTCAAGGGAGGTTCACAATATATTCAGAAAGGGAGAACAATGCTGCATTGGCGGAGCACGTTAACTCTAGTATCTGCCGTCACCTTTTGTGAAGGATTATGTAATATAATGTTAGCTGAAACAAGCCCCCAGCTGAGTTAATTCAGCGAATTTCCTCTTATTTTTATTTATAGCTCTGTTTGAGTGTATTTAAGAAATTATTTGAGACATACGGATGTAGAACATTCATAATGATTAAATCAACTTTAGATTTGTCTTTATATAAGTAACAAATTTAATAATCAATTATGTTTAACAGTTATAAAAAATTAATAATGGTTTAGGAAAACAGTATTCGTCACAGTGTGATGGTATGGTTTTCGGAAATGGACAGTTCACTTGGCAGCTTTTAAGTTTTACTTAGCTGCCAATTGTAGTTTCTGCTACCGCTGATGTTTGGGACTTTGCAGATATATGACTGGATCACACGCGTCCCTGGTCAAGATTTAAGAGTTGCAGCTCGTTCCACGTAGAATCAACGAGTAACTGCAAAGCTGGTCCCGCGTCTCTAGGACTCGTCTGTGTCTAGCGTCGACTTCAGGCCACTTATACCCTCACTTGTTCCAGAAATAGTACCCTCAACTGGTACCACCAACGTATGGCAAAAGAAGAGAAACGAATACACTCTGAGTATTGAGTTTCCCGACACATACTTATGTGCCTCCTCTTTTCATTCCACCATCCCAGCTATCTCAGAATGTTTACCATCTGAGAATAAATCTTAATCCCAGTGAGCGAAAAACTTTCTTTACATTTAAAATGAATAGTTTTATATTTAACTTTAGTTGAAAATGTTAACACTATAGTTTGAATATGTTTACATTTACATCGGTTGAAAAGGTTGTAAACCTTCATTACAGTTAGAGTGAATATGTTTTACGTTTACACTGGTTGAAAAGGTTCAAACTTTCATTACATTTAGAGTGAATATGTTTTACATCTACACTGGTTGAAAAGATTAATAATATAACAAGTAAGTACATCATTTCTTTCATTATTCACTTCCTGCTCCATATGGAACTTGGGACTACCTCTGCTTTTTGGTTCTTTATAAGAAACTGACAATAATGCAGTCACCAGCCCTGGCAGTGGTGGTTCATGAAATCATCATTCAATATGATGAGGTTGCCAGCCTCATATGACATCCACTTGCAATTTTCACATATTAAAATGTACATATCAATATATACATATTAGTTCACATGTTAATGATGCAAAATATAGAATTTAAAATGTACAACTGTCAGAACCTCTAACCGGGTGGGGGAAGATGCTAGCTGGCTATCCCTCACTCGTGTGGATTTACTATAAAGCTGACTCGTATATGCTAGAGGATGACCACACGCACACTGGCTGACATAATGAAATAACACAGCTTAACAGCTACAATCCCTTTTATTAAATCACAAAACCACTTGGCCAAAACACGACCATGGGGGAACATAATGAATGAATACATAATCACTACTAGCTAAACCTTAGTACAACTTCAGGCAAAATTGCGCCGAACTACTCCACTGTGAGTCCCACTCCCACTCACATAAGCGGCGAAAACAAGGCTAAGTCATAAAGACGACTAATAAATACCAAACATCGATCGTACTTACAAACTGCCGGTCACAAAAATACACCCAAGAGACTAACAAATTCTCAAATATTGGCACCGGACAAGGCACTCATAGCAAAACGCTGTCTCTCGAAAAAAAAAAACTCCATCCCAGGGCAGACATAAATTGGCTAGTAGCGAACTTCCATCCAGCGCGACAGATGAGCCCACAATCCTTTGCGACTCCCTTGGCGCCTAAATTTCCCGACGGTAACATGACTTCAGTCGTTCGTCAACTTTCGTCAGCCAAATGGCGGATTCCGAATGGCTTGCTCGATCTACAAACAAACGGTGACCCGTACAGCGAAATAGCGCCGTGGCAACAACTTACGCCAATCTTTAGGCTCACAGACTGCTGGCTCAGAGAAATAAACGCACGTGTAGAGGCCTCTTACACTTAGTCTGAGTGTGTTGTTACTTTAGCAATTAGTTCTCACTTTGACTTGTGTTCTGTAGCGTAGTCTGATCCATTATCTAATGGCAATTAACGAGAGCCTACCTCACCTACCTATATCGGGATGTGCAACAAATGTTTCGACCAATCACTGCACGAGCCGAAAATCCGTAGCAGGAACCTTAGGCTGCAGGATAGGTAGATGAAATTTGTACAAACGTGAATGGGTATTTGTGACTTCAGGTCACAGGATATGGTATGTCCCTCGAAACAGTGAGCACAGTAAGATAACAGGAATCATAAGCTTTCATTAGATACATGGGTTTAAGTTGTAGAAGCATGGACACATGAGTTATGAGTGTTTACATGCAGTAATAACTAAGAGCGGAAGCTGTTTTTCCCTGTTTTGACTGCGATTGCAAACGCTACAAGGGAGGCAAAAAAAGGATAGCTTGTTAGAATGGTAGCGCCAAATCGGCCGGTTTAAACAAGACCTGGATGAAAGGAATCGGTTGTAAAACACCGGAATAATAAATTATCGAAGTTTTGAAAGATTTACAGATCGGGGAGAAAGCGTCAACTTTACAGAAATTTTGGTAAACTAAGCTGACCCGGCCAGCCAATGGAATCGCTTGTCTTCTGGTCGCCCGCTACCTGTAATAAAAAGGGAAGCAAATCTGGAATATATCTCTTGAACCGCCATAAACAAATTCGTCAGAGGACAGATGTCAGATTCTGCCACAGAGCTCCTTTGCCATTTGCCAGTGAAGCAGACTGATTTGGTTTATTAAAAGCCTGTTGAATCTGAGATTGTGGGTCAGAGGTATCCTGTCACTCATCTTGTTAGCAGAGACGAATAGCGGTGTATGATTTGAACAAGCACCCCGTTCCTACATCAGTTTGAAGAGTGGGGACCCTCAGTGTTGGGTTTCTCCATCTTATATTCCTGACCCAAAGATGCAACAATAGAGAATGCAGTCAGCGACCCATAGCTGGACTGCTTGCATCAGGATCAGCGAACCAGAGCTGATCAAGACCCTACTCCACCTCCACGTGGTGGTCCTGGAAACAGATTGCATCACTGCAGTCTGGCTGAGCGAGTAGGGATCGCAGAGGGAAGGCAAACCCGGTCCCAAAAAATGCCGTGCTGAAGTCGGATGTGTCGACCGAAAGACGCAGATATCACAGCTCCGGCGTAAACAGACACAACGCAACCAACGTCCTTTTCAGGGCGAAAGATGAAGAAGAAGAAGAATATTCCTGCTTCAAGTTAAAAGGCGGAAGCGAAGAAGTTAAGTCCCATTAGACAAGACTGATTCGCAGAGCATTGGCGTACCACACCCGGTCTAACTTTGTAGTGATGAAACCATTAGTCTGGTAACAATATAGACTTTAGTCAGAGTGACATTTTCAAAAGCTACATAACATAGAAATATTTTGAATTCAAGTGATCTCAGTAACATTGTAGTCATAGTGACAGTTTTCAAAAGCTACATAACATAGAAATACTTTGAAGGAAAATTCAAGTGATCTCAGTAAAAGTGAAGTCATTGTGACAGTTGTCAATATCTACCACCCAGATAGTTAGTTGCTTATCCTTTAGAGGACGTGGCAATCAACCCCAGCTTTTATTGGCTGTTTGTGATTTGTCTAGGCATTTTTTTCATTCAGTAGTTTGCCATTGCTATACTATACCACCCAAATACTGAAGATAAATTCAAGTACCATCATTAACATTAGTTCCAGAGCGATTAGTTGAACTAAAACTATTTTCATAACAAGGGAGCCTTAGCAACAAGGAAAAGACTTTATTTTTAGTAATTGACTTTTATTTGGTGTACATACATGCAACATCATCAGTGTGTTTTTTTTTTTTTTATGGTTTGTGTTTATACAAACAAAACAAAACAGATGAATGTACATAAATAAAATTAAGAAATTGTAGTGCACTGTTTTGATTACTTTATGTCAGCTTTGAATTCATTTTACTTTGAATTTAATTAATTCCCTTAGATACCATAACAGCCCATAGGTATAATTCCAAGAGAGGCACCATAGAATACTGGTACTGAATATTACTATCTCGGCCAGTAATTCTTTACAGCCTGACTTTATACCTATGAACTCTATACACCATTGCTCTTTTCTGAGAATGGGGTACTTCTTATAAGACCAGACTCTTCACTGGCAACTATCCTTGTATCACCTGATACACCTTGTTGTCTATATTCTTCATAAATTACTTAACCTCTCGCGACAGTTATAGTTTCCTCAGATTCCGGTTTTCCGTATTAAAATGGTAGCGTTTTCCTGGGCGCTAAGTCCTCAATATGCTCCAACAAAGTCCGGTCTGGTACTATTCTTAACTCTGGCAAGGTCTGGTTGTCTTCTTGGCGCGAGTGAGTTTTCACAGTGCTTTAACCTGGCTAAAGTGTGTCACAGGGTTATCCCGAAGGGTAACCAAAGAGAGTTATCTGTGAGGAACCGGCTTTGTCAATGGCTCAGATTTGCCTGGCACCCGGTTGAAGATGAGCAGCAGGAGTGGAGAAGGTGAATATAAGACTTTGGGATGAGTTCCCCGCATATAGTCCCAGTGATTCTGGATCTCGTGACACTATAACTCCTACCACTCTATCCCCCTCTCTATATGATAATGCTAACGAGCCCCCACTCCCCTATTGCACTGAGTGAACAGAAGAGGAAGAAAGGAAGAACAATATGTCTCTTTCGCACACTTTCTTTCCTTCTCTATATATGTAATAACGTGTGTTGGTAATGTAACCACAACTACAACATTTATTAAATTATTGAAATATAACAACATTCAATTACACTAATACAAATGCAACTAGGAATGACAGTAACTATCCCTGTGAAGAAAGATATTAGTTAATGCAAAATACACAAATGAATCTAAAGTCTATACTATGTGATGATGATGAATTTAAGTTATCTTAACTACTACCAAAAAGGATATCTTGTTTCGGGTCTCTGACTGACTGTCAGTAAACACTGGGTATTTGTATACACTGGACAAGTCTTTGTCTGCATTCAATAATATTGGACGGCCCACTTTATTTCGTCAGGTTCGATGGCCTGCTCTTTTGTTCTTAACAAAGCGAGTATTGACATTGCCACGCGCGTCTGAGGTGGCTTGTCCCTAGGTTGTGTTGAAGCAATGTTATGCGGTGGGGACTTCGTCTGATATGCAGATGTCCATGTGTGGTGAAGATATTTTCCTCAGGTGGTGATGATGGTGAAATCTGGTCTATAATTGAATTTGTTTGCGCATCAGTTTTACGGGGAGAATCTGTCCATTACTGCATGTAATTTAGGATCTCGATAAATTTTGTAGGCACTTGGTTTACACGATCGTCCGTCTTCTCTTGCCACTCCCAAACAAGATTTCTCAAAGCACTTGTTGAAAAAATCGTCCGTTTGCTTCTGCCACTTCTGATCATTAAATTCACGTGGACAGCTCTTAGTAACGCAGCGATCTTTCTGGGTATTGTCTGCTCACTGTTCTGTGTGGGTGGTCGATGGTAGAAAGACCCTTCACCGTCTGGCAAATTCCTTTCTAAACCCCCGTGGAGAATGGGTAGGTTTGGTGCCGTTAATTACATGTGAGATGCGAGTCGTCGCAGTATCTCGGGTCGGCCCTACTCTTTTAGCTTGTCCCGTAATTAACGCCCGCCAGGGTAGTAAGACGAAGGCTGAGTTATCTCAAAGGTCCCCTGTCTCTACCACTGCGATGGATAAAAGGATAACCCCGTATAAATACCCCGTAACCTATGCTCCGCATGCAGTGTGTTCGTGTCTGTGAAATCTTATCCTTATAATGAATGACTGCGCGGTGTTTACTGCACGGTTAACAGGTAATGTAAGAGGCAAAATAAAAGTGTCTTGAAATTACTTCGTTATAGTTACTGGAAACTGTGCAATTTTATAAATATAGTAATTCTCTCATGGTGTTTATTACAACCTGTACTTATGAGTATTGTGGTAATGTGGGATGATATAAATATTTATAGGGGACTTAGTGTACTGACTGAGATCAGCTGTGAAGGTATCTGTATCTAATAGTGTGGTGTATTACTGATGACCTTACTTGCTACCACATATATATCTCAGTCAGAATTATTCTGGAATATTGTGATGACTACGTTGAATGTCTAGGGTTATGATAATGATGAAGTGTAAGTCACAACAACAACAGACAGATAAACAATTTAATTTATTCCACAACACTTTACAACACTGTGACACTCACACACATATAACACTCTATAAGACTATCTTAAATGAGTCAAGTGTTAAAGTTTAAAAATATATGTATTAATTCCTTTCACTAATAGATATCCTGATTCAACTACACAGTGAACCAGGAATCACAATCAAATGTAATTACAAGTGGTATGTACACAATTTATAGATATGATCTTTGTAATGACATATTCTATTATTATTATTCTATGTGTGTAAGTTGTGATGTAGTACTATGAGGTAATACTGGCTTGTTCAAGCTTGGTTGTTGTTTGTCATCATGACTTCAAGTGTTTGCTTATGGTGGAAATAGTATTGGGAAAAGTTCACAGTTCCTGTCAATTGAAACAATTTATTGTCCCTCTTTAATTAATATACTGTCAATTTTATAGGGGGGGGGGGGGGGCACATAGGATTGAGCTGCTCTGGCCACAGAATCTTATCTTCTGTGATGGCGGCAGGAAACAGTCTCCTCTGCTCGCTTGCTTCACTGTGTTCTTGAGACCTCTCATTGGTCGCTATTTGGACCAAGGGGTATGCTATCAGCCTCTGGATTCAGCAAAACTCAGACCAGGTGCTGCTTCAAAAAGTTAGGACCACAGTCCCACAATTCATGGAAATAATAAACAAATACGTTGACTGGCATCTGGAAGTCCTCCCAATATAGCACAAGCACAAAATTAAGATTATACCAGAGCTGCGTGCTTTCTGTGCTTCTCTATGGTGCGGAATGCTGGAGAGTCACAGAGAAGGAAATGTCAAAATTGTCCTCTTTTCACACAATATGCCTAAGAAAAATTCACCGCATTTTTTGGCCGAATACCATCACCAACCAAGATCTGCTTACTCGTAGCAAGCAAGAGGACATGCACACCATCATAGCTGGCTGACGCTGGAGCTGGGTTGGTCATGTCCTCAGAAGAGACCCCGATGCCATCACAAGAACAGCTATGCTTTGAACCCCTGAAGGAAAGCGAAAGAGAGGCCGACCAAATACAACTTGGCGGAGGACTGTGGAGGCTGAGATGCAAAGAATAAACCAGAGTTGGGGCACTGTACGAAGGATGCCCACCGACCGTGCAAAGTGGAATCAATTTGTTGTTGCCCTACAAGACGCCACTAGGCGTGATGGCCACTGACTGCTTTGACGGTCGGTGGCTAAGGATCGAAGAAGAAGAAGACGTTGACTGGCGATGAATAATGGCACAAATTCCGATCCGCCTCTGTCCCAGGCTTTTATTTAGAAAAATATGAGCTGGATCTCAAATCACTGTTTCTTAGTAAGTTTATTTTAAAATGTGGCACTGAACAGACGCTCCTAATTGACTATATCCACGGGTCTAGCCAATAGGACCATGTTTACGAAAGCTTGTGAAAAAATTTACCCTTCCTATGTTTCCCCTAACAACCAAAAATAGTATTTGCCGTCCGACTAATCGTGTTTCGTCTTACATATACTTCCCGCCAATCAAATCGGATTTAACATGGTGGCCTATTTCCCGTAAAATGGTGGTATCAAAACATGCCACTGTGCGATTATGATTTGGTGCTGTCAGACATCCTCACTATTTTCTTTTGGCTATAAATTGTTAATTCCTATACTATTTGCGTAACACTTAACATATTCTTTGTCAGCAAGTCCTAAGGAACCCAAATATGTAAATTTAATGGAGCTAAGTGGCTGCGTTCAAAATATGTATTCTAGGATAGTCGTGCTGTTTTTTTTTTCGATTTAGAATCGCCACCCGTCTTGCCTTTTCGACTGTTCTGTCAGACTAATGTCAGGATTTCAGACATAAAACAGTAGAATGTCATGTTTCCTAATAAGCATTAAACATGTTTTTTTAAACCTAACCGTGTATTGGTAGTGTTTTTTATCACTGTCTATTTGAAAAAAAGGTAGTGCTTCATGCCTTTCGCGTTGGGGGTGGAATTAATTGTATATCGCGAGACTGTGGTAGTATTGCCTGCGTTCCTCCCTCTCTCTCTCTCTAAGTCCATCTGTCTTTTCATTACGCAGTGTAATAATGACATTAATGCTAGTATTTATCTAGGTCATTAAGCAGGGTGCGTATCTCAAGGTTTTCTAGAAATACAGTACACGTTTTATTGTTTTGAACCGCGTGTATGCTGCTGTAGGCTTTACTATTAAACGTGAAAGCGTTACACTATGCAGACGAAGTAGAAAAAGGGGGATTTTTGTACGCCATTGTGACAGCACTGGTCTTTTACCATTTCTCTTTCCTTTTATTGAATGAATGCGTTAGGCTTTACATTTTCTTTTTAATTTAGATATGTGGATTTAGAATGTTTCACGACAAATTCTCCCCTCTTAAAACAGACGTTATATGTCAGTCTTTAATTCTATATACACATAGAGAAATTTATTGTTATTTCTGGGGCTTACGGTGATTCTCATCACACGGATGGCGGCTTAAAAAATCCGCTCCCAGATTTGTTTTTCCAGAAATATACTCTATGCTAAACTCAAATGGCTGCATAAGTAAGGACCATCTGAGTAACCTAGAATTTTCATGTCTAGCCTGCGCTAGAAACGACAAGGGTTTGTGATCCGTTTGCAACTTGAATGCCTTCCCATACAGATAAATATTGAATTTCTTTATCGCCCATATTACTGCAAGACATTCTTTTTCGCTAGTTGAGTAATTGGTTTCAGCTTTAATCAACTTTCTGCTAGCATATGCCACTGGGCTTAATTCCCCATCCAGTGCATCTGATTTCTGTAACAGGGTCGCACCTAACCCGATATTACTGGCATCTGTTCTTACAATGAATTCTTGACTTAAGTCAGGTAATTTCAAAATAGGTTTGCTTGTGAGCTTTTCCTTCAATTTTTGGTAAGCTAATTCACATTGTGGTGTCAATGTAATTCGATCTGGATTTCCTTTACGTGTCAAATCAGTTAACGGTGCACATATGGAATTAAAGTTTTTGATATACTTTTGGTAGAAACCACATAATGAGACAAAGGATCTCACGTCTTTCTTGGTTTGTGGTCTCGGGGCTTTCTTTTGTTTCTCTAAATTTTTGGGGTCAGGGGTCATGTTTCCCTGATGGACTGTGTGTCCCAAGAATTCTAATTCTTTACATCCAACGCAACATTTGGTTGGTCGGGCTGTTAAATTCGCTTCTCTAAGTCGATTAAACAGCATGTTCAGAGAGTCAGTGTGTTCCTCAAATGTTTCTGTTGCTATCAGGATATCATCCATGAAATTTGTGATGCATGGGTTATTCAGAGGATCCAACAATTTTCTCATCATTCTAGAGAAGACACTAGGCGCATTCTTCAATCCAAATGGCAATCTGTTAAACTCATAGTGTCCCTCTGAGGTACTAAACGCTAGGTATGGTCTAACCTCAGGCTTTACTGGAATCTGATAGTATCCTTTACTCAGATCCACTTTTGAGAAATATTTAGCTTTATTTAGCCTGGCAAACAACTGATTTGTATCCGGCAATGGATCCACCTGTCCTTCTGTGATAGCATTCAGTCTCATGTAATCTATACAGAGTCTATGTTCTCCAGAGGGTTTCCTTAAGAGCACCACACTGGAACTATACGAAGATTCACTGTGTGAAATAATTCCTTCCTTTAACAAATAGTCTATCTCTTCCTTCAAGGCTTTCTCCTTAGCAAAATGAATCGAATAGGGTTTCATACAGACAGGTGTGGGGTCTATCAGTTTCATGTCATATTCCAATATGTTTGTATGCCCCGGTCGGTCTGTTAACACCTCTGTATGATTATCTAGAACCTGTTGCACTCTCTCTTTCTGATTTTTCGTTAAATGTGTACTGATTTTCACCTGTGCCGCTGTCTCACAGGGGTGTAATGGATATTCAAATGATGAAAGTGGTTCCTTTTTCATCTCCATGGCAATGGACAAGGTCAACAAGTGTGTCTCTTCCTGATTTTCTCTTTCCAAATATTTCTTCAGGAGATTCACATGACAGATTTTTTCTTTCCCCTTCTTATCTATCTTATAATTGGTTCTAGACACCTTCTCTAGAACTGTATATGGACCTTGCCATCCAATTTGTAACTTATTTTGACTACCGGGTAGAAGAAGCAGTACCTTCTCTCCCACAGCCAAATCTCTGTCTTTAGCTTTCCTGTTGTAATAGGCAGCATGTTTTTTCCTGGCTTGTCTCAAATTTTCATTGGCAAGTTTCCAGCCAGTTTTTAAACGAGTGGTCAGCTTATTCACATATTGGTAGGAGGATGTAATATCTTTTTCTGCCTTTTCATCAGTCCACGTCCTTAATAGCGCTTCGAGTGGACCTTTTATTGGTTTTCCAAATAATAATGTTGCCGGGGCCATACCGGTTGAACTATGGGGTACCTCCCGATAAGCAAAGAGGGCAGCGTGAAGGTACTGGTCCCATGTGTCTGGTTTTTCGTGTGCCAACTTTCTCAGAATCGACATCAACGTGCCATGAAATCTTTCCACTTGGCCGTTCCCTTGGGGATGGTACACACTACAATGGAAGTGTTTGGCCTGGAAGATCATGAAAACTTCTTCTGTTAGTTTCCCCTTGAACTGAGAGCCATTATCAGTCAAGATTTGATTGGGAAAACCTAACCTTGTGAAAATTGTGAGTAATGCCTCTGCCACATGTTTAGAGTCAATCGATGACAGGGCTACCGCCTCTCCCCACATAGAACAAGTGTCCACCAGAGTCAGAATGTAGCTGTTCCTCCTCTTAGTTCGAGTGAGAGGTCCCACAAGATCCACGGCAACTCTCTCAAAGGGTGTTCCCACTATGGGTATTTCCCTCAGAGTTGCTGGTGCAGTCCAATGCTTAGGTGCTACTCGTTGGCACTCTGGACAGGATTTTACATATCGTTTGATATCTTCAGTTATCCCTGGCCAGAAATAGTGACAAGCTATACGCTGTCCTGTTGCGCTGATCCCCATATGACCACTGAAGGGAATCGCATGCCCTAGTTCCAACACTTTAGTCCTATATGAAGTGGGAAGGACCAGCTGTCCGTGACCATTGGATTCAGATCCAGCCTTCCTATAAATCAGTTTGTTCTTCATATAAAATTCTCCCTTGCCTGGAGGTGTATGAGATTTGGGCAACTTCTTGAAACACAGCTTGAGTGTCTTGTCCTCCGCCTGTGCCTTCCTCGTCTCATCTGGATGAGTATTTATTGGATTATCCTCCTCCTTTTTAGACTGTGATCTGGTCTGCACTGTTGCCAATATCACAGGTCTCTTGGGATTCCCCAAGAAGACATATCTACACCCCAATATCAGAGGGTAGATTGGCTCATTTATCACTGCTGCTTTTATGATTCCTTCCACATATCGCGTTTTCACCTTTATCCGGGCGACGGGAAGTGTCATGGTAGCTACATCCTTGGTTGCAGTTTGAATCTCCACTGTTTCTGTGGTGTATTGATCTGCCTGCACCAGGTGAGAACTCACAACGGAATCATAATCTAAACCTGTATCATGTAAACACCTTATGGTGACACCATTACAGATTACATCTTCACACACTGGGGGGTGGTATGGTTCCTGTAGTTCCGCAGGTTTGACCTTTTTTTCCTTTTTTCCAGATGTCATAGCAGCACAATGAGGAGGTTTCCTTCTACAATGGTCAGTGTCATGATTGTTCATCTTACAATTTTTACAGCACCTCCTTCCTTGGTTGAAAGATTTCCTTTCATCAGATTTCCTTTCATCGAATTGTGGGGTTTTATTTTTATTGTCATACCGTGGCCTATCAAACTGGGGCTTACCTTTGTTCTGATCTCTAGGATCAAATTTATTAAAGTTCTGTGGTGCCTTAAAATTTTCTACCTGTTTCTTTTTATTACCTGATACCTCTGCCTGAGCTGCTTGATACCTTTCAGCGACATTTAGTAGCTCACCCAGTCTCTCTGCACCTTGTTCCATGAGAAACTTTCTCAGGTCTGGAGCCATGGACTCTCTTAGTTGTTCTATAAGGATCATTTCCTTAAGATCTTGGGTTTTCCCCAGAGAAGTCCATTTCTCCAAGTATGTCTCTAACCGTGCAGAGAACTGGTGATAGGTTTCACCTGACAGTAGTTTAGCATTCCTAAATTTTTTTCCTATAAAATTCTGCGTTCTTTTCATATCTTAACAAAAGAGCCTGCTTTAGCATGTCATAATTTTCTTGATCACCTCTGCTCATTTTGGCAAAAACTTCATAAGCTGCCCCACGAAGCCCTTGAGATAACTTTAAGCTCCACCTTTCTCTCTCTAACCCATACGTGGTATCTAATAGTTCATATCTATTTAGATAGCTCTCGATATCATCTTCTTTCTCAACAAAATGATCTAAATGAAAATTCATAGCTGAGGTTGAGGCTCCCTGACTAGCAGAGGCATCAGAGGTAAAGGGACTGGCACCATTTTCAGGAGCATGGCCTTGAAACTCAAACTCCCTTAGTCGTAACTCATGTTCCCTTTGTAATCTCTTCTCCTCCTTTTCTGCTTCCCTCTCTGCAGCCAATCGCTTGTCTTCCCTTTCGGCAGTCACTCTTTTGTCTTCTGCTTCCCTTTCGGCAGTCAAACTTTTTTCTTCTGCTTCCCTTTCAGCCTTTTTCTCTTCCAACTGGAGCCTCTTTATTTCCGCCTCACGATCCGCCTCCAATGCTCTAGCCTCTTTGTCAGCCTCAATCTGCAGCCTCTTAGCCTCAGCCTCAATCTGCAACCTCTTAATTTCTTTTTCAGCCTCTATTCTCTTATCTTCGGCCAATCTTTCAGATTCTAATTTTCTTTCGGCCTCTTTTTCTAATCTTCTTTCTTCACGTTCAATATATTTGTCACATTCCGTAGTAACATAGGCAATATAACTTGCCCGTCCATTCCTAACTCTTTAGCAGTCTGCACAGCAGCAGATCGAAATTTGGCCAGGTCCGCCATTTTCTAACAGGTAAATGTATAAAATATTTAACTAAACAATTTTATCTATGACTAATTAACTAAGGACAACCACAGGCACTGAGAGCTCAACCTTATTTATTTTCACCTAAGGATACCTTTTAAATTTTTATTAGTCCCAATATATATAATAGGAGAAAGTTCAATATCCCGGGAGCGAGCCCCCAATATATGTGGTAATGTGGGATGATATAAATATTTATAGGGGACTTAGTGTACTGACTGAGATCAGCTGTGGAGGTATCTGTATCTAATAGTGTGGTGTATTACAGATGACCTTACTTGCTACCACATATATACCTCAGTCAGAATTATTCTGGAATATTGTGATGACTACGTTGAATGTCTAGGGTTATGATAATGATGAAGTGTAAGTCACAACAACAACAGACAGATAAACAATTTAATTTATTCCACAACACTTTACAACACTGTGACCCTCACACACATATAACACTCTATAAGACTATCTTAAATGAGTCAAGTGTTAAAGTTTAAAAATATATGTATTAATTCCTTTCACTAATAGATATCCTGATTCAACTACACAGTGAACCAGGAATCACAATCAAATGTAATTACAAGTGGTATGTACACAATTTATAGATATGATCTTTGTATTGACATATTCTATTATTATTATTCTATGTGTGTAAGTTGTGATGTAGTACTATGAGGTAATACTGGCTTGTTCAAGCTTGGTTGTTGTTTGTCATCATGACTTCAAGTGTTTGCTTATGGTGGAAATAGTATTGGGAAAAGTTCACAGTTCCTGTCAATTGAAACAATTTATTGTCCCTCTTTAATTAATATACTGTCAATTTTAGAGGGGGGGGGGGGCACATAGGATTGAGCTGCTCTGGCCACAGAATCTTATCTTCTGTGATGGCGGCAGGAAACAGTCTCCTCTGCTCGCTTGCTTCACTGTGTTCTTGAGACCTTTCATTGGTCGCTATCTGGACCAAGGGGTATGCTATCAGCCTCTGGATTCAGCAAAACTCAGACCAGGTGCTGCTTCAATAAGTTAGGACCACAGTCCCACAATTCACGGAAATAATAAACAAATACGTTTACTGGCGATGAATAATGGCACAAATTCCGATCCGCCTCTGTCCCAGGCTTTTATTTAGAAAAAATATGAGCTGGATCTCAACGCACTATTTCTTAGTAAGTTTATTTTAAAATGTGGCACTGAACAGACGCTCCTAATTGACTATATCCACGGGTCTAGCCAATAGGACCATGTTTACGAAAGCTTTTGAAAAAATTTACACTTCCTATGTTTCCCCTAACAACCAAAAATAGTATTTGCCGTCCGACTAATCGTGTTTCGTCTTACATATACTTCCCGCCAATCAAATCGGATTTAACATGGTGGCCTATTTCCCGTAAAATGGTGGTTTCAAAACATGCCACTGTTCGATTATGATTTGGTGCTGTCAGACATCCTCACTATTTTCTTTTGGCTATAAATTGTTAATTCCTATACTATTTGCGTAACACTTAACATATTCTTTGTCAGCAAGTCCTAAGGAACCCAAATATGTAAATTTAATGGAGCTAAGTGGCTGCGTTCAAAATATGTATTCTAGGATAGTCGTGCTGTTTTTTTTCTTCGATTTAGAACCGCCACCTGTCCTGCCTTTTCGACTGTTCTGTCAGACTAATGTCTGGATTTCAGACATAAAACAGTAGAATGTCATGTTTCCTAATAAGCATTAAACATGTTTTTTTAAACCTAACCGTGTATTGGTAGTGTTTTTTATCACTGTCTATTTGAAAAAAAAAGTACTGCTTCATGCCTTTCGCGTTAGGGGTGGCATTAATTGTATATCGCGAGACTGTGGTAGTATTGCATGCGTTCCTCCCTCTCTCTCTCTCTAAGTCCATCTGTCTTTTCATTACGCAGTGTAATAATGACATTAATGCTAGTATTTATCAAGGTCATTAAGCAGGGTGCGTATCTCAAGGTTTTCTAAGAAATGCAGTACACGTTTTATTGTTTTGAACCGCGTGTATGCTGCTGTAGGCTTTAATATCAAACGTGAAAGCGTTACACTATGCAGACGAAGTAGAAAAAGGGGGATTTTTGTACGCCATTGTGACAGTGTTGAAGGCGATCTTCTCTGTTGTTCTGGAACATTCAATTTGACAACAATGTTCCATATAATGTCAATAAAGTGGTTATAAATTCTGGCCATGTTAGTTGAGTTCTTATATGGTTTCATTCAATATTTTCATCGTGTCAATTGGTGTTGCTTTACGCGAATGCGGGGTGGGGTAGAAAACGTGTGAGCAAACATTTGAAAGTTGCAATTATATTGAACTTGTAATTCCATTGACTTGATAAGTCGGTTCATTGAGTCCACAAATATTTAATACAGTTTACACGTCAAGACGATTCATGCATGTTGATCACAAAAGTACATATTATAACTTGAAAATATATGGCATATATATGTAGATATCCTATCAGTCCTTGTCCAATAATCAAATTACTGTATGCAGATTGTCATAGCTGTATGCACGCGCGGTTGGGGTTTTCCAACGGCCGACAGTGAGTCTATGAGTCTGGCAAAATCAAATACTATGGACTGTAATTCATCCTTCCTTAATTTTCACTTTCGTACTGACCTTTAATCATTTCAAATCTTCGTAATAGCAATGGACTGACCCATGTCCGTACTTGCATAAAATATATCTGTATGGCAATACCATGCCCAACATTGGAAGGAAAGTCAGACGCGTCTTAACAGCTTGACGGTCAATGTAAAAAGGGTATGGTTTCTTAGTTACCGACTGTGTCCTAAACAACGCTATACACGTCATAATCGATCGTGTATGAAGCGTTCAGTAATTGAAACATCTATCGCAATATATTAAATGTCTTAACCTTTACAATTGCACGTCTGGTAACCTTTAGCAGACGGCGTTAATATCATATACCGTAACAATTCCCTGTACACCGGGGAAAAAAAAAATCGATAGATTTTTTTTCAATATCTATCCGACTTAACAATTTTTCAAAAAAATTTAACACAATTGTGACATATGGCCGACGATGTTCTGAGTAGAACCGTGTTGCGGTCGTGTCAACTAACTATTTGTCATAGTCATCTAATCATAAATCACATTATATATCAATATTATACATATCATTATATCAACTAAATAAATGTCCAATGTTAATAGTGAATGATAAAATTAAATTAAAGTAAGGTCTGTCGTATTAGTATGTCATATAGGAATTAATTTGACTAATTAAAATTAAATTAATTAATTAAATTAAGAGTTAAATTATTAAGGTTCTAATGTAACGCGATGTTATGAGAGAAGAAAAGACAAACTAAGTAAGAAGAAATAGAAAGAAATTCGAATATAAGTTTTAACTTAATTGTGTGTGTTAAGTGTTAGTGAATAATAACTATCTAATTTAACTAACTAAATAATGTATAGGTACATTAAAAAAAAAATTATTAATCTAATACTTGTGTGAGATTTATTTTCTCTTTTCATAATTTCTTCTTTTAGTAATACGTTTCTAATTTTTTTTTGTTCTTTCATTTCATTTTTTTTCTCACATTTCATTTTATTGATAATAATTCAATTAAGAAGTTAAGTTATCTAATTAATTAGTATAGGATATGATGATCCATCCGTAGTCTTGATTCTGATGAATTTTTTTTAGGCAAAAATGTTCAAACGTTTACGTTGGAAAGAAATGTCATTTATCCCAGCATCCAAGAATTAAGTATACACAGGAACATCAGTTCGGTTTGTCGTCAGACATAAATCCATGATTGTTCAAAGAGTATTCATATCTCGTGTATGGACGTTAGACGAAGTTTGAATGTCTATATATACCTTGATTGTCTTTTAATTCAATTCTGTGATGCATATAGTGTTTATACAGTTTAAATTAAAGGCAAGGTTAGTTCCTTTATAGTTGATACTTCGTTCAATCCAATGTAGTGCTGATTAAAATAGGTTAAGAGTGTCAATGTTGATTATTCGTCGTCAATAGGATTACGTGACAATGCATCTGCCACACAATTTTCAGTGCCAGGAATATGTTCAATGGAGAACTCGAATGGCTGTAGGATGATTGAATATCTGGCAAGTTTCTGGCTCTTATGATTAGAGCGACGCAAAGATGCTACAGCACGTTGGTCCGTCTGTATGGTGAAGGGAGCACCGAGGAGGAACTTCTCAAGTTTCGTTATTGCCCAGATCACAGATAAAAGTTCCTTGTCGACTGTTGAATACTTCGTTTCTGCCGGCTTCAGCTTTCTTGAAATGTATAACGTAGGATGTAGAATGCCATCATGGTTCTGGAGCAGGCATGCACCAATGCCGTAGTTACTAGCATCTGTTCGTAAGAAAAATCTTTTGGAAGCATCGGGAAGTCTTAAAATTGGTTCATGCGAGAACAAATTTATAATTTTGTTGAAAGTTTCATTGCATGTACCAGTCCATGTCACTGTTGCTGTCATTTTCGACGGAGTCATCTGTCAAGTTATTTGCTTATGTTTGTATCATAAGTATAATTGTGTCTTTACCTGCGATGTCAGGTTGATTAGGGGTTGTCTTCCCTTGTTTATTCATTCATTGTGTTTGACCTTTAGGGTCAGAGGTTGACAGTTCGGCGTGGGCCTATGGGAAGGTTTTTTAAGCGGGAGTGAGATATACTTCCGGGAAGCCGGGAGGTCCTGTTTTTCTGAAGGGACCAAGAGTCCATTGTTTTTCGGGGAGAATCTTCGAAGTAACTGCTATGGCAGTTTTCCCCAGTGAATCTCTGTGCGTCGGGATGACGACAGAATTCCTTGTGTAGTTCTGAGGATTCATTTACCAGGTAATACCGACCTTTATGCATTATTACGCTTTTCGGTGGCAGAACATGTAAAGGATTACCTAGGGTGAACAGCAGTTCACGGATCCGCCATTTCAGAACTTATATATTTGTGCTCGAGGTAGCCATCCAAGACTGTTAGTCTTATATTGTCCAGAAATCCAGTGACGAGATATATTGTGGGAGCCGCAGATTGGCGGAACTTCTATCTACAATAAGTATTACTGCAGGGTTGGTGATAACCTATTTAACAGAAGTACACGGCCGACGTTAGGACGAGGCCTGTGCTTCCGGCTATTATACTACAGCCTGATATGTGCAATTGGCAGGGAGTGCCAAGTTGCACCTGTGTGTCAAGGTAACTAAGGCATCTGACGCGTTTAGTCAGAGACGCCAAGGGCGACGCTACGAACTGTCATTATTGAAGAACTTTGCTATTGACCATGCACGTCTATTCTGATGTTTACCTTTTTGAATGCCAAATGTATACCTATCGATGTCAGGTCAGCATGACCTTGTTACACTGACTGTTCCTGTTGATATTATGTGTGTTCCCGTCAATAAATGTCTTGAAACATGCCTGCAGTGTCAAAGCATCCTTGATTACTGCATGTGAGAGTATGGGTTGCAGGATCTACATCTATACGAGCCTAAACACATTCGCGTCTTCATTCGCACCCACACTCAACTCATCATACGCTCGCACTACACATCTAACAACATGTAAACTGTCTTGGGCCAGTGATCACCTCAACAAGAAAAAAAATACAGTTACATTTCTGGTGGACCAGTTACGTGGGCTCTTATGATACATTTCTTGTCGCCAATGTGGCCTAGAAACTTACATTTCTGATGGACCAGATCTGTGGGTTTAAAAAGAACAGAGCGAGCATTTGACATTATTGTTGACATTTATGGATCCAGAAATTTACATTCCTGGTTGGCTGTTACATGTATGATGTCTCCAGTTTTGTCGAGAAAGTTACAAGAAGGACAAGTACACATTACACTTCTGATCTGTGGGTCTAAGCTACACACGGGACAGCCGTAACACACAGTGCTAATTCTACATTTGCAAGTTTTGGCTACAACAGGACAGATATAGGTCATCAACGGTTGACACAAATAAACAGTACGAGCATTTATATTATAATGCTACATAAAGCATAACAAGACAAGTACTGAAGTGAACTACTAGGCATTTGCTACGTGGACCATAACTGCATAGAAGGCGGGTTCCTATTGTAAACAGTACTGCGGGTTGTTACACGTTTCATTCAACAACAGACTTTTCAAGGTCAGAGTATTCAAGCTACATTGTTGGAGGTCAAGTGTCTGTAAACAGTACGTGAAATTGTAAACATTCAATGTGCAAGCCCTAATTTGAGAAGGTCATAGTAACTTTGGTTCGTGAATACCACTTTATGTTACAGTGGATTTGACGTTCAGTGCGCGTTTGACATTTCGTTTCTGTGTTCGCAAGGAGCAAGAAATTTATTTTAGTTTCAGCTGTGACTGAACTTGTTCTGCAACACATTGAAATTGATTGCTATATGTTTATGTCACTTCTACTGTTTTGTGTATTTTTCTGCGGGTTTTTCGGTTGGTGGGTCTTACGGTAAATATGCCACTTGATCGAGGCTTACTGTAAGCGGTCTGTAGGTGCAAATTTTCTTAATTTGGAAATTTGCTAGTGACAATTGGTCGCTATTGATGTTAGCTGTGATGTAATTGTACTTAACGTTGTTTTTGTAATATTTTGTCTGTTTTTCAGTTTTGATTGTCGATTTGTTTTGTTTGTATTCTGTAGGTCTCTCCTTTCTTGTGTATTTCTCTACACATTTTTGGTTAAAACAGTGTTGCCATTTGTATTGTTTTGTATTTTTGTCTTTGTATTTTTTTTTTGGTTGTACTACATTACTGTCATGCACAGTCTACATACACATACTTGGTCATGTTTTGATATTATTGATAAGGTAGACTCTTCATATAGAGTTTGTTAAATAATATTATATAAGATATTTATACAAGTTCTTTGATAAAAGACTTGTTATCTACAAAGATTAAGACAGTAAAATAAAGTGAAGTGAGTATACAAGTCTAGCATTTCAGACTTGTCTCCCATTGAAGTGGGATAAGGTAATTTATTTAATTTTTTTTCAGGTTTCTGATCTCATTAGACAGAATGTCTACATTGGATTTCTTCATCCAGCAAGGGTTGACCCTTGGTAAGTCTGGTAAAGAATTGGAAGAATATTCATCTGCTCAATTCGCCATTGCATTAAAGTCAGAAGAAAAGAAACAAAAAGAGGAAATTAAATTGAAAGCAGAAGCTGAACTAAAGAAGCTAGAAGCTGAGAATAGAAGATTAGAACTTGAAGAAAGAAGGTATCAAAGAGAGGCTGAGGAGAGAAAAGCTCAAGCTGCTGCTGAGGAGAGGAAAGCTCAAGCTGCAGCTGATGAAAGAAAATTCCAGATGGAAATGGAAGACAAAAAACTTCAAGCTGCTGCAGAGAAAAAAAACTTCAAGCTGCTGCAGAGGAAAAAAAACTTCAAGCTGCTGCAGAGGAAAAAAAACTTCAAGCTGCTGCTGAGGCTGAAATTAGAAAAATGGAACATGAGGAAAGAAAACAGAAGATGGAACTTGATGAAAAACTCGCAATTTTGGAGTTAGAGAAATTGAAATTGGCGAGTACGGGTGCTCAGCAAACAACTTCGAGTACGACAAAGGAGTTTGTTAGTAGGATTAAATTGCCTCATTTCAATCCTTTAAAGGATGACGTAGCAGATTATCTAGATAGATTCCAATTTTTGTGCGATACGCATAACACATAAAAAAGGAAAAATATGTTGAACAACTGATGCCATTTTTTACAGGTGACACAGTGACTACTCTTATGACAATAGACGAACATGAGAGGACTAATTATGATGTTGTCAGGGCAGCATTACTAAAGAAATACCAATTAAAACAAGAAGACTATCGTCTTCGTTTTAGGACAATGTTGCCAGAAAATGGAGTAGATTTCTCTGATTTTGTTACAAAGATACGTCGTACATTTACACGATGGGTTGAGTTGTCTCAGATTGAGAAAACATATGAAGGTCTAATGGACTTATTATTGCGAGATAAGGTTTTGTCATCTGTTAATGATTCTTTTCTTGCATTCCTTCATGAGCGTAAGCCTAAAAACTTAAAAGAAATGGAGGAATACTGTTGTCAGTATGCCACAGCACATCCCCATGCTACAGTTAGCAATTCTAAAGTGAAAGAAGGGTTGCCAGCTGCTTCGGCAACACCATATGGCCCTAATTTCAGAAAAAAATTTCAGGGTGCTCAACAAAATTGGAATAGGGGAAGTAATCAAAATTACACTCAGAAGCGGAGTAATCCAACACATGATGGTTCTTCGTCTATGCAGTGGAGACAAGATGGTAGTTCTCGTAATTTTAGTGGTAATAATTTGAGACACTTTCGTAAAGGCTATCCAAATAATAACTATTCAAATTTTCGAGGTAATCATTCTCGACGTCAAGATTATGACGATGGTGAATTTAGAAACCGGGATTCAAACCGGAATGATGATTACAATAGGCAATATGATAACAATTACAGGGGAAATGATAGTCGAAATAATTACAGGGGAAATGATAATCGAGGTAGACCTAGGTTTAACAAAAAAAGACCTTACCAACAGGCAAACTCTGCGCAACAAGAGTTTGATGGAGTCTGTAATACAGTAAATGATAGTGGTAACTCTAGGGCTATCACTGGTTGTGCTTTCGATTTTGGGAGAGCAACTGAATGCCCCCAATGCTTAACATTGTTTGACTCATCAACTGTATCTACGCTAAGTTGTGGTCACCCTCTTCCTGCTCTACCTGCTACAGTTGCGCATGATGGGAGAGGATCTCTCATCTTACATAAAGGTCTAATAAATGATAGGCTAGTCTCAGTACTTTTCGATTCGGGATGTACTACCGTCGGGGTTAAGGAGTCTCTGATAGATCCTTGCTGTGCCACGGGAAAAACAATCAAATGTGTTACATTTGGTGGTACTATGGAAAGCTATCCTACTGCTATTATTAGGATTGACACTCCTTTCTTCACAGGAGATGTCCATGCATGTCTTCTTCCTAATCCTATTGCGGATCTTATAATCGGTCGTATTCATGGGGTTAAGGAATGCACCCCGCAACAAATTTCTAGTTGGGAAGAAAAAAACATTCAAACGGTCAATGCAGTGGTGACAAGAGCTCAAGCTCTTAATCCCCCAACTTCATCTGATAATAGTAATGAAGTTGATAGCCAAGACGAGCACTTGGTGATTTCCCATGACTCGTTTGTTAAACGTCAAGAAGAGGATCCTTCTTTGAAGAAATACTTCCTTCTTGCAAAGAAAGGGGATCCCAATCAAAATACGAATCACAAATCGTATATCACTATGAAGAATGGTATATTGGTACGAATGGTACAACACTCGGACAAGTCTATGCACTCGCAAATTCTTGTGCCTAAGTGTATGAGAGCCTTAATTCTTCGGCATGCACACGATTCTCAGTGTGCGGGACACATGGGTTTTTCCAGAACTAAAACTAGAGTCCTTGCGTCATTCTTTTGGCCATTCGTGAATAAAGACATCCGAATTTATTGCCGATCTTGCAAAATTTGTCAAGAGGTCAAGTCTAGGGGTCCGAGACATGCTGCTCCTATTCAGGCTGCAGATATTCCGATTCGGCCGTTTCAGAAAATGGCTATAGACATCATTGGTCCGTTCAAAATTAAGTCAGCCAGAGGACACCAATTTATCCTCACTTGCGTGGACATGTGCACGCGTTGGCCAGAGGCTATTCCTCTGAAGAGCATATCAACTGTCGATATCGCTGATGCTCTTTGGCTCGTATTTTCTCGTCTGGGATTCCCCGGAGAAATACTGTCGGATCACGGCACTCAGTTAATTTCGGACGTTATGTCTCAGGTAATGGCTACGCTAGACATTAAAAGGTCTCTCAGTAGTATTTATCATCCAATGTCCAATGGATTGGTAGAACGTCTTAACAGGACACTAAAGAACTTACTTGGCAAGATAACGGAGGATCATCCTGAAGATTGGGACAGGGTTTTACCTGCAGTCCTCTTTGCCTATAGAGAGGTTCCCAACGAGCATACAGGGTTTTCTCCTTTCGAACTTGTCTTTGGCGCGCAACCGCGCGGGCCAATGTCCTTGTTACACGATTTGATAACTTCCGATAATATTGACGATGATACACAATCGTCATATGAATATGTTATAGCTCTTAGAGAAAAGATTATCGAATCGTGCAGGTTAGCAACTTCATCTTCCGAATTTGCGAAAGAAAAAGCTAGGCGATTTGCTAATAAGAAAAGACGCCTACGTCAACTTTGTCCTGGAGACAAAGCATATGTCTTACTGCCCTCAAGAGAGAATAGACTTCTCATTTCTTGGAAGGGTCCATACACTATAGTCTCGAAAATTTCTGATGTCGACTATATTGTCGATGTGGATGGAAGGCATAAAACCTTCCATATAAATATGTTAACAGAGTTTATTGAACGTCCAGACTATTTACAGCCTATTTTCCAGGCGACGGACGACTCTCCAGTTCAACATGGTCACATCTCATCCCTGTCCGTTATACAGGATGAGGAAACTATTTTTTCTGACGTGAACTTACCTCTTCCTACGATTCCACTTATTTCAACGGAATCGTGGAGAGACGTTACAGTCTCTTCTAACTTGTCTTTTGAGGAACAACGTCAAGTATCCTCTACGTTACAATCATATCAGGATGTCCTTACCGACATTCCTGGACACACAGATGTCATAGAACATGACATCATACTTACTGATCGTAATCCGATCAGAGTAAGACCATACCCAATACCTATTCATTTTCAAGCACAAGTCGAGAAAGAATTGGATGAAATGATTCAACTACAAATAATTGAACCATCCACTTCAGCTTATTCTTCGTCGATAGTTATTGTTCGAAAGAAAGACAATAACATACGTCTTTGCGTTGATTATCGCAAATTAAATCAAGTTACGAAGTTCGATGCTGAACCTATGCCGTTATTAGATGATCTACTTATTAGACTTTCTAAAGCTAAATTCTTTACTAAACTAGACTTGTCGAAAGGTTATTGGCAAGTCCCATTGACGGAACACGCCAAACCTCTCACTGCTTTTTCGACACCTAGGGGTCTGTTTCAATGGAATTTTATGCCTTTCGGGCTTATGAACGCCCCAGCGACTTTCGTGCGCATGATGCGACGAATTCTATCAGATCGTGCAGATGTCATTGCATATTTAGACGACATCTGTCTTTTCAGCGATACTTGGGAAGAACACTATGTGGGTCTGAAGGAATTGCTATCTACTCTACGTGAGCATAGTTTGACTGCTAAACCCTCTAAAGCTTTTGTTGGGTTTAGTGAAATTTCCTTCCTAGGTCATCGAGTTGGTCATGGTCTGTTGAAGACAGAGGACCAAAACATTTCAAAGATATTAAATATCTCGGTTCCGAAGACAAAAAAGCAAGTGCGTAGTCTCTTGGGATTGATACAATTCTATGGAAGATTCATTGAGAATCTGTCCTCCATTATGGCACCACTTTCAACGTTATTGAAAAAAGGTTCTCCTAATATGGTGCGTTGGTCCCAAGAATGCCAATCTTCATTGGATCAGGTTAAGAATTTGTTCTCATCTCATCCTATCTTAAGACTACCGACGATTGATAAGACTTTTGTCCTTCGTAGTGATGCCTCTTCCACTGGCATTGGAGCGGCACTAATGCAGGAATATTCAGGAACTCTGCATCCTGTAATGTATATTTCTAGGAAGCTGAATGCGGCAGAAAGGAATTACTCGGTTTTGGACCGTGAATTGTTGGCTATGGTTTGGTCCATTCTTAAGCTACAAAGGTTCCTTCTGGGCGCGCATTTCTTTATGGAAACCGACCAAAAAGCTCTTACGGCTATGCAAAGTAAGGATTTGAAGAGCTCGAGATCTACTCGTTATGCTATTGCTCTTCAGCCTTTCCATTTCACGGTGCGAGCTATCCGTGGTTCGGATAATGTGATGGCGGACATATTGTCTAGATGCCCACATGATTCCAGTTAAATCTTGTGTCCTAGTTTTTCCTGATATATTTTCAGACTTAGGTCTGTCCTTAATATCATAATATGTTGTAATACAAATGTATTTGGATGATGTTTAGATAATTTAACAAATTTCATTTTGTCCATCCATCAGTGATATGTTGCTAAAATAGCATTGACATTTGTATATTGCTATGATTATATTATTTAGTAATGTTTGATATATGATTGGTATTGCCAGCAACTTAGGTTTCTTGAATGGTATCCCTTAGTTTGTTTGGCTTAAAGGAAATATTTTCTCCTATGTTGGGAGATGATTTGTACCCTCTTCTATTGTACCTGATATTAGGTTCATTGTTTGCATGAGCACAGAAGTGATACTGGTGCTATCTTGCTCATGAACATATTAAAAAAAAAAAAAAAAAATTGCATTTTTTTTTTTTTACAGGGGGGTGGTAGTAATGTTGCTGTCATTTTCGACGGAGTCATCTGTCAAGTTATTTGCTTATGTTTGTATCATAAGTATAATTGTGTCTTTACCTGCGATGTCAGGTTGATTAGGGGTTGTCTTCCCTTGTTTATTCATTCATTGTGTTTGACCTTTAGGGTCAGAGGTTGACAGTTCGGCGTGGGCCTATGGGAAGGTTTTTTAAGCGGGAGTGAGATATACTTCCGGGAAGCCGGGAGGTCCTGTTTTTCTGAAGGGACCAAGAGTCCATTGTTTTTCGGGGAGAATCTTCGAAGTAACTGCTATGGCAGTTTTCCCCAGTGAATCTCTGTGCGTCGGGATGACGACAGAATTCCTTGTGTAGTTCTGAGGATTCATTTACCAGGTAATACCGACCTTTATGCATTATTACGCTTTTCGGTGGCAGAACATGTAAAGGATTACCTAGGGTGAACAGCAGTTCACGGATCCGCCATTTCAGAACTTATATATTTGTGCTCGAGGTAGCCATCCAAGACTGTTAGTCTTATATTGTCCAGAAATCCAGTGACGAGGATATATTGTGGGAGCCGCAGATTGGCGGAACTTCTATCTACAATAAGTATTACTGCAGGGTTGGTGATAACCTATTTAACAGAAGTACACGGCCGACGTTAGGACGAGGCCTGTGCTTCCGGCTATTATACTACAGCCTGATATGTGCAATTGGCAGGGAGTGCCAAGTTGCACCTGTGTGTCAAGGTAACTAAGGCATCTGACGCGTTTAGTCAGAGACGCCAAGGGCGACGCTACGAACTGTCATTATTGAAGAACTTTGCTATTGACCATGCACGTCTATTCTGATGTTTACCTTTTTGAATGCCAAATGTATACCTATCGATGTCAGGTCAGCATGACCTTGTTACACTGACTGTTCCTGTTGATATTATGTGTGTTCCCGTCAATAAATGTCTTGAAACATGCCTGCAGTGTCAAAGCATCCTTGATTACTGCATGTGAGAGTATGGGTTGCAGGATCTACATCTATATGAGCCTAAACACATTCGCGTCTTCATTCGCACCCACACTCAACTCATCATACGCTCGCACTACACATCTAACAACATGTAAACTGTCTTGGGCCAGTGATCACCTCAACAAGAAAAAAAATACAGTTACAGTCACCTTCACCGGCATATCTTTTTTTAACAATGAAGACAATACAGCCGTGATGGATGACAAGTTTGGTATGAATCTACTGTAATATTGAACAAGTCCTAACAAACTCCTGACCTGTTTCTTCGTCTGAGGAACTGCTATGTTTAGAATTTTGGAGACTGTACTAGGTAACGTTCGGATATATCCCGATCCAATGATATGTCCCAAAAAGGTTATCTCATTACACGCGATTTGCACCTTTGTAGGTTTAGCAGTTAGATGATAATTCCTTAGAGTGTCAAAAACATATCTAAGTCCCGAAACATGTTCCTCAAACGACGAACTAAACAAGCATATGTCGTCAATATATGTAATAACGTCTGGTCTACCTGATAAAATTTGTCGCATCAGGCGAATGAAGGTAGCTGGCGCATTAACAAGCCCAAAAGGCATCACATTCCACTGGTATAGACCTTGTGGAGTGGAAAATGCGGTGTAGTACTTAGCCTTTTCGGTCAGTGGTATCTGCCAATAACCTTTAGTTAAGTCTATCTTACTAAATATAGTTGCGTTGGATAGACGTGGCAGTAAGTCGTCGATAAGTGGATGTGGTTCGCTGTCAACTATAGTCTTAGCATTTAATTTTCTATAATCAACACATAGTCTAATGTTATTGTCCTTCTTCCGGACAATCACTAATGGAGAAGAGAATGGCGAATTACTAGTCTCAATGATTCCCAGAGACAACATCTGTTCAAGTTCCTTAGTAGTTTTAGCAAGGAAATGTAAAGGAACAGAATAGGGATGTACACGAATAGGTGTATCATCATTGAGAGTAATGTCATGACTGATAGCCGATGTGCGACCCGGAACGTCGGTCAACACATCTGGATAAGATTGTAATAGATTAGCAATCTGTAGACGCTGTTGCGGTGTAACCGTTGAAGAGATGGTTACATCCCGCCAAGATTCAGTAGGTTGAACTACTGGTACAGGTAACGGTAACTGTACCTCAGGAAAAGAAGATTCTTCTTCCTGGATGACAGATAAGTTAGTATAATGACAAGTGGATACTGTGTTGTCATCTAGTTCATGAAAAATTGACTGTAAGTGTTCAGGACGTGTATGAAATTGCTTGAGCATGTTAATATGAAATATCTTTTTGTGTCCCTTGACATCTAAGACGTATAAGAATAAATGACCAATAAGGAAAAGAAATGATGACTGACTAGAGCTGAGTCATCAAGAAATAAGACAAAAGGGTGAGCGTACACCATTATCTGCGTGGCGCAGAATCAGGTACTAATTGTAACTTTAGATAACGGTGATGAAAATAAACACCATTATCACGCTCGATTACCCAACGAGCGTCTCGATTGTTACTAAATGTAACCATCGCCTGTCTATTCTGCCCATTGCATGATGGCAGAAGACGAACAAACTTAACGTTTGCTGTATAATCAAAAAAATTTCTAAGTGCCTGCCAGGTAGTATCCTGCGGCAGATTTCGCACTAACACTGTGCGAGAATACGCACTTTTCCCAATATATGTAGTATCATTGTCACGAAATAGTGGACAATGATGATATGTATTCTTTGTCAAAGAATTAACCTTCCTTTTCAACACCGACATTGTCTTTCTGTAGGATGTCGTATCATCCTGACTGGACTGAGGATGATACCTATCATCACCAAAGGTATTAAGTTTCCTACATGTCGTAGACATGTCCTTGCTGGGCAAAGTAAAAACTTTTTCATTATAATTATTTGTGTTAACTTTATGTTTCCTTTTAAGTCCAGCATTATTATTTAACCTCTTATTCTTCCTCATAATGCTTTTATCAATGTTGACAACGTCAACAGTTTTATTAGGATCAGTTATATCCTTAGTATGTTGTCCAATAGATCTATCATCTTCATCAATTTCCAGGATAGTACTGAGAGTGAAGTTGGAAACTGCTGTGCCACATGTATTTATGTTGTTGGCACGAATTGTAGCCATATCAACAACAGCGTTAGCGTTGCTAAAAGAATGCAAATTTTTTTTTTCCAATCAATAATTTCCTGTGGGGAACAATCCTTACTACCATGGATGCGTCCCAACATCAGATCTGCAATTGGATTCTGAAGCATACATACTTTTACGTTTCCTGTGAAAAAAGGAGTGTTAACATGAATAATAGCTGTGGGGTAAAACTCTATTGTTCCACCAAAAGTCATGCAACGGACATATTCCCCTGTTGCACAGCTGGGATGTACCAGCGACTGTCGTACACCAATCGTTGTGGATCCCGAATCCCTCAACACTGAGACGACGGATCCATTAACTAATCCTCTGTTAAAAATTAATAGGCCTGTTCCATCGTTGACTGCAAGACCTACCTGTGGTATAATATGTCCGCAGTTAAGCACTGTTTCTTTCGCCTTCTGAAAAATAAGATTGCATTGCTGGCAACTATTTGCCACATTATAATTAATAGCAAAACATGCAGCAGAAGACTGTGTTGTATTATTGTCAAGTGGGACCTGAGCTATAGGGGTAGTATTATTTGTAACTGCCGCCCCTGTATTATGGTTGTAATGAGATGATCCCCGAGAATGAGATCGATTCCGAGTATAATTGTTAGAATTATCTCGTCGTCCTCTATAGTAACTATTATCTCGATGTCTCGAGCCATGATTATTACCATTCCAGTTATTATTATTATTGGGAGTATGTGATCGATTATAATGAGTGTTATGTTGACTATTGTGGTAGTTTGTTTGAGGTGAATAATTTCTATCTCGTGATCTACCTCTGTTGAACTCATTTTTATTGTTGAAATCATTATTATGTCCCTTCTGAAAGTTAACGTTATGATTTCTTTGGAACCTGCTTCTGTCTACACTGTGATGTCTTTGTTTGTTATTGTGATTGTAGGCCATATTAGACGCCACAGGTAGAGGTTCTCTTAATGAGGAGTTAGAAATGGTTGCATTCGGGTGTGCCGAACAGTAGTTTAAAGAAATTTTTTCTAACTCGTCCATGGTACCTGGTTTACGCTCCTGCAAATATGCAAAAAATGGCTGGCTAACTGAAGATAATACCTTATCCCGCAGTAGTAAATCAACTAATTTGTCGTATGATTTGTTGACTTCTGCCAGTTCAACCCATCTATTAAATGTATTGCGTATGTTCGCAATGAATCCTGCAAAATCCTTTGGAGATTCAGGTAAAATTCCCTTAAATTTTAACCTACAGTGTTCCTCGTCCAGGTGAAACCTTCGTAAAAGCAAGGACTTAATAGCACCGTAGTTATTAGCTATTGATGGGTCAGCATTTTGAGAAGCTGTCAGTGGTTCTCCAACCAAGAATTCATTTAACTTGAGTACCCATGACTCTTCAGGCAAATGGTTAGATTTGCAAGTCTGTTCAAAACGTGCCAGGAACGATGAAAGGTCGTCGACGTTCAAGTTGAAAATGGGTAATTTAAAGTTGTAGAAATGTTTAGGTTGGCTGGATGATGATCCATTTTGTGCGTTATTATTCTGGTTTGCATCAGCACTTTGTGCTTGTAATCTTGCTGTCTCCAATTTAATACGCGCCAATTCCATTTCTTGTTGTAAAATAATTTCCTCTCGTTTCAATTTATTCTCTTCTTCCTGTTTGGCGATTGTTCTTTGCTCTTCTCTTTCACGTTGAGCAATCTCTCTCAGTCTATTTTCCTTGGCAATTTGCTTCATCTCAAGTTCTGCTTCCTCTTTCTTTAATGCAGCTTTTTTCTCTTCTTCCTCTTTCTTTAATGCAGCTTTTTTCTCTTCTTCTTTTCTTTCATATTTTTCCAGTTCTGATTCAGCAAACTGACGAAGTTCTTGAGATTTATAACCATATTCACGACCAATCTTAACGAAATGGTCTATAGTAAGCATTTTGACTTTTATCTGTAAGTAATTATTGATAATTACTGATTAAATTAGTCAATAGTAGCTTCAGAGTAATTATTATACTTACTCAACTTAGAAATATTCAATATAAGTAATCACAATAGTACTGAACTTAATGTCTAAGTTCAACTAATAGACAATATTTTGTAACAATATTGTATCTAAATAATACTATATCATAAATAGTTATGATATCTGTTAAATATAATGTAATTATATCACACAATTAATCTCAATATCCAATAATGTTGGGTATAATTCCTAGTAATTATATTGTTCAATGTACTAAGTCACTCTCTTAGTACCAGAAAAGTATATTAAATAATATACAATGGGTCTATTACCTCAAAGGTAGCTATAAGATTATTTATTTTTGTCAATATATATATTATATTATTATGCCCTAGGCATCTATGATAAATTGTAGTGCTACTTTCTTGGACTATCACTGCATAATTATGCAATGTCCCATATTAACCTTAAATTTCAGAAAAAAATTAATTAAATTAAATTACAAGTGTATTATTGCATATAATTATCATATTATTAATGTAATATTAATATATATTATGAGGACAGACAAGCAATGATGCAACTAAAGGGTACAAACAATGTTAAGACGCAAACAAGACATTTTCACAATTAAAAATGAATTTATGAACTAAATAAAATAAGCGGAAATGTCACAGACCAAATGAAGGGCAAGGTCTGACCGGAGGTCAACTGAATATTCAAGGTACACACAAAAAAAAATGACTGCGAAAAATGATGACGTCACAGGACTCATAACGGACGAAAATTAACAATCATAAAATAAATGATAGTCAGAGGAGAATGGACGAAATAGTAACGAACATGGTACAGAACTGAATAAAATTATTAACTGAATACGAATAAAATACACCAATTATCTACGGGACAGTACAGCTAACGCAAATCGCCAAACGATAGCAGATTTGGACAACAAGTCCAATGTCAAACCTCAATGGGGTTTCCAAAGGTGCAATCGTTTAACTGCCCTAAGAAACGACCGAAATTAATTCAGGCATCGTGAGAGCCGCAGAATTTAATTTCAGTTCATCCTCCCTACCTCCCACGAATTAACAACAAATACATACGATGGAAAACAAATTTAACATATATATACATGAAAATACATAGACATGCCTGATCAAAGCAAAATGGACTCAGCACTGTTATTTATCGACCGACAAAGGTCACACCTAAATGACTTATCTTTTGTGCTCAGTTCGGACTCCTGTCGATGACGGTATGCACCAACGGTGTAGAAGTGTGTCTGACTGTTTGCTCTTGATGCATATACAGGGTTTATTCGTTGACTTTGTTATTTTTTTCTCCGTAGAAACTAGGCTTGCTGCTGTCAACTTATGGCATGTACACGAACTTTGGTGACGTCACGTTGTTAGGGATTATACTGAGTACTGCGTCATAGGTCATAATTCAGCACATCATGTGATCGTCCTTCAAATGTAAACAATTGTTAATTTCCGAATTTTTTTTTCGATCCCCAATCAATGGACACCATCTGTTGAAGGCGATCTTCTCTGTTGTTCTGGAACATTCAATTTGACAACAATGTTCCATATAATGTCAATAAAGTGGTTATAAATTCTGGCCATGTTAGTTGAGTTCTTATATGGTTTCATTCAATATTTTCATCGTGTCAATTGGTGTTGCTTTACGCGAATGCGGGGTGGGGTAGAAAACGTGTGAGCAAACATTTGAAAGTTGCAATTATATTGAACTTGTAATTCCATTGACTTGATAAGTCGGTTCATTGAGTCCACAAATATTTAATACAGTTTACACGTCAAGACGATTCATGCATGTTGATCACAAAAGTACATATTATAACTTGAAAATATATGGCATATATATGTAGATATCCTATCAGTCCTTGTCCAATAATCAAATTACTGTATGCAGATTGTCATAGCTGTATGCACGCGCGGTTGGGGTTTTCCAACGGCCGACAGTGAGTCTATGAGTCTGGCAAAATCAAATACTATGGACTGTAATTCATCCTTCCTTAATTTTCACTTTCGTACTGACCTTTAATCATTTCAAATCTTCGTAATAGCAATGGACTGACCCATGTCCGTACTTGCATAAAATATATCTGTATGGCAATACCATGCCCAACATTGGAAGGAAAGTCAGACGCGTCTTAACAGCTTGACGGTCAATGTAAAAAGGGTATGGTTTCTTAGTTACCGACTGTGTCCTAAACAACGCTATACACGTCATAATCGATCGTGTATGAAGCGTTCAGTAATTGAAACATCTATCGCAATATATTAAATGTCTTAACCTTTACAATTGCACGTCTGGTAACCTTTAGCAGACGGCGTTAATATCATATACCGTAACAGACAGCACTGGTCTTTTACCGTTTCTCTTTCCTTTTATTGAATGAATGCGTTAGGCTTTACATTTTCTTTTTAATTTATATATGTGGATTTAGAATGTTTCACGACAAGTATAAAATATAATATTATAATAAACGTGACTGGTATTTACAGTGTTATATTTATGGAAAATATGTATATATTATCTGACTGAATTAATAATAAGGTACAAACTATATTACACTAACCTTGGTTTCCATATAAAGAAATCACTGACTTCATGTCCTGAATCTTCCTCGTGAAATATGGAACAAGTCGGGTCGGGCGGAATGATTTCTCTTACTATTCCCGAGCGATAAATTTAGTTCAGTTATATATCGTCTGAATCGCCTGTGGCGATTTTTTGGGTTGCTTCTTGTCATGTGAAATTTCGTTTGTTTTCCTTTAGTCAGACATTCAGTCCTCATTACTGGGTAAATTTCTGTAATATTTTGCTATTATCGTTTTCTTGTTTTTCCTCTACCAGACAATCTGTCTGCGTTCGTCTGTTAAGGGTCTTGTGCAGTGTTTTTCTTCTCGTTATAATTTCGTATTCTCACTCCTTTCATTTTGTCCTTGTTCAGACTTTCAGTCTCCTTTAATCCAATATTACTTTGTCTGAACGACTGACCACAATACTCATTGTGAAACTGCCTCGCCGCTCTGTCTCTTATGGTTTGTTACTAGTCACAATAATACTTGGGTAGTACTGGCCTTGTGTAAACACAACCGGGACGTCCGTCGCTTTACTCCCAATAGTCTGTTGATGTAATGTCTCCTTGTTGTGCGACATTTATGACTTTCTACCGGTGAATGTTGTTGTGTTTACCGGGCTCACGCCGAGCGCTATCTATTGTTATGTAAACATTCCTTGTAAAATTGGTGAATGTCCCATGACTGTTGACAAACGATGACTGGTGCAGACAATGAATTTAGACAACAAACGGCTTTCTCATACCGTGAAAAATGTACCGACAAATTATTGGCAGTAGGTCTTAGGAATTGAAATACCGACTTACTCGCGTCTTGCGACAAGTGTCAGGTTATATTACCTGTCTTCACCCGCATTTTTTTTTTTTTTTTTTGTTACCATGTTAAGCAGGACTCCAATCGGAATGGGTGTTGTGTCTTCATTCCAAATGTCTGCCAATCGTTTCAAACATGCGTATTTTGTGGGTGTGACGTATAATGGAAAAAGAGCCTACAGTAGTCTGACAGTCTTTGTAATCTCGTAGCGTTCTATGATTTGCTAGCAAAACCATGTATTTTCTGCCTGTGTTTACTGTCGCGAGAGGGTTGAGATGTTATTAAAATATAATATATCCTGGACACAAAGTTGTATCAGGTGATACCAGGATAGTGCCAGATAAGAGTCTGGTCTTATAAGTAATATCCCCTTCTCTGAAAAGAGTAATGTTGTATGGATATCAAAGGTAGGGTCAAGCTGTATAAGTTTCCAGGTATGATGTTAGTGTATTATCCTAGATCCCTATGGTCTCCCTCTCAATATCCTCCCTTGATTATTGTATTATTATTATTATTGTTGACTCTGCTAGGGGATATTAACAAAATTATTTCCAACAAGAACATGAACCCAACTTTAATAAGTAAGTCTGTTGGTAAATATTTACAATTTATTTAGCCTATACCGTTTCTCTTTTCGGTCTGGAAAGTTTGAAATGAAATCAAATTTATTTACAACAATAAATCAATAAACATTGAAAATAATTAACAATATCAAAAGTCCTTCACTTGTTGAAGGTTATCAACTGGATTAATTATCTCCTTTTAAAGAACATTGATATGATACTAATGAGTTTTGTCACTATTTCTTGACAGTGAGGCTAGTAATGGGTAAATTTATGTCCTCACTTTTCATCATTCACTGTATGTTTATTTGCATCGTGTCTTTTAGTATAGGGGTATAATCTGGATACGCTGATCAGTGGCTTTGTTTTGCCACTTATCTTGTGTTAAGAGATCTGTCACTCTCCTGCCATGGACGAACACGTATTTTGAATTTCTCCCGCGGTGCAAGCTGGGTATCTGGCCCTGTTAACCACAAGGGCACTTGCACCACAGAGTCCAGCAGAGGTGGATGACTTTATAAAGTTTTTGTTTTTTAGTTGTCAAGATAGAACCTGAAACAAAAATAAACGTAACCCCTATATGGTCCATCACTATTCCATTATTACACAAGATGGAGAAGATAGACAGTGTCAGATAATGTGCTAGCAAATGCACAGGACAATTTATACCAGCACTACCCACATCCACTTCACCGTGACTACACTTTCCTTTTAAAACCTTAGTTAGATCCATCTGTCCATGATCCGCCTCCATACAATGATTTGGTCTATCTCCTTCTGATGATCAGATTGCTTCCTGTTATATCGCTCTGTAAAGAGTTTCCTATCATAAAATACTAAGTAATACCTTGATCCATACATTAAAACAATTTCTGTCCCTTCTTTCTTGTATTCCAGGCATGTGTCCCATTTCCTCAAGAAATATTTCTTCAAAAGCTTTTCCAAACCTACAGACACACTTCTACTATCATTCTCAATTTAATTTGAATGTACACAGGCTGGTAAGTCCTTCAGAAATTACACAATGGTTGCTGAAACACGTCTACACACTTACCAACACATTGTAGTGAATCAATCGCCAATCATATATATATATATATATATATATATATATATATATATATATATATATATATATATATATATATATATATATATATATATATATATATATATATATATATATATTCTTTCTTACCCTCAAGCACACACAGACGAGCTGTTAATGGGCATCTATGGTCTGCTCTTCAGATGCAGTTGGCAAAGGCACACTTCATTAACAATTTCTACTCGCTGTGCTTTTCAAATCTTATGGCCCCAATTTAGCAAGAGCAAGGTCTATTTATACTAGCACATCCGGCGTATCGGAAAGCAGGGGGCTAACGAGGTATTGCGAATCCCAAAATGAGGCATATTTTGTCTCTCTGTTCAATTATGAAAAAACAGTTTCCCCCTTATCTGTCTTATTTCTGGAGCGATTTTATTCATCAAAAGCTTAAATTATACCCTGAACTAATCTTTATCTTTATCCAGCTAAAAATCATTCAGTCTCATAAGTGCATTTTATTCTATGCATATTTTAAATACCTAAATTAGGGACCAACCCGATGAGTCGAAGCCTTTCCACTCAATATATCTCTCTTAATAAACTACTTTTCGTGGAAGTCTTTACACCTACCTCTAAAGTAACATTTCTGTTGTAGAATTTGAGACCTCTTCCCGGTGGTACTTTTTCCTACTTATGTAATTAATTTGCATCCTTCAGTCGGTTGCACACATGAGGACTAGCCATTTTGCCTGTGCTAGGCTGTAGTAAACACACGAATACAGAAGTCTTTCTATTGGCTAGCGTATCACACAATTTCTACAATGTATGGCGCGCGGTTTTCGTCAGAGTTACTCAGGATTATACAGAAGCTGTGTTGTGAAACAGACTAACTCACGACATTTACTCACACAAGTTACTTTTTCGTCCCGTCTCTTTTCTTTGAACATAAGCAAACGAAGTGTTTACAAACTTTCGTGACCTGCCCGTCATAACAGGTAGCGAATCAGTTTGTTTACCTCGTCTTCTCACGCGAGCTTATCTGTCAATCATTCGATACCTGACAGACAGCACGTGAAAAATATAGAATCTTTTGAAGTCTACGAAGGGAAATCCAAAACTCCCCGAGTACGCTTTGATGTCGAATCGCGGTCAGAACCCCGTTACACGTAATAAGTCTTTTGATGACGGTCGAAAACGCCGACGAAAGACTGGCAGTAAGCCTTTATCTTGTAACGCTGTTTCTGATTCTCCGTTACACACGGTAGCGCGAAAATTAACAACATCTATAGATCAGAGAAATATAATGATCTATAAACTGTGTTTTCTTAAACCTGCTATCAGTTGTCACTCAGAATTTTTAAATACACTAAGCACGCAGTTCTAGATCCATTATTGTGAAAAAATTTGTTATTAGCATTCGTGTGGATTTTTCATTCTGATTTTCTGGTAATAGAAATTAGTGCTTACGTGTGTAAAAGTGTTAGCTTTTACCAATTAAAAGTGTTACCATTATAATTCACTTAGATTTTCTACTGTTAAAATTAGTGAAATAAAATAACGCGTAGCTATTTCATAACAGATGTTCAGTTATAATGTTAATTTTCACCACACGCTTTCTCACACAAGAAGAGACGGTTTTAGCTGACTGATTTAATGCTAGGCGCGACTGATAGTGACAGAAAAGAATTCACGCTTTATTTCATTGTGCTTATTTAGTGTAAGTGCCTATTATTTAATACCATACGATGACTAACAGACGCCGACAATTCAATAGCTAGTAACGACAGGCGATACTTTGTGTAAGTGCGCATATGGATAATTAAATAATAATTAACATTTTACGCTGACTGCCGGCGCGAGTAAGGAGCGGGAGAGTTGCATAACTCCATCCGACCTAAAACTAAGCGCTAGCAAAGGCTGACCGTGTAGGCGTAAAGGACAACGCCGTGTGCCTTTTAAATTTAATCAGGACTGACGGAGTGGAGGAGAGATCGTCTTGCCCCCGTCTGTGTGTGTAGATATCAGATTAGCATAATTTATATATAAATATATATATTGTTTCTTGTATTCTTCAAAGACCTGATCAAAAGGGCGTCCAGCGGTCTATTTTTTTTAACTAATGGGTAATGTTGTCTCTTTGTCTTGGCTTATGCGTCACCAATTTCACTTGTGAGCGAGTATTAGCCAAAGATACATGAGAAACATTTTAACTTATAAAAGTTAAAAGTTAACTTATAGAAGTTTGGACTTACCAAACCCAGATATTTTTTCCAATTTTTACCAGCCCACTGTGGTGTTCAAAATAACATTAATGTTTCCGAATTCTGACAGTCGTATTCAAGTGGATTTATCCAGATTTTACGCTGTGCAGAATCGGAGCTCTAACATAGAGTTGTCCGATAGGATTATCATCATCATCATTGGTAAAAAAAAATTTGCAACCAGATGTTTCCCAATACTGGAAGTATTTTCCTCTTTTAACTGTGAACCCCAAGAGCACGTTCATACATCAACTATTGGCGGTGACATATTGTTCCTCCAGAAAAAACAAAACACCAGATTCGGCGTCCACCTCACTAGTCTTTATTTGTTAGAGGATGGACTGGGGCCATTTTGGGAAGTGAACCTGACATTACATATATTTCTATATATTCAGGAATAATGTATTTCCAAGGGATATCGCCAAGAGCAGGTAAGAGTGATTGAGTGGCCACTGTATGAAAGAGTGCGTGAGTATTTTTCTTTGTTTTCAGGGAATTTACCAACATTGGATTTGCTTAAACTTGTTTACTTTACTGGGTAGCATATAGTAGGAACTTGTTTCCTTTACTGTCTACTCTGTAACATAGTGCTAACCTTCGACCTTTGGGTTATTAACTTTTGGGTTCTTTTCTCCATAGGGGGAGGGCGCATTTATTCTCCTATTTCATATGTATGTAAATCTGATTTTATTTGATCTTTCTTTAGATATTGGTGTTGTCAAGTTTAATGATAATAAACAACAAAGAAACTTAACTTTGTGTGTTGGTCAGACCAATACCCAAGTAACCGTAGTTTTTCACGTTTGTGTGTCTTGTTGTCACATAGCTGTGAGTGTGTGTAGTTAAACTTATATTTATATGTATGAGGAGGGCAAGGTTGTCTTGTACTAAATTATAGTCGTATAGATAGGCTGGAATAGAGAAAATTACTAATTCCAGAGACATATCGTTTTCCTTAAGCTACCACCCGTGAAATCTATTTCTTACACCTTTCTCACGTACCTTTCACCATCCACTCTACTCACAACCTATCTGTACGACAGTGGGGTATTTCAAATTATTTCCACATGGACATTTCTGCTCGTTACTGCAAAGGTCATGTCTCCCAAATATGGAACGAAAACATCCGATCCTCTCTCGGCAATATTTTCTCAAATACAACATCTTACTGTCATTTTGCCCAATTGGTGTAGGGCATGGCGCCAGGGGCTACTTCCGACAGTGGGAGAGGTTCTAGGATCTCACTGGACAGCTACCGCCCGCTTCAAGCTGGGCAGCCCCCAGCCAATAAGGTGTTGTCCCGCCACTGTCTGCTTTCCCCATTGGGTGCATGGGGATTAGGGTCAAACCCGAACGGTGGACAGAAAATTTTGCACCAAGCAATTATCGAAAAAATAGAAATAAGCAAACTCTCAGATTGGGATGCTGGAACGTCCGGACTATGTTGACTGGACTATCCGAAAACCTACAGGATGTAAATGATGTAAGGAAGACAGCCATAATTAATGATGAGCTTAAACGACTTCAGGTGGATATAGCTGCACTTCAGGAAACGCGCCTGGCGGGCTCTGGAACGGTGAGCGAGAAGGACTACACATTTTATTGGCAAGAGAAAGATCTTAATAAAGCTAGAGAACACGGAGTAGGTTTTGCGGTAAAAAAATCGCTAACTAAAATGGTTGAACCAGGCGAGAATGGATCAGAACGCCTGTTAACGCTCAGCCTGCAAACTAGCACAGGTCCCATCACCCTTGTCAGTGTGTATGCTCCTACTCTGTACTCTGCCTCAGAAGCTAAAGATGAGTTCTACGAGAATCTAACAGCAATTATCAAAAGCATACCCAGGCAAGAACAGCTTGTTCTCCTTGGTGACTTTAACGCTAGAGTGGGTGCCGATAATGTTTCATGGCCTTCATGTCTGGGCAGGTTTGGTATTGGCAAGATGAATGAAAATGGACAACGGCTCTTAGAGTTGTGCGTCCACCATGACCTCTGCGTGACCAACACCTACTTTCAGACAAAACCCCAGCATAAGGTGTCATGGAGACACCCACGGTCCAAGCACTGGTACCAACTTGACCTGATTCTCGTCAGAAGGCCACTCCTCAGGTCTGTGCTCTCCACGCGCTCGTACCATAGTGCAGACTGTGATACAGATCACTCCTTGGTTTGCTGCAAAATCAGAGCACAACCAAGAAAACTCTATCGTGTCAGACATGAAGGGAAACCACGCATTGATACCAGCAAGATGTCAGACCCTTTCATGATCGCTCAATTCACTGCGACCTTCGAGAAAGTGCTCAGTAGCCCTCAGCATGGTGATGCTATTACAGAGAACTGGGAGCATCTACGGAACACCATTCAAAGTACTGCATGTGCCACCTTTGGTAAGAAAACAGCAAAGTCAAATGCTTGGTTTGATGCTTCATCAGATGTGATGGCACCTGTCATTGAAGCTAAGCGCAGTGCTATGAATGAATACAAACGTTCACCGAGTGCCAGAACCCTACAGATCCTGAGGGCTACTAGAAGCAAAGTTCAACAAACTGCTCGACGCTGTGCAAATGACTACTGGCTCCAGCTCAGTGAGAGCATCCAGATCGCAGCGCAAACAGGCAACATTAGACAAATGTATGACGGTATAAAGAAAGCACTTGGCCCCCATAAAAGTAAGACGGCACCGCTAAAAACCATCAGCGGAGAGAAGATAACCGATAAGGGTAAGCAGATGGAGAGGTGGGTCGAGCACTACTCTGAGCTTTACGCTAGAGACAATACCGTTACGCCTGCAGCCCTTGATGGTGTCAACAGTCTGCCAACTATAGAGGAGCTGGATGCCGAACCAACATTAGAGGAACTCAGCAAGGCCATTGATAGCTTGGCCTCTGGCAAAGCACCAGGCAGTGATGGGATTCCTCCTGATTTAATCAAATGCTGTAAGAGTACGCTATTACATCCCCTGCATAGGATGCTGTGCCAGTGCTGGGAAGAGACAACTATTCCTCAAGACATGCGAGATGCCAAGATTGTAACATTGTATAAAAATAAAGGAGACAGAAGTGATTGCAATAACTACAGAGGCATCTCTCTTCTTAGTATTGTTGGTAAGGCTTTTGCCAAAGTCATCTTAATGCGACTACACAAGTTAGCTGAGCGCATATATCCAGAGTCACAGTGTGGATTCCGAGCTGGCAGATCAACAACAGACATGATCTTCTCTCTCCGCCAGCTTCAGGAAAAATCAAGAGAGCAGAAAAGACCATTATATATCGTCTTTATAGACCTCACAAAAGCATTCGACCTGGTTAGTAGGGATGGACTCTTTAAAATCCTCCTGAAAATAGGCTGCCCTTCTAAAATGCTGGAAATGATAAAGTCATTCCCGGCATGAAGGGAACAGTCCAATATGCTGGAAGCACGTCAGAGCCCTTTGATATACGAAGTGGCGTTAAACAAGGCTGTGTTCTGGCTCCGACCCTCTTCGGAATCTTCTTTGCCTTACTCTTGAAACATGCATTCAGAGATGCAACTGAAGGAATATGCCTTCACACTAGGTCAGATGGCCGTCTGTTTAATCTTTCAAGGCTGAAGGCAAAAACAAAAATCAGAAGGGTCACTATAAGAGACTTGTTGTTCGCTGATGATGCTGAAGTCGTCACTCAAAGCCAACAGGAGCTTCAGAGCTTGATGAATCGCTTCACTAAAGCATGCAAGGACTTTGGCCTCACAATAAGTCTAAAGAAAACGAATGTGCTGAGTCAGGATGTGGGTACTGCACCAGTTATCACTATCGATAACTATGAATTGGCAGTGGTGCACCACTTCACATACCTAGGGTCTACCATCAATGACAAACTCTCACTGGATACAGAAATCTACAGCCGCATTGGCAAAGCTGCAGCTACCTTTGCCCGCCTCACATCGCGTGTTTGGGGAAACTCTAAACTCACAATGAAGACCAAAGCTGCGGTATATAATGCCTGCGTCACCAGCACACTCCTATATGACAGCGAGACCTGGACGACCTATGCTAAGCAAGAAAGAAGGCTCAATACCTTCCATTTGCGGTGTCTACGCCGCATCCTCGGCATCTCGTGGAAAGATAAAGTGACAAATGTCGAGGTGTTGTCACGTGCTGGCCTTCAAAGTATGTATACGCTTCTTAGACAGCGCAGACTTCGCTGGCTTGGCCATGTTCGCCGCATGGAAGATGGTCGCATCCCAAAAGATATCTTCTACGGACAATTAGCAGATGGCAAGAGAACAGTTGGGCGACCACAGCTGAGGTTCAAAGATGTGTGCAAGAGAGATATGAGGGCACTGGACATGGATCCAGCAACATGGGAGGATGAAGCTGCCGATCGCACTAAGTGGCGATGCTATTTACGGCGCCACCTCAGATTGGGCGAAGAGAGGCTCACACAAGAAGCAGAGGTGAGAAGAAAACGTCGAAAGGAGCACCAGGAAAATAAGCAGCTGAGGGCTGTCACCTCAGGGGCGCATTCCCATAGTCAGTTATGACTGAAGGGGCTATTATTATTATTATTATACTGTCATTAAAAGTAATGTCTTTGTAACAAGGTGTACCGGGAACGATTATGTCATTCTTGTCTGTACAGAAATGTGTCGTGCAGGCGAGTAATCTAACTACCCGTCGCTTGCGCAAACAAAATTCTTCGTTTACCCATCTGGTCGAGGAATGCATAGCAGCCTTATCGGCGATTAAACAAACTCCCTGGGCGATTTTAGTGCTAATCCGAAACTTGATGTCGGGCAGACCCGAAATTTTCCAACATGATTGTCGGTTAATATTATCTCACCCGTCTCCTTTTCCAGCATGGATGAACGGGCAAACAAACAGACATAACGACTTATCACTGAGAGGAGTGGAAGAGGATTTAAAAGTACTAAATATTTGCTTGATAGCAGGGAAAGAAAATGTGCCGAGCACAGAAAAGCACGTAATTTAGTCCACTCAAAAAAATGTAACTAAATACTGTAGGAGAGGAAAATAGATCGACCCAATATTATGGGACACACATGTGTTTGTATGTTTGCTTTTTTCCCTTTAACTTTCAGGTAAGTCTGGGATCATCTGTAAAATGCCACAGTTATCGTATGTTACTTATTGTCGCGAAATTCTTCGCCTTCCTTTACTGTTATATGATTTTTGTATGCCTTTGATGTCCTTCAGGTTGTTTCACAGAATGCATAAGCACTACCCTGGCCTCACATTTTATTTAATGGGTGTATATTTTATGTAATTCATATACTTACTGATGTATGATTTTTGTATGCCTTTAATGCATAACTCCATCATTTCTTTGAAGCATACAGCAACAGTTGATAAAAGTATGCCCTACTCTATTAATATTATATGCTCGCAGCTTGAAGAATGGCGCCCAACATTGGTTCGTGTCATTTTTGTAATAATATGACTGATATCTGAGACTGGTTTATAGACCACACTCAGGACAATAATGCCTTTAATCAGAGAGCTAAATAGATTGTTCCTTTGTGTGTATCTCTTAGCTCCCTGGTGGTGACGAAGGCAGGTGAACTCTCAGGTGTGCAGTGAAACCTTGCCGTATACAGCTGTAGCAAAATATGAGAGAATAAACGCTCAATTCAGTACGATTCAGGCATAAAACGATAATAAATACATTAGCCCGCATGTGTCTGACGGTTGGCATCTTCGAAGCCAGCACCGCTGCTTTTTGCACAGTGCTAAGCCTATAGAACGATTTCACGGAAAAAGTCTGACACGCTTTAGTTTCGTTTTCGAGAAACACTACTAATAGTTAACCTTTGCCCAATCTGCTGATTACACTTTGTAGTCTAGCCTTACAATTAACTATTGGCGGAAGAGTGCCGCAATATAGCTATCTGAAGTAACACTTTTTGTCAACTTTGTAGCAAAATCAGTAGTAATCCTTACATTTTTTGGTAATATTACACGATACAATGCTAACTAGTAACGCAAATTCTTAAACCCGCCCCGTCTACCCCGCTTCGATGACACAGTCTGCAACGCATATATTCACACTGCGAAAAAGCCAGCCAAGGCATAACCACGCAGACAGTTTTATTTCCTCCTCGTGGTAGCATTTCTGATGTAACTAAAACAAGTAGTTATTGGAAAAAATACATGCTCGCAAGATGAAGGAGAGGAAGATGGCGGACTTGTGTAAAATTTTATTTGACGATGGACGATGACAAAATTTGGAAAATTTAAACCATTAGGAAGTTCCCCATAAGAATTATATGGTAGTATGACGTGGAGTTGGCTGAGTAAGAATGTACTTTAAAATATATGATAGTCCCAGTATTGGAGAAGTTATTGAAGAAATACTAATATCTAAGAACACACGACCAGACACACTGGCGTTCCTGCTCATGTTTTTTCGGTAACGTTAGGGGGACGCGAGCTGGAAAAAGAGGCATGGAGGTACATTCAAATTCGCTTGAGGTGAACACAGTATGAATGGGAAAGGGAAACGGTAGGAGAAATGTAATCCTAAACGTGATATCTTTTGTATTTGGCATGACTAGAGCAGACTAGACAATCGACCACCAGTTATTCAAAATTATTTTGGGTTTTTCATTCAAACTGCATTTGAATTCAAGTAGTAGAACGTTACGATTGGCTAGTGCTGGTAGATATTAGTAAAGGCTTTGATTATTCATTGCCAATTGAACTAAAATTTGTATACAGATACGCTGAAAAACAGCTGTGTTAATTTTAAACTTAAATAAAGAATAAATTCACAGTCTGTGCAGTTCGGAGGAAGCTGAGGCCATTTCTTCACAAAATCAGCGTCATTTGTTTATATATTTCTTGATTGTGGTAAGGATATTTTATGAAATTTAATATGTTTGGTCCAACTACAAAGTTAGATACTGCTATTGGGGAAAAAGTGAAGGACATGTCGGAAGCAGACATTGTTGAGTCCACACATTAAGCGGTATCTGACTGATGTATGTTGTTATAATTATGTTGACATATTATTGTATTAAAATAGTTTAGCAAGCCTCTGTGTTCAATGAACACTGTTTAAACATGCCTGAAGCAAATATAAGTGTAAAGAAAAGAAGAGAAGATCATATCACAGGAAATGTGGTTACTCCACATTATTGTATGGAGGAAAAGTATGTGAACGTACAGTGGCGTATCTACTATAAGGACTTGAGGTGTGGTCACAACCAGGTGGGAGTCCTGTACAATTCGGGGCGAGTGCATTTGTAAGGCACGCGAGGCTGACCCCATACCCACGTAGGGAACTAAGTGTTAGAATAAATGATCAGAGATAAAAGGCCAGGGTGTCCTTTTGTTGCAGAGGGTCTATGTACCTGTTGCCGGCTGGTGACAGGAAACCTGCTGAGTGCTTATAAACGCCAACCAGTCTCCAACCAGACTTATATGCTGTCGAATATCCAGTAGGAGCTTTGGCGAGTGTTGTACTTGAAATTTCTGCAACTACCCATCGTATTATCTTACAACAAGGACTCTCAGGTGAAGAGTAAAACCTCTGGGGCATCTCTGACATTTTCTTGTGTTTCAAAATATTACACAGGAATTTTATGGGGGTATGAGGAACTACAGCCCTCATATACAGTGACTCTCCCGGTAGATAACTAAAGTGAACTCTGTAATATTTCATCCAGGAAGAACATTTATAAATTAGATACTAAAGTGAACTAATTTAATATTCCATACAGGAAGAACATTTATAAATACATAATAACTTTTAGTTATTGGGCAGATTGTCCCAACAGTTTTAATTGTTCCTACATAATTCATCATCATCATCTATAGAGTCAGAGACCTACATGTGCTTGACCTCACACGGTTATAGCAGACACCTTTTCATTCTTTTAGGATACCATCATAACCTCCCCAGCAAAATCAACTTTGCTACAACAGCTACGAACTATCCCAGCAACTTGGCTAGGGGAGACAACTTGCGGTGACATTGTGCAGTCTTAACAGCAGCAGCAACATTCATGATAAGTGGTTTCTAAAAAAGGACCAAACATTAAAAGATATTGTGTCATACCTGTCAGTGATTAGAATTAGGACATACACCTCAGCCATCGTGAAGGGTACCCTAATAATTAACATACCTTTTGTGTAGACTATTTTTATCTCCCTTTACTCAGTACTATATACATATAAATATATATATATATAATTATTTTTTTTTCTTTTGTTTTTCTGAAAAAAATAAAGCTTGGTCTATTATATATTCATTGAAAAGAATTTCACTGTGTTTCTTTCTTTTCACTAAATGTTATGTGTTGCTTGGTAGTTAACTGTTTTGTTAACCAATGTCTTAATTACCAGCTGGGGGTCTCATGAGCCATATCAGTACCTCAGGAGAAGTGTAGCTGAAGACCTAACCTACTCTCAGGATCCTTGATGAGATTTGCTTCTTGACTTAACTGAGAAAGAGTTAAAATTTCAGTCTCCTGAAACATTTCTTCCTACAAGTGTCGGACTATCACCTACAGCGAGCCAAAAGACACTGTGGAAGAGATTGGTACTCTATTTTATTTCTTCTGTCTATCCTCCCTTCTCCCTACTCACCACACTTGTTAATATTACAGTACATGCATTGCCTAGTTATTCTTCCCTGGTTAGCGTGATGTCCTCTCGGGACAGAGTTACCGGGTTCCGGAATCAAAATCTCTTAGCGTCACGTTCCAATATACCCAGCTGTAAATGGGTAACTGACAATGTTCTTGAGTTAGTGAAGGCAAAAACATCGAATAATCGATCTGGTCATCCCCCACCTCATAAAGCTGGACCTAATATGGGGAAGTCTCTAACACTTAGTTCCCCTACGGCAGTTTCTGCTATGGGACCACATAAGAAAAAAAAACAGAACGGTTTTCATTTTCTCATTTTCTACTCATCTGACCCAACGAACAGAAGTATAGTTACTACAATTCATTTCATTTCTTTATCACTTACTAATTTGCGACATAAACATTTCAATAAATAAAAATATGTTCGGGTAGAAAATCCTTTCTCTCAACAAATTTCTTTTTGGACTCTGATTTATTATCTCCCTTCCTTTCACTCCTGCTGACATTCTAATGTAAGTCACACTCTTGGCGAACTTTTAAAATCAGAAAAGACGTTTCGTTTTTCTTATCTTAAGATCGATCTAGCAGATTGCGTGTCTAGAATTTGTTCATACAAGCCAGCGGTTCTTAACCTTTTATTGAGCCACGGACTCTTTTGATTGTCCGTCGAAGGCTACGGATCCCTTCTTAGAAAAACAAAAAGTTGTACATAGACACATAATTCAAAATTTTGCTTTCAAATAATACAAAGAAAAAATCGTTAAGCTGACAGTAGTCATAGTCAAAAATAAAAATAAAAAAAATTGTAAAAGAATATATTTCTTTAAATGTAAAAATCTTTGATAATTGTTCGAGTCAAAATTTTGGTGAAAATAAAATTCAAACATTTAGGTTACGTACACTGACCCTTTGGCGTCCGATTGACAGAGTGGTTAGAGCGCTGGTCACTCGCGGCAAAGGTCTACCCAGCTGTAAATTGGTTCCTGACTCTACTCTTTGAATTAGGGAAGGAAAAAGCAGGGAACACCACCTCTCGATGCTGAACCTAGTATGATGAACTCTCTGAGACTTTACTCCCCTACAGCAGTATCAGTTATGGGCCCAACTTTACCTTTTACAGGGCCCATATAGCCCATTCATGGACTACTAAGGAGCCCGTTCACCACACGATAAGAAACGCTGATCTAAGCTCTTAACATATTAAATATGGAGGAAACCTTGAGTCCTGTGAACAGTAAATAAATTAGTAAATAAATAAATAAAAGTAATTAACAGGTACTCGTTGGACATAAAGGATGGCACTAGACAACAGAAAAGAAAATATAAGTGATAGGCTTACTGGGAATCGAACATCAACCAAACGGCGCCATCGCCTTGCTGTGACAGTACATCGTGAAAGGACGCTCAGCACATTAAGTATAGCGTGGTGTTTAAGAAAATGAGGAGGGCTACAAGCAAGACGAAGGTAAAATTTGGGGTAAACAAAAAGTGGTGAAGCGTCTTACTAAGACCATATACAGAGAGAATCGCCTACGTTACGACCAACGAACGAAAACAGAAGAGGAAGATAGCGAGAACTCAGTTAACTACATTTCAAAAAAGTTAGTAGCCCCTTTCTGTCATAACTGACTATGAGATTGCGTTACTGAGGAGGTAGCCCTCTCCTGTTTTATTTCATTTTTAGTTCCAGAATCGAAGCTAAAGCCCTGGCTGATGCTATTTGTAAGTTCAAGTTTGTGCTATCCCTTGTCACATGGTACAGCATCTTATTTTAAGTCAATCTTGCAATGAAACTACTACACACACAAAAAAAAAAGGAAACTGATTTAAATTCAGCTACAAGCCAATTAGCCGCGGTAGCATAGTGGTTAGTGCACTGGCTTCCTAGCGCAGTGGTCTATGGTTCGATCCCCAGATGAGGCGGAAAAATTTTTAGGCCACAAACGGCTCCTGGGTCGACCCAGCCCCAAATGGGTACCAGAGCTACTCTGGGAAGGTTAAGGCGGCCGGCGTGATGCCGACCACATCACCCCTAGTGTGCCGACGGTCAAGATAATATGGGCCTAACACCATATTCCCAATATGCCTAAATGGGCGTGTAACGGGTTCCTTTACCTTTTTACCTTACAAGCCAATTGCAAGTGACTAAGTATTATATTGTGGGCCGAAGGTGTGATGAGGGTTTCAACAATTTGATAGATGCTACTGAGATTGCAAAGGTGCTAGAGATACTACTAAACTCTGAGACAGAACAAAGTAGAAAAAGGAGAAAGAAACGGCAGTTTGAGTATGAGACCCAAGAAGAGGAACCGCAAGATCCAAAACAAAAATTCAAAGCAGGTTTCTGCTATGCTACATTAGACATGGTCATGCAATATGCTGAAGAGAGATTCCACAGCTACAAACAGAATGTTCAGACTTCAGAACAATCAGCCTGATGAGTCATGCAATTAAGATACTGCTCAAAATCATACAGGAAAGAATAAAAAGTAAAGTAGACAGCGAAATCCAAGAAGAACAGTTTGGTTTTAGACGGAACAGCGGAACAAGAGAGGATTGTTAGGAGTTTTAGCACCAGTAGTAGGTGTAAGGATTGTGGTGGTTTTGGGGGGTGGGGGGGGTGATTTTAAGATGGTTTGTTTTTTTGGGGGAAGGGTGGTTGACGGGTAATAAATCAAAATTGGTAAGGTTCTGATGAGTTGTATTATAGGGTAGTGGTAAGGATTATTTTTATTAGAGTAGTTTTGTGTATTAATAATACTGAGAGTTTTTGAGGGGTAGGGGTGGTGGGAAGGGTTTTCATTTGAAAAATGAGTAGGTATTAAGGGTACTTTTTTATGATCCTAGGGTGATAAGAGTGGATAATGGGGATTTGTTTTAATTTAGGTTTAGAAGATATTGGATTATTGTTATTATGTTTTGGTAATGAGGTTTAGTGTAGTATTTGGTGATTGAGTAATTGTAAGGGATTAGTTTGAAGAGTAAATAGATGTTAAGGAAGTGGAATTGGGGGGGTTACTTGGTTATTGGAATATTTTGTTGATCTTGGTAAGATAAAGGTAAGATTTGTTGTGCAATTTATTAATTAACAAATTAATTATAATTTTTTATGGTAGCTTGAAATTTCAACATTTTTAAATCTTAATAATGATTATTTTTAGACAAATTAAGTGATTTGGTCGAATTTATAATATTATTTAAGATAACTGGTTTTCATTTCTGGGAATAAAAAGTCTTGCAAGTTTTCTGAAGAATTTAGGACTATTTTGGTAGCATTGGAGGTTTGGGCGATGATTTTAGGATATAATGGAGAAGTTAATAGTTGTGGTTATTTTACTGGTGGTCGCATGAACAGTTTGTTTAAAATGGGGTGGAGTGAAGTGTTGAAAAGTTAGGTATTTGGAGAGAAGAATTATGGTATTTTGGTTTAAGTATGATTATGGGAAATATTTTGGGTGGGGAACAGGAATTGTAATGTATAGATATTGATTATTATGTTTATGAATTGTAAATTTTGGGTGTTTATTATTAGCAGGATAGGAGTTTTGGAGGATTAATTGAATTTTTATGTAAGATAGGGAGGTTTTTTGGGGGGGGGGGGGGGGGATTTGGGGAAATTCTAGTATCATTGGTGTGTTTTGGGGGGGTTGTTGAATTTTTTATATTGGGGGGTTGGGGGGGGGTGAATTGGGGTTGTGGTTGGGGGGTGGTTGTTTGGGGGGGGGGGATTTGGGGGGTTGTTTGGTGGGGGGTGTTTTTGTTGTTTTTGGGTGGTGTGTTTGGGGTGGGTGGGTTTGTTGGTGGGGGGGGTGGTTTTGTGGGGGGGTGTTGTTTGGGTGTTTATTTTTGTGGTTTGTGGGGTTTTGGGGGGGGGGGGGGGTAGGGGGGGGGGGTTTGGGGGGTGTGGGTTGGGGGAGGTGTTTGGGTGGTTTTGGTTTTTTGGGGATTTTTTTTGGGTTGGGGGGGGTGTTGGTTTTTGTGGTTTGTTTTGGGGTTTTTGGTTTTGGGGGGGTGTGTTTTTGGGTTGGTTTTTGTGGGGGTTTTTTTTGTGTTTTTGTTGTTTTTTTGGATGGGGGTTTGGGGGTGGGGGGGTATTTGGTGGGGGGGGAGGGGGGGTGTTGGGGGATGGGGGGGGTTGGGTTTGGGGGTGGGGGGATGGTGTTAATGGGGGGGGGAGTGTTGGGGGTGGGTTTTGGGGGGTGGGGGTGGGTTGTGTTTTTCTTTTTGGGGTTTTTTTGGGGGATGTTGTTTGTTTTTGGGGGGTGGGGGTTTGTTTTGGGTTTTGAAATGTGTTGGTTAATATGTGATGGGGGTTGTTTTTAAGTGGGTGATATTGGGGGGGTTTTTTGTTTGTGATTGTGGGGGGGTGATTTTTTTTTTTTATTGGGGGTGGGGTTTTTTGGGGTTGGGTTTTTTTTGGTTTTTGTGGGGTTTGAAGGGGGATTGGGGGGGGGGGGGGGGGGGTGGGGGTTGGGTGTTGGGGGGGGGGAATTTTTGTGGGGGAGGGGGGGTTTTGTTTTTTTTTGACAATGTTTTTTGGGAGTTTTTTTTGTTTATGGGGGGGGGTTTTGGGGGGGGGGGGTGGGTTGGTTTGTTTGGGGTTGGTTGATTTTTTTTTGATATTTTTTGTGGTTGGTATTTGTTTGAATGTTATAATTGGGTTTTTGGGAATAAAGGGTTTTTTGAAATTTTTTAGGGGGTGGTTGGTTGATGGGGTATTTTTAATTTTTTTTTGTAATGTTTATTTTTTGTTATTTTGGGTTTTGTAAAGTTGAATTTTTTTTTTTGTGTTTTGTTGGGTTGGGTTGGTCATAGGATATATGGTTGAATTGAAATTTTTTTGGGTGGGTTTGAGTGGGTTGTGGGTGGTGGGGTTGATTGTTTTTTTATTTAATGTGTTGGGTAAGTTTTAATTACTAATTTGGGGTTAAGTTTGGGTTTTGTGTGGTGATATATGTGTGATTGTTTGGTAATGGATGTTCAGAATTGATTATTGTAAGGTGTGGCCGTATGGGGTTTTGTGTTCCAATTAATGTAATCAGTGTGTTTGTTGGATGTGGGTAAAAGTTTATGTGGGGATGGTGTGGTTGGTGAGGGGGGGGTTATGGGTGATAGTTGTTAGGGTTGTTTTTGTTTTTTTTAGGGGGGGGTGAATTGAGTGGGTTTGTTTTGAAGAATAAAAATGTAAGCTTTAATCGGCTACAAATTAATTAGTCTTTTTAGGGGATTGGTTTTTTAAGTATGGGAGAAACGGAGAGCCCAATTGGATGATTGGGAGGGGGGAGAAAACTGGGGGGGAAGAATGGTGGGGGTGAAGCATAACAAATTGGTTAGGGGCCGCCCAAAAATGGGGGTGGTGTGGATAGGTGTAGCACAATGGCTAACAGGACGGGTATTCAGAACAAATAAGTTTTTGTTTGGGTAAACATGCTTACTGGGGAATCTTATTAGTGAGGATGTCCAAAAGGGATTGTATTTTTCTCTGGGTGGAGGACCATGTTTAATTGTGGTTTTTTTTGAGAGTGGTTGGGTTTTGTGGTTGTGAGTATTCTGGGGGTTCACTTTGTCTGGATATTTAAAAAAATATCTCTGATATGGTTCTATTGGGTTGATAATTTGGTCGTGGAGGTTAGGAATTAAAAAGGTGAAATTAATCCCTCATATTGCTGATAATGACCATCAAATTAGGGGGGGGGGGGGTGTGTTATTTTTATATGATAAACTATTGGTTACAAAGGGGGGGAGTGGGGTCGAAAATTATTTGTCAATTTATATGGGTGTTATGGATTGGTTTATTTTGGCGCAAATTTTTTAATATTATTTGAAACATGGACTATTTATTTATGAAAGAAATGAAAACATATATTATTAATACCAAATTAAATGACAATTCTTAAAAAAATGGAATTTTTATGTTTTGCCAAAAATTTAAAATATAAGGGGGTACTGTGGGTTTAGGGGGATATAAAATAAATGTTGTAGGTTGTCGGATTGGGTGAGTTTTGTGGGAGGAGGTGGTCACCTTTAATGTAAACATTTAACTAGTCATGAATTTTATTCCAGAAAATAATTGTTGGATTAATGTGGTTAAGGGGTGAAAATATTGCTAAGTGTGAGGGGTTTATATTACAATGTTTGAATTTAGGGTAAGTATTTTATTCAAAAGTAATAAGAGGGGGTTATGTGGTTTATGTATTTTGGTATTTTATATGAAAACCCACAAATTTATTGTGGAGAAATTTAACTTGGGGATGTTGGGGGGGTATTTCTAGGTGTGGGGTGATAGCAAGGAATTTGGGAGAGGGGAGAATGATCAGTATTACAGTTGTTTACTATAAATCGTAATTATGTTTGGGAACTTTTAGTGGATTAACGAGGAACTATCTGGTGTCCGGTGGGAGTGTTACTTTTTGGGTTGTGTGTGGGTTAATATTTTTTGTATGGGTTAACTTGTAGAAAATGGGGACTAGGGGAAATAAAATTATAAGATACACCGCGAATTGATGGAAAGAATCTGGGTGGAATTGTGTTAAAGTGAGGGATTAACCAAATATCTTGCTGAATGGACTGATCCGGTATCTTTCAAGGGTGGGGATTGTTTTTTATGGATTGGAATGAAAAAAAAGAAGTTTAGGAAAAGTTCTATAAAAATGTTCCCCTTGGTGGGATAATTTTCAAAGTTGCCTTGAGTTTGAGAAAAGTCAATTTTTTAATTGTGTTCAGAGTTTGAGTTACAGTGAATATATTTGTTATTATAATGAATTGGGGGTTTTTGACGTACTTTGGTAACAATATTGGGTTTGGGAATTGGTGGGGGGGGTGGGGTTTTATTGACGTGTTATGTTTCAATAAGGGGGAAATTATGAAACGTTTTTTTATCTTTTGATGAAGTTTGTAAGTAATGGGAAAATTGAGCTGGCAAATATTGGGGTGAAAAGGAGGAGAATAAGATTACTGGGAAATAGTGGTAACTAACTTGACTAGGAGTGACTTTTTAGTTTTTTACAATACTTCCAAAAAATTATTGGTGCAAATATGTGAATTTAAATATGAGGTTGACTTTGGAGTCAATGACTTTACCACACTAAGGGAATCCTTTATTTAAATGGGGATCATTTTGTTGAGATTAATTTTAGGATGAATATTTGAGCTATCTAAATAGATATCAAACAACTATTAGCGTTAATACGTATTTTGGAGAGGAGTTGAAAGGGTGGTTTAAAGTTACTGCAGAGGGATCGATTCGTGTTTTTTTGGCTTTTTGTGGTTATTTGTATGGGATTTTGATGAGTTAAATGATTAGAGGATTAGATGGATAGGGGGACTTATGTTCTAAGCTTTTGTTTTAAGATTCAATGAATATGTGTCTGATTGTATGAAAAGGGAAGGTAGGGAATAATGGGTAATTGAGGTGGTGGTTTGAGTTAATTTAAACAAAACCTTCGGTTTTAGTTTCATTTTTTTGGGATAATTGGTTGGTAAATCAGATACTTTGAAAATGGGGGTATTCCTAATGGGATATCCCTGTTAGGGAAATTTAAGGCTTGGGGACTTGAATCAATTAAAAGGGGTTGGTGGGACTGTTAATAAGGGATTTGAAATGGTGGGAACTGAGTGAGGGGTGTTTGAAAGATTGGTATATGATTGAGGTGTTTTAGGGGGGGATGATTTAGTTGAGGTTTGCACCAATGGGAAAAGGGGGATGTTTATGGGGTTTAAGGTTTGGTAGCTAAGGTGGGAGGTAGGGGTAGGACATATGTTGGGGTGGGTTTATTTATGGGGGATATTGTTGGGGGGGAATTTTGTGGGGGTTTGGGTTGGTGTGGGCTCAAGGGGGGTTGGAAAAAAATTAACCGGTTGTTTTTTTGATTTCAATAGGGAAAAGGGGGGGGGGGGGGTTTTTGGATTTTGGTGGAATGGGGGTTTATTGTGACTTTAAATTCATTTTGATTATCATAATCTTTTTGGTAATTTGTATGAATTATTTTTATGAATTTTTTTAGGGGGTCAAAGGAAAAATTACCGGATTTTAATTTACTGGGTTTATTTTCATGTAAACCAATGATTTTTTTTTGTAAAAGGTCTGATATGAGGAAGGAAAAAAAAAAAGAAAGGAGGGGTTTTTTATTGATTGGGGTTATAAACTTATTTTTAAGTTTTCGGGTGGGGGGGGAGCCAAAATTGGAAAAAATTTCCCATTTGAAAAAGTGGGTTATGATGGGGGGGTTCTTACATTTATTGGGGGTTGTAAGGGGTTTTGATAAAAGCTGTTTTTGAAACTGGCTGTTTAGAAAAAGGGGGTTGGGAAAAAAAAAAGTTTTCACTGAAATTGATTTTTTCCAGCCTTAGGTGGAGCGATGGGCACTTTGTTTGTACTGGTTTTTGTGTTTGGGTATTATTGGGAGGGATTTTTTGATTTTTTTTTTTAGGGGGTGGAAAGTTGTATTTGTTGGGTTGAATTGGGAGGAATTTAAATGGAGGTTGTCAAAATGGGGAGGAAAGTTTTTTTTGATAAAGGATGAAAGGACTAAACATAGGGGGGTGGGTTGTGGTGTTGAGTTGTCCTTTTGATAAAAATTTGAGGTAGTTGGGGATGTTAAATGGGTTTTATGAATAAACTTTTTTTGTGGAAGGGGGGATTTTGAAGGGGGGGGTAAAAAAAATCTTTTGTTTTTTTTTGATGTTTTAATTGTTAGTTGAGTAATGTTTAAAAAAATGGAGAAGTTTGGGAATCGAATTGTTGAAAATTTGTGTGAGTGTTGGTCGCTTTTTAGTATTGAGGAATTTTTTCTTTTCGGTAGGAGGAAAAGAAGAAAATTTTGGGGGACCATTTAGGGGTTTTGTATTTCAATGTTTGATTAGATATGGGGGTTAATTTTTGGGTTAGGTGGGGGGTTGTTTTGATGGGGAGGGGGGGGGGGGGAATGTGAAGTTGAGGGGTTTTTTTTAATGGTAAACTGGGGGGGGAGTGATTTAAAAAGTAATTAAGTGTATTAACTTTGGGGGTTTTGTATTTTTTTATTGTTTCTTTTTTTTATCCCCATTTAGCGGTATTTTTGGAAAAGAGAAAATTTATTTTAGGCCAGCATCAGTTTGGTATTTTTAACTTTTTTACTTTTTAAAGTTTATTGGAAAGTTAAAAATTTTGGGTTTTTTTTTAGTTTTTTTTTTTTGTGTGGTTCCCCCCATAAGATTGTTAAAAAAAATTAGGGATATCCGTTTATGTTTTAGTGTTATGGTTAAATAAGAATGTTAATAATATAAAAAAATAAAATATTTTTTTAGTAAGCGGAAAAAACGGGGGGTATGTAATAGAATTGTGTTAAGTTTGACTTTTGATTTTGTTGATAATTTTTGGTTTTGTTGTGAGATATTATTAATGTTTTAAGTATTGATTGGGGTTTTTTTAGTATGAAAAATATTGATAAAACAGTTATTTTTTTTATTTTGGGTTGTTCTGATTTTGGTAAAAAAAGGAAAATAGTGTTATAAAAAAAATATGGTTTTTGTTGTTGTGTAACACGATGAGATTAATGGTAAGAAAATTGACAAATTTTGGATTTGGGTGGTTTTTTGTTTGAATATTGGAGGGGTATTGGGGGAATTAAAATTGTGGTTGGGTGTTTTATGTGTGGGGAGGTGTGGGGGTGGTTGGGGTTGTATGGTGTTGAAGGTTATTAAGGGGGGGATTTAAGGGTCGTTTTGACAAAAAGGGTTGAGTGAGGTTTTGGAAAAACATTATTGTGGTGTGTAATTGTGTTGGGTCAGCAATGGGGGGGGGTTGAGGGGTTCTTTTTTTTAAAAACATTGGGGTCGAAAAGTATTTAGAGTAATTTTTTTTTTTGGAGATTGGGTTTGTAGGTGTGTTTGGGGGGGGGGAATAAAAATGGAGTTTGTTTTGGAACAATTTTGTTTGTTATTAGTTTGTTTTGGGGGGAAAAGGGTTGTTCAATGTTTTTTTTTTATTATCATTAGGTTTGGATCATTGCTGGGGTGATTATTGTGTGCGCTGGGGTGGTATTGTTTTAGGGTTTTTTTTATTAAGGGTGAATGGGGGTTATTCGTTTTGTTTTTATTTTTTGGAGTTATGGGGTTTGTGGGGGGGGTGGGGGGGGGTAAAGGAGTAATAGAATTTTGTAATCAAAGGTTGGGTGGGGGGGGTTGGGTTGGGGGGGGGGGGGGGGGTGTGTTTTTTCCTACATTAAGGGGGGGGGTATGTTGGTCGGGTGGGGTGATTTTGGGGAGTAACCCCTCTAAGATGGGGGGGCATGGGGTTGAAAAATGGGGGGGATAATTTTGGTGGTAATTGGAGTTGGGATTGGTTGTGATATGGGGGATTGGGAAAAGGGGGGGGGTAATGGGTGGGGGTTGGGGGGGAATTTAAATATGGAAATGGGTGGTTTGGGGTAAATGTATGGTGTAGTAATGGTATGCAATCAGTATTATTAGTGGGAGGTGGGGTTTTAAGTGGGGGGTGATGTGAGGTTTTAGGTTATATTAATGGTATAAAAGTATTGAGGTGTAGTGGTCATGGACAAGGATAAAAAGTTATGATTTGGAATTTGAAATAAATTGGGTGTATTTTGGGGGGTGGGTTGGTTGGTGATGGGGTGAGGGGAATTGTGGGGGTAGGGTGAATGGGGTTATATTGGGGGGTTTGGTGGGGTTGGTTGGATGTGTGAAAGTATTTATGTTGGTGTTTGGGGTTTTGGGGGGATAATTGTGTAGGGTTTAAGATTTGGAAGTTGGGGTTTTTTGGTTTGTGGGTATTGAGGGATTTGGTGGGGGGTTGAAGTTATTTTGTGAGGGTTAGTGGGAAATTGGGGGGGGGGAGGTGTGAGGGGGGGGTGTGGGGGGTGGAAGGGTGGGGGGGAAGTTGTTGGTGAGTATGGGGGTATTTTGGGGTGGTTTGGGTGTGGGTTTAATTTGGTGGGTTTTTTGGAAGATTGTTTTGGGGGGGTAAGTGTTGGAAGGTGGAGGGGGTTATGTTTGGGATTGAGTAATTGATGTAATTGTGGGGTGGGGAGGTTTATTTGGTTTGAGATTGTGGGTTAGTTATAAAGTTAAGGGGGTGTAGAGGGTATGGGTTAGAGTGGTGGTTGTGGTTGTTTATGGGGTGGTGGGGGGGTGTTGTGGTGGGGGGTTTAAAGTGATCTGAGGGTTGGTTGTTAAGCACGTTTTTAAGATATTCGTTTATGATATATAATGATTATAAATTTTTTGTTGGTAGAAATAGGAAGATATTATTTTTTTGGTGTTTTTTTAAGAACTTTTGTGTTTGGGTTCCTTAGGACTTGATGACAAAGAATATTGGGTTAAGTGTTTACGCAATAGTAGTTAGAGATTATACAGGATGTTTTCTTATTTTTGATGGGGTTAGAAAAATAGTGTGGGTGGTAAGACAACACCTTTTGTTTAAATCGCACAGTGGCATAGTTTTTGGGGTCAGTATGGGGTTACGGGAAAAATGGGTTTCCATAGGGTGAATGAGTATGGTTGTTATATAGTTATGATTGGGTGAACAGAAGTAAATTAATGGTAGAATTAGCAAGGTAATAGTATGTAGTAGGTTTATTTAGATCTTTGTTTTTAGGAATAGGAGAAGGGACTTCGTGATGGTTCTAGTCAAGATTTGTCTGTTAGCGGATTTGAAGTACTGATTATGTACACAACTTCATAATCCTTTTCAGGGACTGTGTACCGCCATATATTGGTAGATAAGGGACAGTGATTTAGGGTTTGTAGACTTTGCTTGAATACACGGAGGACTGGACGTGATGTTTAGACAGGTAGAGTATCTTGGTACCTCGACTCCTTATAAGGTGGTTTAGTGAGGTTTAGTCGAACACAGTGAAGTAATCGAGCTTAGGAGTCTTTACTGTGGGCCGCCATCAGTGGTTTGGAATGGATAAGCTTTGTGGCAGAGTAGCTGAACATATGTTTCGTTCGCACTCAAAAATTGAGACTTTTTGTTATAAACACAGTAAGAGGGACAATTCATTGGTTCAAATGACCAGTAGACATTAAATAGTGAACTTTCTGGTTCCCAATAAGGTACAACCCCGATAATCAAGGACACACTTGATAGTTAAAGTCATGATGAAAAAGCTCCCTACCAGAAAGCTTTGATGGCGTAATAAGTTTATGGTATTTACCTTCATGTGAATCTAGTACTTGTAAAAATTACACACATAGAAATAATAATTAATGGAGTGAACTATGGGTAGTTTACAAAGTTGAATATATAGAAACTGTGTACATAATACTTGTAATTACATTTGATTGTGATTCCTGGTTCACTGTGTAGTTGAATCAGGATACCCATTATTGAAAGAATTAATACATATATTTTTAAACTTAAACACGTGACTCATTTAAGATAGTCTTATAGAGTGTTATATGTGTGTGAGTGTCACAGTGTTGTAAAGAGTTGTGGAATAAAATAAATTGTTTATCTGTCTGTTGTTGTTGTGACTTACACTTCATCATTTTCATAACCCTAGACATTTAACGTAGTCATCACACTATTCCAGAATAACTCTGACTGAGGTATAAATGTGGTAGCAAGTAAGGTCATCTGTAATACACCACTCTTATTAGATACAGATACCTTCACAGCTGATCTCAGTCAGTACACTAAGTCCCCTATAAATATTTATAACATCCCGCTTTACCACAAGCATCAACACTTGAACTGGAGAAATAGGTGATAAAATTTGCAAAGGAAAAGGCACGGAAAGTAAGACTTTGATGTGCCTGAAATTGAAACTTTTAAGAGACTTAAATTTTAACATCACAATTCGAAAAATTATTCAAAATGATTTGTGTGCTAAAACCTTTTCTTTCATGTTGAAGAAAGATAATCAAAGATTGTTGAATTACTTATTCTTATAATTTAGAATAATTATTTTGTAGTTTCATGTTTTGTTGTGCTTTTCATTTTTGTCTTCAAGAAATCTGTTTTTGAAGATTGAAGTTGACATGGGGGAGGGAAAGGGGTGGAGGCGTGCAAGTAGTTAGCCTTGCTTAGGGCGCTAAATAGCCTGGCACCAGCACTGGTTACATGGACAACTACTGTCGTTGTCGTATCATCATCAGTTGCTTTTCAGCTCCCCAAAGAGCAGAGGCCTTCAACAAACACATGTTAAGTCCTTCCTGTCACGTGCCATCAGTTCCAGGTCTTTATATGTCGATGTCTTCCCTCCCCTCCCCCGGTTCCGTGTATATGTCAATTTCTCTTCTCCATCCTGTCACTTGTTGTTCACGTTTTTGTGGCTTTAAGTGAGTAGGATAGCCTGACACCCCCCCCCTTCCCCATCCCCCAACTTCAACCTCCTTAGTTGCTTGTTACGACGAGTATGGTAGTTTACCGTGTTGTTATTCTTTGCTGCCCTGTCGGGTGAGGGTAACAAAAGAATGTCACTGTCTTACGATCGCCTACTATCTCCCATCACTAACCATCTCAACCAAAACAAAACCGGTAACAACAACAAAGGAGATGCGTAAGAAAAGTGGGTAAGACCACAAGTTGACCTTGTGTCACCTTGGTGGGGGCTGAGCTGTTACCACAAGTTGACCTTGTGTCACCTTGGTGGGGCTGAGCTGTTGCTTATTTTAAAAAAAAGGTAGTCCCAAAAGCAGATGCTGCCGAAAGGGAGTGAGGTATTAAAGACTTTACTATACCATCGATACGTATGGTGATCAGTCCCATTCCTCGCTGCCATTTCCTTCCCTAACTCAAGAGCAAAGTCAGGTACCCATTTACAGCAAGGTAGAGCCTGTCTGTCAGACTACATCTTAAAGTCGTTATCTGCTGCTAAAGAGTTGTACTCTTTAACACAATTATTTCCAATCTTCGTTGCGTCCGCACTATACAGGTTTTTTCGAGTAAATAGGAAATCACGCACGTACAGTTTTTTTTTATCAAAGCAAGTAGATGTGATCGACACAGAGGCAGGTCCTTGAAGCGAGAAGGTTACCAATCCATCAAAATTTGGCAGGGACAAAATACAAAACAAAAATCACCACACGTTGTAACACTCGATTCTCATTTAAAGAGACTAACGTACTTAGAACTAACTACACACATGCACCGTCTATCTACACTTAGATCTCTTCGCTCACAATGGAGCATAAGACATTGGCTACAGCTTAATTTTGTTTTCGGTTCTGAGTCATCTGCTTCGCCTTTCCCTGCAATTTTTCTTCTTCTTCTTATTCTTCTTCGTTCGCCCTCAGACTTCCACATTATTGACTCTAATAAAGGCAGTAGTCAGCTCAAGGTTCCTAACATCTCGTTCGCCCTCAGACTTCCACATTATTGACTCTAATAAAGGCAGTAGTCAGCTCAAGGTTCCTAACATCTCGTTCACCCCCTGCAACTTCCACAATTTTGACTCTAATTCTCAGCTCAAGGTTCCTAACATCTCGTTCGCCTTCAGACTTCCTTGACTCGTTAAAGGCAGTAGTCAGCTTCAAGAAATTTTTCCTACCATCTCGTTCGCCCTCAGACTTCCACATTATTGACTATAATAAAGGCAGTAGTCAGCTCAAGGTTCCTAACATCTCGTTCGCCCTCACTTCCATTATTGACTCTAATAAAAAGTCAGCAGGTTCCTAACATCTCGTTCGCCCTCAGACTTCCACATTATTGACTCTAATAAAGGCAGTAGTCAGCTCAAGGTTCCTAACATCTCGTTCGCCCTCAGACTTCCACATTATTGACTCTAATAAAGGCAGTAGTCAGCTCAAGGTTCCTAACATCTCGTTCGCCCTCAGACTTCCACATTATTGACTCTAATAAAGGCAGTAGTCAGCTCAAGGTTCCTAACATCTCGTTCGCCCTCAGACTTCCACATTATTGACTCTAATAAAGGCAGTAGTCAGCTCAAGGTTCCTAACATCTCGTTCGCCCTCAGACTTCCACATTATTGACTCTAATAAAGGCAGTAGTCAGCTCAAGGTTCCTAACATCTCGTTCGCCCTCAGACTTCCACATTATTGACTCTAATAAAGGCAGTAGTCAGCTCAAGGTTCCTAACACCTCCAAACAGTTTTTCGTTGAGAGAAATGGATTGTTGCCATATACCACTCCGTTCACTGCTGTTAGTTGGGGCAGGACTGGAGCGGATGTTCGGTTGTCATGGTGCTGGGTGCCACTAGTGCCCTAGATTTCTGTAAGAGTTACGTCAACTAAGTCAGAATCGAAAACGAGGCTGAACGACGTGGACGCCATTTTTGGTCAATACCAGGGTTAGTAGCGAGAGTAAGTATCGAGTAAGATGCCTAGCTGTTCAGCTTTTGGCTGTAGCAATAGCTCTAGCAAAGGATACAGATTGTTCTCGTTTCCAGCAGACAAGAAACTTAGATCGATCTGGGAATGCAAAGTGAGTAGAAAACATTGGAAAGCTTCTATTAATGCAAGGCTGTGTGAACAACACTTTGAGTCCACTGATTTTGAATTGAAGCGACTGGATGAGAAGAAGAAACTTAGATGGAATGCACTACCTACCAAATTTTTACACCGTGCACCTGGTCAGCATCAGAAAATAGCATGCAAACAGAAGTCATTACAGATAACTGTGCCGGCTGTGTTGCTAAGGAAACATTGATTAAGACACTTCGAAAAAAAAAATCAGTAAACTTGCAGCAAGTTTAGCTACAGAGAAGAGGCAGAACAATAGAATGAAGAAAAAATTGTCATGCCAGACAGATAAAATATTAAACATGCTATCTGAGGATCAGGTCCGGGTCCTTAATTGTAGGTCTTCAAGAGGAGTAAAATGGGGCAGTAAGACTGTAAAGAAAGCATTGCAAATTCGATTTGCTTGTGGAGCAACAGGCTATATGTTATTGAAACAGCATTACCCACTGCCTGCTATACGTACACTTCAGCGCCGAATACAGCACATTCATATTTCTGGGGGAATACTCAATGAGATGTTTGATTACATGAAATTAAAGGTTGTAAACATGTTAGGAGTAGAACGGCTGTGCTGCTGGACATTAGATGAAATGTCAATTAAATCTGCTATTGAATATGATGCAAAAATAGGAGAAATTCTTGGTCATGTCACTGTACCTGAACATAAGGGCATTGCGACAAATGCACTAGTATTCATGCTAAGTGGACTATCCAGCAGATGGAAGCAAATTGTTGCTTTTTTTTACTCAGGAAGGTCAACTAAAGGCCATGTTTACAAACCCATTATTCTGGAAATAATACATAAAGCTGCTGCAATTGGTCTGCATGTGGTAACTGTCACAAGTGACATGGGAAGTGCAAACAGAGCAATGTGGGCCAGCTTTGGTGTTTGTGCTTCCAGAAACAAAATTGTGAACAAAATTGCACATCCAAAGCAACCAAATAAGTGGCTATATTTCCTAGCTGACACACCTCATTTGATCAAAAATGTTAAGTCTGCATTTATCTCTGGCCATGATTTCAGATTATCTGAGGAGATGTGTGTATTGTTAAATGTGCCTTCTAACATTGCAAATATACTACCTGTTAGGGAACTGGCTGACTTACAAAGGAACAGTACCCTGAAACTAGCTCAACACCTTACTGATGACATACTCTGCCCTGGACATTTTGATAAGATGAAGGTGTCACAGACACTTCACTTTTTCAGTATATCTGTCAGTGCAGGGATCCACTACATGGTAGAAAAGGAGGGCAGACCTGTGAATAATCTGACAACTGCTCGGTTCATTGAGGTGATATCTAAATGGTTTGATTTAATGTCAAGTCGCAGTCGCGTCATGGCTCTGACTAAGCAGTTTCCAGATAGGTATGCAAATGCTGTTGAAATGTTACGACTTGTGATTCGAATGTTTACAACGCTTTTAGTTAAACAGCAGGGAGCATGGAAACCATTTCAGACAGGCATCCTTTTGTCCACCACATCTGTGCTTGATCTTCCAGAGGACATGTTGAGTGGAAATTTCAGTTTCTTGCTGACATCACGTGTGAGTCAAGACTGCCTGGAGAATTTTTTCAGCTCCATGAGATTACATAATGCAGTGCCAACACCTTTTGAATTCAAACATAGATTGAGAACTATCTGCTTGTCACAATTCCTCAACACTATACGTGGAAGTAGTTACTACGAAGATGATAATGACTTTTTGCTTGATTGTACTGATATGAATACAACAACAGTTACACACACCGAGCAGCATGTTGATTTGTCAGACGTAGAAATAGAAATAGAAAGCACAGCTGAGGTCCATGTAATTCATTATTTAAGTGGCTACTGTGTGAACAGTGTATTAAAGCAACATACTGCCTGTCATATCTGCATTGCAGCTGTCACTGCCTCTCAGTGTGCAACAATTACTGACATTGCACGACTAACAGAGCATAAAGAGTACATTACAGGCTCACTTGTTTATGCAAGTGACACAGTAGTAAATCTGATGTTAAGAACTGAACCACTGATCCGTCAGCATGTGCATAGATTTGCAACCATGAAAAACATTGCAATTTTACTTTTGGATATGGCATTACAGGAAACAGCTGAATGCACACTGAGCAACTGCCATGATATTAAACAAAAGCTATTAGCAAAGTATATAAGTGTCAGAATTCACATTTACTGCAGAAATAAAAACAATGGTCTTAAACAGCATGCTCGAGCATCAATGAGCAGTAAAAGCCATTGCAGGAAATCTCTGGTCCAAAATATGTAATTAGATTTTGTTAAAACTATCTGTACATAGTCGCATTTTAAATGAAAACATAAACTGGTGTGATCATCTGGATCTAGTAAAACTGTCAGTGTCTACAACAGTCATTCACCAGTTTCCACATTTCAAACTAGGTAAATAGTTCAATTCGAAGGGAGTATGTTTTGCTGAGTGTTGCAACTCTAACGGAATATTTGTTGCTAAATAGTGGAATTCTAACGGAATATAAAATTCAACGGAGTATGTGTTAAAAATCCACGCTACTGATTCTTTTCAATAAACCGGAAAGTAAACTAGTTTTCTTCTTTTTGTTTTGTTACTTGAAATACAAATAATAGTACAAATATGTGCTACTGTATTTGCATCTAATTTTATTTCAAATTATTAGCTAACCTAAACGAAAATGCAAATGGGGTCCGAAACTCATGATCGGGTCCATTTTCCTGCAATACGGGTACGGCCGAAAATGGCGGCCAAATTTTAGTTGGCGTAACTCTCTATAGAAATATAGGGCACTAGGTGCCACAGGAGAGGTGATCTGTTGGATCAGCAATTATTCTGATGGAAAGAACTATGGTGTGCACATTCTGTCTCACGTCATTCTCCTATGTTCAGTTTCTTCATTTACATTCGCTTCCACTGAGCAAGTAAACACGTCAACATGCACAGATACTTGGAAATTATAATTTGAAAATAACCACACTCACGAAACGTTAATTCAAGCGCTACGTCAGTTTAATCATTTAATTTTATTATATACCTCTACACCTCACGGTAGAAGGGGAACGACTAAGTAAGTAAGTTAGTAATTTTATTATATAACAGTCACTGAATATCGTTTTTTAATCTCTTTTTCACTTCCTGTTAAAGCTAAAGAAAAATGACTTAATTTTACAAATGAAAAATAATAATAATAACACACTAACACCATTATCGTACCTAATTTGGGTATCGATCGCCAATTGTTTGTTAAGCTGGGTGGGGGTGGGGGGGAGAAGGGGGGGGGGGGTTTGTGTTCAGCATGTGCGTTTCAAAAGGTTCATTTTTTTACCTTTTTTCCCACTTTACAGAGCCTGAAGCTACAATAATAGCTGACCCCTCTGACCTCAAACCAGGCGTCTAATCCCCCCTGCTCTAGTCGTGGTGGTATCTTTAGCAATTTGTTTTGAACGATGAGATTCACGTGATCACCCACAAACATATCGGAAGCGAAGTTATTTTCCCCTTTAAAGGTAGTTCACTCGTCTAGATCTTTCATAAACGAACAGCCCAGGCCGGTTTCGGAATTTATAGACGATATTTTAAAATAATATACCGCTTATCTCCCAGCTATTGATAATATTAGTTTTGAAAATTGTCGTCAGATTTGCCGTCAGCAATAAATCTACGGTTGATCCAGGTGTGTGAATAATTTCTATTGAATCCACCTGGCCCAAGGAATGATGTACATCACACATTAAAATTTTACTGATTGCAGCCGCACGAAGTGGATCTCCAAGTGTGAATTCATATCCGGTTGATCTCACCTGATTTGTGATCTTTTCTTTTTTAATGGACCCACCTGGACGAGCAAAGGGGGGTGTTCGAGAAGGAAAATGATATCCATGTCTCTTGCAGAAGCGGGAGGTGTTGTGCCGCGGCATTAAACGAACTTTTCCAGTTCAGATCCAAAGCAGAGATAGCGTTATGATACGTAACGCAGCGGGTGTTCGGGATAAAGTTTCAGTATGTACTGTCACACTCGACTCATAGAGCTAATTCCTTTCATAAAGGGAGGTCATTCCTGCGTGGCTCATTTATTTCTTCTCTGTAATGGTTTTCAGTTTAACTGAATTTTTTTTTCTTGTCCTGTTGCAGTGATCCGAGCCTGGAAGGTTATGTGCTGGGGTTACATTCATCCTGCATTTCTCGGTGTTTTTTTTTTTTCCTCGGTAGTTTCATTTCATCTCTTTTCATACAAACTTGTAAGTGCCTTTTTTGAGCTGCTTGTCCATTTTATCTGGAATTCATTGACTGAGTTTCACAATAAGAGAGCCACCCATTAAACTTTAAATATTTTTTAAACACTTTTATGTAAACTAATGTGAACGATGTTAGGATGTATCAAATATTGGAGCCCTTTTTCACTAGGCTTCAGATGACAAAGAAAGCTGACAGCTTGCAAGCGACTCTCTATCGTGGTACATTTTAAACTATCAAAATTTGATGGACCATCGAATGACCTGTCCATGGCCGTCATTAAAAAAAAATTGAAGTCGAAAAATTCACACTGTGTTACAAGACTATAGCTGTTAACAAGATCACATAACTTCTTGATGTTCTATACAAATTTGTGAACAGGATGACGGAGCTTTTCTATTTTTACTGCATTTAAAAATAAAAGTGTACGTGTTTTTCCAGCACTTGTTAAAACTTTAACTCTCTCACTCGATTCATAGAGTTAATTCCATTTATAAAGTGATGTGATTCGCTTGCATAGCTAGGCGGGGTTGTCGCACGGAAGGTCCTGGGTTCAAGTCCTGGGTAAGCCACTCACGTCTGTTGTTTTTCTGTTGTCTAGTTTTCTACTTCTTTATTTCTTACGAGTGCCTGAAAACATACCTTTATGTTTGTCTAATATTTATTTGATGTAATTCCTACGTGGCTTTTTTTTTCTTCTCTGTAACGGTTTTCAGGTTAACTGGCGTTTTTCTTTTTTCTTGTCCGCTTGCAGTGATCCGAACCTCGAAGGTTACGTGCTGAGACAACTATCATCTTGTATTTCTGTATGTGTGTGTGTGTTTGTGTTTCATTTATTTGTTTATCCAACATCTTCTGTGTTTTTTTATTTTATATGGAGTTTAATGATTTAGTTTCATAATAAAACAGCCACCCAAAACATTTAAATGTGTGTTGTATTTATTTTAACATTAACTCTCTCACTCTACTCGTAGAGTTAATTCCCTTTTTAATATGAGTTAATGTATTCGTGTATCTTTTATTCCTTCTATGAAATGGTTTTCAGTTTAACTGGATTTTTTTTTTCTTTCCGTTTGCAGTGATCCGAGCCTCGAAGGTTATGTGCTGGACAACAATCATCTTGTATTTCTCGGTGTGTGTGCGTGTTTTGTTTTTTTAAATTGTTTCGTTTTATCTCAAAAACTTGTAGGGATGTCTTTCAACCACTTGTCTAACATCTGTGTTGTTCATTTTATCTGGAGTTTCATAATAAAAGAGCCGGGGTGTCGGAGTGGCTAAGAGAAATGGCACTCGCCTCTAATTCTAAAGATACCGGGTTCGCTCCCTGTACAAGGAATATAGTTGACAGAGATTTTTTTTCAGAACTTCTTCTTTCTTCTTCTTTGATCCTTAGCCGCCGACCATCAACGTAGTCAGTGGCCATTATGCCTAGTGGCGTCTTGTAGGGCAACAACAAATTGATTCCACTTTGCTCGGTCGGTGGCCATCCTTCGTACAGTGCCCCAACTCTGGTTCATTCTTTGCATCTCAGCCTCCACAGTCCTCCGCCAAGTTGTTTTTGGTCGGCCTCTCTTTCGTTTTCCTTCAGGGGTCCATAGCATAGCTGTTCTTGTGATGGCATCGGGGTCTCTTCTGAGGACATGGCCAACCCAACTCCAGCGTTTGCCAGCTATGATGGTGTGCATGTCCTCTTGCTTGCTACGAGTAAGCAGATCTTGGTTGGTGATGGTATTCGGCCAAAAGATTCGGAGAATTTTTCTTAAGCATGTTGTGTGAAAAAAGGATAATTTCGACATTTCCTTCTCTGTAACTCTCCAGCATTCCGCACCATAGAGAAGCACAGAAAGCACACAGCTCTGATATAATCTTAATTTTGTGCTTGTGCTGTATAGAGAGGACTTCCAGATGTTGTTTAGGCTAAAAAAAAAGGCTGTTCTTGCTTTGTTTATTCTGTTGCTGATGTCTTTGCTTGTTCCGCCGTCTGGTGTTACTATGCATCCTATGTATGTGGAGGCATCTGTCTGTTCCAGTTGCTGATTCCTTACTGATATGGGCTCAGGGTTGCTCACATTGAGCGTCATGACCTCTGTCTTCTTTAGGTTGATGTTCAAGCTCACCTGCTGGCTATACTTAGTAAGTCTATCCGTTTTTTCCTGGATGTGTTGATGTGAATGTGCTAGCAGTGCAATGTCATCTGCATATTCCAGATCTTCCAATGTAGAAAATGTAGTCCATCTTATTCCTCTTGTACTGCCCTCTGTTGTCTGGCGCATCACCCAGTCTATGACTGTTAAAAATAGAATGGTTGATAAGGGGCATCCCTGTCGTACTCCTGTCTTCACCTCAAAGGTTAGGTTGCTCTGCCCAACGCTACACGTAAAGTTGGCATAGAGGCTTTTTATGATTGACACTATGCAGCTTGGAATTCCATAAGCCCTCAGTATTTTACATAAACTGTCCCTATGTATACTGTCAAAAGCCTTTTCAAAATCAACGAATTAATGTACAGCTGTCTTTGCCATTCTGAGCACTGCTCTATAATGTTCCTGAGGGTAAATATATCATCTACACATCTTCTGTTCTTTCTAAATCCTGCTTGTTCTTTCCTCAGTTTGTGGTCTACTGCTTTTGAAATTCTCTGTATAATTATCCTGCCTAGTATTTTGCTGGGAACTGAGAGATTCCTCTCCAATTATTGCAGTCTGCAAGATCTCCCTTCTTGGGCAATTTGACAATTATTCCTTTGTTACACTCTGTTGGTGTTGTCCCTGTTTTCCAGACTTGTGCAAATAGTGGTTCTAATAGTTCTGCTGCTAGCTCAGGGTCTGTCTTAAATAGCTCTGCATTTAAGTTATGACCAGGAGCTTTTCCATTCTTTAACCCTTTGATTGCTGTGATGATTTCTTCTTTTTGTGGAATGTCTGTATTAACATCTAGATCGTTTTCAGCCTCAGGAACATTCAATTGTGTCTCTGGTGGTTCCTTGTTCAGAGTTTCTCTGAAATACTCTGCCCATCTTGTTTCCTGTCTCTCTGCTGTCGTGATGAGATTTCCTTGCTTATCTCTTACTAATGTAATATTGTTTTCACCTCGTTTTCTGCTGATGAATTTAGTTATTTTGTATACTGTGCTTTGTTCATTTCTCAGTGCTGCCTCTTCTGCCTGTCTTGCAAGATCGTCTATGAAATTCCTTTTGTTGTCTCGGGTTTGGCGTTTAACTTCCTTATCCAGCTGACTGTACTGTTCGCTATATAGTTGCTTTAACCTGGGGGACTTCGCATCTGTTTTCTTTCTTTTCGTTTTCTTTCTCACTGTCGCGAGAGGTTTTGATGTTATTAAAATAAAGACTTTCCTGGACACAAAGGTGTATCAGATGATACCAGGATAGTGCCAGATAAGAGACTGGTCTTTTAAGAAATACCACCTTCTCTGAAAAGAGCAAGGGTGTATCGACATAAATAGTGGGGTCAAGCTATGTAAACCTTCAAGTATGATGATAGTGTTGGGTACTGAAGATCTATCTGCTACCTCTCTAGATCCCACATTGATTAATGAATATACTTTTGTTTTAATGGCTAGTTATCTAGGGGAAAATTTGAATTATTTATGATTTGGTTAAGTACAAAATAGAAAGTGACAACTGTCGCATAGAGATTATGATCAATAAATTTTCTATATTCTTTCTTTCTTTTTCTACCCGTGTCCTCTACTTTATTATCGCTCTTTTATCCTTTTCCTGTGTTTTTCGCATTCGTACGTTTGCGACTATAAACATTACTATTTTCCCATTCATACTTTCGCCTGTTTCTTTTCTCATTTAGAAACGCACCCGCATGTTATTATATAACGGGTCAGTCGCTGCAGTCAGACGAGATGTGTGATTATGTTTCATACTCAGACATAGGAGCAGACTTTTGGTCTAGCATTTTCACCTGACACGAACGTTTCTCCGGCGTGAGGTGTGATAACCGACATCTGCACGGCGAAGAATGAGACATTTGTCTGGTATTTTCCTCTGTCACGGCACTCTGGGCCAGTTTCGTTAGCAGTGAGGTGTTAAGACGCGAAGTGGCAGTTTATGGCAGGTCTTCTGGTTATGGAAAATGTTAACGAGAAGGGAAGAGATCGGCGCTGTTTCGTGTTTTCGACATAACGTGGGACCTCTTTGTCTGTTTGATAGATATTAACCAGAGTTTGAAACTAGATTTCATTCGTACTCCTAAATCTGCAGTAGACAGATCGCCAGGCTAGAAGAAATATCTTGTGTATTGAAAAGTCTTTAGTTTCTGGGCAACATTTTGCCGAGTTCTAGACTACTATTATATTCAATGATTCTAGTTCGTGGTATTAATCTGTAGTTCTGTGCGGAGGTAAATATTATATATTAGATATCTAATATTTTGTGAAGTGTTTAAAGTGATAATCGCCTATTTCATTTTCACTAGTTCTTTTGTGCAGAGAGAATTACAATATAGTCTGTATTATTTTCTAGTGACGTGTTTCAGTGGAAAGCAGAATAAATTATATTTCTAGCTTAAACTCATGCAGCCATAAATGAATTTAATTTAACTGCTAAATAATCAGACGAGAATATATTTTAAAATTAACTTATAACTGAAATGCTACATCAGTGAGTATTGACGGGATACGTATGTATTCCTAATTCATGATGATTGATTTTATGAATATAACTTATTTCACGGGAAGTTTTAAATGATAAGTCAAGCTGTACGCTTGCAGTTTAAAATGTAAGTTATAACGAGTACATAGTATGTATAATTATTTTATATGTGTTTTTTCCCTCTATTTAGTGAAGAAAACTGGGGTTAACCCAAACTTTGCCAGCGTTAAGTACTTGTGAGTAATATCTGGGAAGAACTAAAACATTTTCCTTAAAAGACTTGGTGTAAAATCTTTACAAGAACTTTAAAGGTGAAATGACATAATGGGCCTATTGAGCCAGATTTTATTCTTCCTGAGAAAACTTAAGTACAGTTCAGCCCTTGTGGCAAGTAAACTATTACAAACAGTAACGTTTCGCAAATTATGTCAACTTGTGGTGTGACCAAGAATTTTTTTACCTTTTGATCGAAGTTACAAACCTGACATTGTTCCTAAGTAGTGGAAACCTCGTGATTCTGATCCTGTGAGCCCGCATGAAAACTAATTCTTACCAGAACTGATAAAGTGACACTAACTTAAAATCTGAACAAAATCATCGCCTGAAGAGGACGCTCCCCGGACAAATTGGATGAAACCAAGATCTGCAGAGATGGGTATCTGCTTCACCAACCGATAAAACAGATTGTGTCATAACGTGCGCCAGACGGCGAACAACAGCAAGCTATAGGGTAAGAAAGTGAGAAATGCACGACAGGGCCCTGATGAATTAACCGAGAGAAAGCAGGAACGAGTGACTCTTTTATGGTATACCAAATTTCACCCACTTTGTAATTTCTTTATGCAAGTTTTTTTTTGCAAACAAGATACTTTTCCTTAGGATAGATCATACTAATATCTAAATCTGTTCATACCTTTAAAATGGGAAAATCATTAGATTTCCCCTAATGTATCCGTGATTCCTTGGGGCTATCACTTTCTTCTAACAGGACTGTGGGCATACCTTGAGGGATAAGATCATACTATGGGTCTATCATTCTTGTAGCATCTTTCTTGACTTTATGACTATTTGTATATGCTTTGATGTAATTTTATGTGATTTGATGGGATGTTAGATGATAATTAAAATTTCTCTTGAACTTAATCAGCGCGTTGGTCAGCTCGTTCCAAATTATCTGAATAATCATTTGTTATAGTTGTCCCACGTGAGTGCGTCTACATGTCAATTGTGTGTGTGTGCACGTGAGTGGTAATATATATATATATATATATATATATATATATATATATATATATATATATATATATATATATATATATATATATATATTAATATATGTAGTCAATAGACTGTCTGACTCCTCTAGATCTGTTGTAGAAGATAGGCTAAAAGAGAGAAAAGATTCTAGATTTCAGAGACAGCCTCTATTGATTTCTACCATCTCACTCGTGGAAATCTTTTTCTACTATCATCTCTCACTGTGGCTATCACTCATTCTAATCTATTCAGAAGGGACCAACCCAAGTCTTAATTCCCCTATCAAAAATCTACGACAACAGCCTGATTACATCATGTTAACAGTTCCTGTATTCCTATCTTACGTTCGTGAACAGTGTGTAATTCCAGGATAAAATACTCATTCAAATACCCTATTAAAACTTACAGTCGTAATTTTTGCCCTACTTACAAATATTATACACATTTTCTAAAGCTGGCTTTCGTTTCAAAATCATACAGGTATGCCCTCAATGCGGCAACACACTAGTCCTGTAGTTTCCCTTTCTACACATCACCGAACACATAAGCGGGTATGCAGAGGCAAATAATCAACATTATATTCAAATATATATAGGTATGACACTTTGGTGGACAGAGGAAGTCAAAGAGAAAATAAGAGAGAAGAAAATGGCATGGAAATAATACTTAGGAGCTAAAAACACAACAGGACAAATGGAAAAATATAGAGAATATATGACATCCAGAACAGAAGCAAATAACAAAGTGCTAGCAGCAAAACATAAGTCCTGGGAAGAATTTGGAGAAAAGCTAGAAAAAGATGCACAAGAAAACCAGAAATTGTTTTATAAGACTCTACAGAACATGAGGAAGGAAAAACAATGCCCTCTCAAATTTATAAAGGACAAGCAAGGCAAATTGCTTACTGCCCCGAAGGAAGTAATGGAAAGAATATTTCTCAGAACTCCTGGATGGTGAGCATGGTGAAGCATCAGAAATGATAACCACTAGCACAGAAGAGAAAACCAATGATGGTGAAGATGCCATAAAGATGGAAGAACTGAAGGCAGCACTGGAGAAAATCAAGATAGGCAAAGCAGCAGGGCATGATGGTATAACACCAGAAATGGTTAAGTACATGGGAGCATCAGGCGACCTAATACTCTTAAGGGTTTTACAGGCAGCGTGGTACAACAAGACCATACCAAAGGATTGGGAGATTGCCATCATAACACCAATTTTCAAAAAGGGTGACAATCGACAGTGTGGAAACCATAGAGGCATATCCCTTCTCAGTGTCCCTGGTAAAATCTACTCTAGAATCCTAGAGCAGAGACTCCGACGCCTAGCTGAGCCACAATTGGATGAGATCCAGTGCGGATTCCGAGCAAACCGAAGTACTCAAGACCTAATCTTCACACTCAGACAGCTGAGTGAAAAGGTCCTTGAGTATAAGAGTGAGATCCATCTTTGTTTCATAGATCTGGAAAAGGCGTTTGACAGGGTCCCCTGGAACAAACTTTGGGACTGTTTGGCAAGGAAGAATATTCCAGCACCTCTGATTCATGCTATACAGAGCTTCTACAAGTCTTGCAGAAATTATGTGAGGACAGCAAACCATATGTCAGAAGAGTTCAGGACCACTACTGGTGTAAGACAAGGTGATATCCTATCACCTTACCTTTTCATACTCCTCATGGATGATGTCATCAAGGCATGTAAGGAGAGAACAAGAAAGTATTCAGTGGGGTACTGGAAGATGAGACAGGTCTATATTTCGGAGCTGGCATTTGCAGATGATGTTGCCCTGATTGCTAAATCAGAGGCACATCTCCAATCCAACCTGCAAGTCTGGAAGGAAGAGCTGGAGAAGAGAGGGATGGTCATAAGCAGCTCTAAAACAAAATCCATGCTGATATCACGAGAAGAAAGAAGACATCAGATTAAGCTGGGAGAACAGGTCCTGGAGCAGGTCGACCACTTTAAATACCTCGGAGCTATTATAGACCGAAAGGGAGGCATCAAAGAAGAGTTGGCCACTCTAAAAGCAGTAGCTGGGAGACTTTTTCAGGCCATAAATCGAGGATTCCTCAGCAAGAGAGAGGTTGGTAAGAAAACGAAGATGGCTGTATACCGCTCCACCTATGTCCCAGTCTTGACATATGGATGCGAGTCATGGGCAATGACTACAACCCACAAAAGCCAGATCCAAACCTCAGAAATGAGGTATCTGAGGAAAGTGGTTGAAGTAACAAGAAGAGACATGGTACGCAACCAGACGATACGTCAAGGCCTTAAATCCTACCCCCTGCAGACGCAAGTAGAACAGTCCCAATTAAGATGGTTTGGCCATGTCTGCAGAATGGGAGAAGATCGGCTACCACGACAAGCATGGGAAACAAAGAGCCAATGATCCAGACCCCCATGACGACCCAGAGTCCGCTGGGAGGACAACATTAGACAATCTTTGAAGGACCAATGTCTAGAATGGAACCAGGCCAGGAGGAAGACAGCCGATAGGATAGCCTGGCGCTCTCTCTTCCAAATCTCTACACCTCACGGTAGAAGGGGAACGACTAAGTAAGTATATATATATATATATATATATATATATATATATATATATATATATATATATATATATATATATATATATATATATATATATATATATATATATATATATATATCTTACCATAAGGCAATAATACACAAGCTGATACAGGCTTTCAATGGGAAATCCAGGTCTGCTTCTAGATCACAGCGGCAAAAGACTTTGCATTAACAGTTTGCGCTCGATTCATTCAGCTTGGTATATTTAAATTTTGTGGCGGAACTCCTCTAAGTTCCAGTTCTATATATAGCGCCGTGTCCGCCCAATTGGAAGCACGGTCCAAATGTGTGTTTAAGAATCAAAACCTAAACGTTTTTCAGCTTGCCCGTATAATGTGACTACGTTTAAATATTCTATATCTAACTTATTACTGGGCCGATTTTAATTATTTGAAGTGATATTTAAACTGCTAATTTATCTCTATCTTTTTATATCTTTGTTGTTTAGTTTTTACATGGCATTTAAATATATGCAGTCTTTAATTAGCTAAGTCGGGAACTACCCTGATGTAGAAATATCACTAAAACCAATTTTTCTCTTTAAATGAATTACTATTATGAGGCCGTCTTTACACCTACTTATTAAGTAATATCCCAGGTGTTATAATAGTTATGTATTTCCGTGTATATCTTTATTCTTTAAGAAATAAAATAACTCCTTCCTATCAAATACACAGAATAGGCCCTTTCTGTCCAACATAAAAAAGTTTCTTTATACATACTAGAAAAGGAGCGTCCTGATTGGCTATTCTATTGGTCCATTTATCCTATAGTGAGCGCTGTAAATATGACCGTGTTGTTAGACAGATTCAAAATACGACACTCATCATTATGGTGTTTAATGTTTCTGGTGTTATCTAGTCTTGCTTCTTCCTTTCCTGGAATCCCAAGCATGATTTGCTGCTTTCCTTATATATTGTTGAAATTGTGTTGAATTTCTGGTCTATATCATCAGTCAATGTCTTTTCCTGACTTTTGGCAAACTGATATCGTTTCTTTGTGTCAGCCGCAAAAGCTTTTCTGGTAAGGGGGTCCTTCAATTTGTTGATGTCAAACCTTTTCTGCGTAGTTACAGTTGATCCAGCCCTTCTTAATTTCACTTTCAGTTTTGCTACTACTAAATGCTGATCACTTCCCACATCTGCACCTCTTCTTACCTTCACCTTTATAATTAGATACTGTGAATGTGAGTATGCTATTATTTTACCTGTACAACGTTGAATTCCTTGAATTGATGGGTAAATTGTATGTGAGAATAAATGAAATCAGTATAAAAGACGGGAGAAAGGAAGGGCAGAATGTCAGACGGGCCTGCGTGCCCAATTCTCAACCCTTTGAAAATAAAGTTCGTTCGTTCGTTCGTTCGTTCACATCTCGTAATGCATGTCTCCATCTACCGTTAATCATGATGTGGTCTATCTGGTTTCTGTCCCGACCATTTGGTGATTCCCATGTTAATTTGTGAATTTCTTTGTGTGGGAAAAGTGTTCCTCCAATGACCAGGTTGTTAATGCTACAGAAACTTATTAATTTGTCCCCATTTTCGTTTGCTGTTCCGCTGCCGCATTTTCCCATTACTCTTTCATTATATGTATTATGTGTTCCAACTTTCGCATTGAGGTCTCCCATTACTATGATAAGATCATATCTAGGTGTGTCTTCCATTTCTTTCTGCAGTTGTTGATAGAATTCATCCTTGACCTCTTCATCGCTGTCATTCGTTGGTGCGTAGCATTGTATGATTGTAGTATTGGTGAATCTCCCTGTCAATCTTATCTTATCAGTCTGTTGTTGATGTATGTCCTTTCTATTCCTTTCTGTAGAATAATGGCTACACCTTCATTGTGCTGTCCACCCTCCCTTCCAGAGTAAAGTACTGTTTCTCCTGTTGCTGTTTTAACTTTTCCTGCCTCTGTCCATCTGCTCTCGCTTTTCCCTAGAATGTGTAACCTATAGTTTCTCATTTCTGCCGTGACCTGTTTTAGTTTACCCGTCTCGTTCATTGTCCTAACATTCCAAAATCCTATTCTTGTTTCACGTTTTGCGGTCAGGACGTCCGTTTTCGTGTCAGTGGCTTCCTTTCGGCTTTCACCACTGACAGTCATACGAGCAGACTCAGGATGTCCGTCCCGCAGCAAAGTTTGTTCATTTGTTGTCGTTTCCGTAACTTCATTTCTTTTTACAAAGACAGGGGTGTCAGCCCTATGCTGAAACCCCCAACCTGGAGGACCAGGGTGTCTGCTTTAGTCTGACTCCTGCCCGCGCAAACCTGTCCAGCTTGGTAGAACCTTCCAGGAGTAAAACTCTCGCTGGCGTAGCTCTAGGGGTAATCAGGGTACGCAAGCTGCCATACCTCGACAAGGTATTGACACCAGTGATGGCAGTTTTCAGAACTAGTTGTTCCCAATTATGTCATACTCTCCCCTGATCCTTTTGGGTAGTGAGATCGGTTGCCCAGCCTTCTTGGATAAGGGTGTCTTGTGTGCAAGTTGCAAACGTTAAAAATTCCTCGGCAGTTGGAAATCGTAAAGAGTAGGCAATACGGCCGCTGCCCTAGCGAAATTGAAATAATTAGGAGACCTACCCACCAGAAAAATGATGGAGTTGTCCGTGTGCAATGAAGATCGTCCTTAAAACACAAACGAAACCATTTATTTGAGTGTTTTTTACTCTGTTTTTTTTTCTGCCATTTTATTCTAGATATAATCTGTCATCTAAATAGAGCGTTCAATTCCGAACTGCTCTCACTGCCTATAAAAAAGACTTTTACTATACAGGGTGGTCATAAAGTCTTTCCCTGATTTCAAATTTTTACGAGATCCTCCAGATGTTAAAAGCATCAAAGCTTGGTATATAAAGTTTACGGACACTGGCAGCGTCGGTGACATTCCCAGAGCAGGTAGGCCTCGTGTGAGTGAAGAAACTGTGGACGCAGTGCACACGGCGTTTCAACGCAGTCCTCAGAAATCAACCTATCGTGCCTCAAGAGAACTTGCAATCCCTCGAATATTAGTGTTGAAAATCGCAAATGTTGAAATCTACAAATAGCATAAAAAACTGTTTTAGTTCTGGAATAATTTCCAAAAAAACCAAGTGTCTCTGCACAGAATACTTTTAAAAAAAATCAGGGAAAGACTTTATGACCACCCTGTACAGTATATTCCACAATACACTAGTGCCGTCGCCCCACTGTGAGATCACTGGGAAGACAAAAGACTTTGTAGCAGGGTTGGTCAACTCTCCACACGGGGTCGAGTAAACAAATATGTTAAACGATGACTCTCTTTCGGAATAATATGACTTCCTAGTGATGCTGTTGAAACTATTCGCCGTGGTGAGCTTTCAGCTTGCAGTAGTGGTTCGCTCTTCCAGTACAATTGGATATAATGGCGTGGCTGGCTGTCCGTTTACCACGATCGCTTCGTGTGCCTCCGGCCAATAACGATTTTCACTGACGGCTTCACGTGTATCGCTCGTTCCTATCATCATGGTATTGCTGTAGATTATTAGCGTTCACACGTCCGCTTGTCTGCGTAACGTGCTATAGTTGACTGTCGGGTTTGCCTTTCACTGGTGATTGCAGTAGTGGTTTCCGTATCTGCGCCTAGTGTGATAGCTGTTAACCCCGTCGCATGTTTGTACATACTTTTTTACTACCCCTGTACCTAAATGCGTTAGTAGTGACGTCGTCACTACACTGTACTATGGCTATATTACGACAATGTGGGTAGTTAGACTTGGTACCGGCTGAGTTTACAAGACTCTCAAATACTCATTGTTTTTACCGCTGTTATGAAAATAAGATCTGTGTGTTTTCGTGTCTTTTATAACCTGTGTTTGCAATCCAATAATGACCATCAATATCGGAATATTTTATATCACTTCATGGAAGCGATTATGTTCCCAGACAGGAAGCGTGCGTGCCGTGCAGATAGCTTTGGTTGTTGATCTGACATTTATTAGGTATGCTCTCATCTTTGTATTTTTGTTAATTCTACAAAGTTGCTTCGCTTCAGTATTCCCCTCCTAAAACTATTTATTCTCTGGTACGTTGAATTTCTCGGTTTGTTGCAGGGCTCTGCTATCTCTTCTATCATCCATTGGGTGCAGGAATGTAATCTTTTCCAACTCTTTAATGGGTGTTTACTTCAACGCACCCCCGCCCCGCCCCCCCCCCCCCTTTCCACATTATGATTTTCATTGCTTGGTTTTGGATTCTGTTTATTTTATCGAAGTTTGACTTAGCTGCTGTTAACCATGCTGCAGTGCAGTATTCTATAGCTGGCGTCTCCCGCCCAGCTTTTTAGTACATTTTCATCCACTCTCTAAGCTGTACCCAAAAAAAAAAAAAAAAAAAATTTTCAATGATTACCATTCTTTGCCTTGCTTTTGTCTTGGATCATTCAATCTGGGACTTCCACGTTAAAACCTGATAGTTTCACATTCACCTGTAAATCGTTACATGACTCTGATCTTGTTTTAGGGAAGGCAAAAGCAGCGAAGAAGAGAACTGGTCACACCCCTACCTCATTAAAAAAATAGACCTAGCATACAGAAATCATCACTCCCTTCAGCAAGTATCTGCTATGCAACTACATTTTTTTCACACTGTGAGTTACCCTTATAACAGATTGGAAATTAATACAAAATACTGATAAAGTGACTCGAGAGTATTAGTCATCAGTATAATTCTTCCTCAAGTGCCTTGCCTGGTGGCGTAGGCGATCATGCCTCTACACAACTTCCTGTCTCCGGTACTGATTTTCATGCAAATGACCACGATAATGAACTGTTGAATCACGCATATTCATTTTAATTCATTCATCATCATCGTCCTCTTTCGCTCCACGCAGAGCATGGAGCCACCACTGCAGCTGATCCCCTTGCAAGAACAAGAAGCCCGTACCAACGCATACATGCGCGTGCTTGCGATGGTTGTTTCTGTAGCAATGTTGCCAACCCCATACACAACCTCATATCAGTGGCCACTTAAGACGTGCTTGAAGAAGCAGTAATGCTATTCTTTCTTTGTGTTGCTAGGGAACCCCTGGAACTGCAAGGAACATCGCCCATTTTACAGGTTTAATAAACTTAGAAAGTTTAACTATCGTTAGTTAAAGAAAACTACAACAGGTACAATGATTTTTATTTTCGCTCCGTATGGAGCATACGGCCATCATTGCAGCTGGTCCCTTTGCAGGAAGGATGCATCAAGCATTCACATGCTCGTGCAGTGATGGATTACGTATCAATTTGTTGCAGAGGCATTGCTGACGATATTCACTTGGTTAGGTTTCCCGCACCAGATTTTAAGGATGATGGTTCACAATTTAAAGGACAACTAACCAAAGAAGTTTTCAAATTATTTTAAGCACGTCATTGTCACACCTCACCTTATCACCCACAGGGGAACGGGCAGGTGGAACCTTTCGAAGGCGCTCTTAAGTCCATATTGCGGAAACTGGCACTTGGGAAATCGAATACGTGGGACATGTATTTGCTGAAGACCTTGTTTGCATATCGGGAGGTGTTTCATCACTCAACAGGGTAAGCTTCGGCAACTGTACTCTTTGGCCGGTCAATCAAGGGCCCTCTGTGACCTTTAATGCGAACATGGACAGACGAAAAGGCAGAGTAAACTGTTATTTCAGCATTCCTGTATGTGAACCAGTCAACTGCTTGTCTGAAAACTGGATGGAAATTAGCACATGATAACCTGCGTAGCGCCAGGCGCAAACATGCCAATTATTTTAATAATAAAGCATAGGATAAGTAGCATGCTGTACGAGGGAAGGTACTTTTCCAATTGCTTAGCAGCAGTAATAAACTGCAGAAAGTTTGATATGAGGCGTATGTAGTTTTAAAAAAAAACTGTCCAGAACAAACTATAAGATCGACAAAAGGGGAAACAAAGTGTACCACCTGAATTTACTGAAGCGATATCACACCCATGATGACCTTTGCCATCGCAACAGAGATGGAGCACGAACTTGTCACCTCAACAGAGTACTCTTTACGGCCGTCAGAGACTTATGTGCAGATGGACATCAGCAGCCAGAGGAAGCAAGTTGAGGAGTTGTTAAGAGGCAGGCATCCTTACGGATAAGCCGGCCTGCACTAGCCTGAAAGAATATGACATGACGGTTAAAGACCCCATTCCTGTGCGTGTGAAAACCTACCTCATCCCTTATGCAAAAGCACAGGTATTAAGGGATGAGATTGAATATCTCCTTAGTGAAAATATTATCGCTAAAATCAGAGTCACCATATAGTGCTAGAGGTGTGTTCCTCAAGGCCAATGGAGAACAAAGAGTGAGCTTAGACAATAAGACACTAAATGCTATCACAGAGTCCGAGGCTGACTGACCCTCTGCCTGCCAATAATCAGCTTTTCGCAAGGCTCAGCAAGGCACGATACTTTTATAACGTCGACTTTTGCAAGGGACATCCCCAAATCCCTATGTAAGCTGAAGTCCGACACATGTTAGCGTTCAGCACATTGGATGGTCATTATGAATTTAACGTTCTACCACTTGGGCTGAAAAATGCTCCCAGCGTCTTCTCACGTACAGTGCAGAAACCACTGGAACCTCTCAACAATCTCACTATCATGAACTTTATGAATGACATAGCCATATACTTTTCAGGAAAACATGACATCCCTCTCCAAGCTATTTCAGAGGCTTAGAGAGGCAGGAGAAACTGCTAGATCCACGAAATGCCAAATCGGGTGTTAGCAGTTGGAGTTTTTGGGCCACACTATCTTTAGAGTAAGCATGTCTCCAGATCGGCAGAAACAAAGGAAAACTAGAAAAGGCACCAAGACCCAAACCGAAAAGGGATTCATTCATTCGTGTGTATCCGTATGTGGGTTTTACAAGCGGTATATATCAAACTTTAATACCCTGTGTGCACCCTTAACCACACTAAGGAAGAAAAGTCACCTAGAAAACATTGTATGAACACCAGACTGTGAAAACGCATATTCAGCAGAATTGAAGAGAAATCTCACTACTAAACACGTCTTAAAGTGACTGGACATAAACCAGACATTCATTTTCGGAACCGACACCAGCAACATTGGAATAGGAGCTGTCTTATTGCAAGCCAACAAGAAAATTTCTGATGAGCTCTTCTCACTTAGGGAGCCGCAGTAGCGTAGTGGTTAGTGCACTGGCTTCTTAGCTCGGTAGTCCATGGTTCAATCCCCAGTTGAGGTGGGATTTTTATAAACCGCAAACGGCTCAAATGTCGACCCAGCCTCATAAATTGGGTACCAGAGCTATAACTGTGAAGGTTAAGGCGGCCGGCGTGATGCTGACCACATCACCCCCTTGTGTGCCGATGGTCAAGAAATATGAGCCTAAAACCATATTCCCAATATACCTCAATGGGCGTGTAACGGGATCCTTCTTTCACTTCTTCTTCTCACTTGCTTATGCCAGCCGGAAACTTAGCTCGACTGAGCAAAACTATTCGACAATAAAGATAGAATGTTTATCCCTGGTTTGGGCCATACAGATGTTCCAGCCCTATTAATAAGGGAAACAGTTCTCAGTACAGTGTGACCATCAACCACTGTCCTTTAAACACCGTTGAAATATTTGAACGCCAGACTCATGATGGGCACTCCTGTTACAACACTACTCGTTTAGCATTGAGTACATACCAGGAAAACAAAATATGGTAGCCTGTGGTAAAGTGGGATGTTATAAATATTTATAGGGGACTTAGTGTACTGACTGAGATCAGCTGTGAAGGTATCTATATCTAATAAGAGTAGTGTATTATAGATAACCTTACTTACTGCCACATATGTATACCTCAGTCAGAATTATTCTGGAATAGTGTGATGACTACGTTATATGTCTAGGGTATGTGTATGATGAAGTGTAAGTCATAACAACAACAGACAGATAAACAATTTAATTTATTCCACCACACTTGACAACACTGTGACACTCACATACATATAACACTCTAAGAGGATATCTTAAAGGAGTCACTGATAACTTTTCAAATAACAATATGTATTCAGTGCTGTCAGGAATGTATATGTGTCCTGATTCAAATACAAAGGGAACCAGGAATCACAATCAATTTTAATTACAAGTTATATGTACAGAATTTATTAATATGATTCTTGTAGTGACATATATTATTACTGGTATCCTATGTGTGTCAGTGGTGTAGTGGTAATATGAGGTAATACTGGTTTTGTTTTGTTCAAGCTCTGTTGGTATTTGTCATCATGACTTCAATAGTTTGTTTATATTGGAACTAGTATTGGAGATGTTCTCAGTTCCTGGTATTAAAACAATTAAATTCCCCTCTTAATTTTAGTTTATAATGTCATTTTAAGATGGGGGTACATAATGTTGAGCTCCATGGCCACACTCTCTTATCTTGCGTGATGACTGCAGTAAAAGACTCCTCTGCTCGTTAACTGTAATGAGTTCTGGAGCCACCCCACTGGTTGCTATATGGACCAAGGAGTATGCTGTCCACTTCTGGCTTCAGCAAAGCTCTGACCAGGTGCTGCTCAATAACTTTAAGACCACGGTCCCTGAAACAAGAAGGTTGTACCTTCTACGTCAGAACTAATTTACACTCTATTTCTACACTGAGCACAATACATCACAAACATTGAGTTCAGAGCGTTAGGCCAACTGTCAGCTTCATCTGAAATACTTTATACCAGTATTTCCCTCCCTAATGGTTACTACGCCTCTGCAATTCCAGCATTATTTCTTTCTAGTTAATAATCTAGGTGTCAGTGTACTGTTTGGCCATTCCATGCAGTTTTACTTTCCTCCGACACCTTCTGTTCAGGCTGGAGCACTATAGGCTTTACATCATGTTCGCTACTGAACCACACATATATACAGATATAAATTATCAATTTACATTCAATTTTCATTAAAAGATATTGAATATTTCAAGCTTACCACAATTCATGGAAATAATAATAAACAGTTTCGTTGATTGGCAATGAATATAGCACAACTCCGATCTGCCGATGTCCCAGGCTTTATTTTATAAAAAATATACACTGGTGCTCAACGCACTGCTTCTTAGTAGGTTTATTACAAGATGTGGCAATGAACAGACGCTCTGAATTGTGTATATTCGCAGCTCTACCCAATCACACCACGTCTACACATCTTTTCAAAAAAGTACCCCTTTCTCACGTTTCCCCTGACAACACAAGATAGTATTTATAGTCCGACCAATCGTGTTTAGTCTTTCATTTGTTGCGCTCCAATCACATAGGAGTTAACATGGTAGGCTATTTCCGTAACGTAATGTTTTTTCAAACACGTTATAAAAAAAAATTTTATGAGCAGAAATGATTTCATGCTGTCAGGCACCCCCACTATTTTATTTTGGCCATAACTTGGTAATTCCTAGACTATTTGCGTAACGTTTTACATATTCTTTGTCAGCAAACCCTAAGGAACCCAAATATCTTAATTTAAGGGAGCTAGGTGGCTGCGTTCAAAATGTGCATTTTCTACCACCTCCTGTTTACTTCAATCCCCATGTGGTGTCTGGGTACTGTCATGTTTTCAAACGTAAACCCATCTATTGTCATCTTTCCTAATAAGCGTTTTTCAGGATTTTAAAACCTAACTCTGGTATGGGTAATGAATTTTATCACTGTCGATTTGAAATAAAGTTAGTGCATGTGGCCTTACACGCGTGATGGCAGCAATTGTGTATCGCGCGACGCGTGTTTAGTGTTGCACGTGTCCCTCCTTTCTGCCTCTCCCTTCTCTCTATCCTTTAGTCCATCTGTCTTTTAGTTACGCCGTGTATAAAATGGAATGAATGAAATATTAAATTTAGGTCATTGATCAGCTTGCGTATCTCAAAGTTTTCCCAAGAAATACAGTACACGTTTCATTGAAGAAAGCGGGTAATAATACAGTAGGCTTTTACTATCAACGTGAAAGCGTTACAATTTGCCGACGAAGTAGAAAACAAGGGGGATTTCGAGTACAGGCATTGTGACAGCACTGTTCTTTACCATTCTTCTTTCCTTTTATTAAATTTATTTGTTAGGCTTTGCATTTACGTTTTAATTTATATATGGGGATTAGAATAATTCACGACATAGCCGATTTCCTCAGTAGACAGCGTTCCGTGAATGAGGAAGAAAAGTAAAGGGAACAGGAAGTAAGCATGTCCAAAGGACCTAATTCCCAAAAGTGTTCTACCCGACAATAGACAGATGTACGTGGGTCTTTAACGGGGGGGGGGGGGGGGGGGGGGGGGGGGGGGGGGGGGGGGTGGGTGGGGTTGGGGCGGGGCTGCGCTTCTGTAACGAAATGGATAGATACATTCTGGAAATCGCCTCAAATTTAGTATCTTTATGATAAATCGTATATATTTATGTGTGTGAGATTCAGAACGGGGGAATCACCTAATTATTCTGGGACAAAAAGTGAGGCAACCAATCAGAAGTGCCAACACGAGCCAATCAAACGCAGAGGTAGTGAAAGGGAGAAACTGATCGGAATGAAAACAAGGAGATTTAACCAGAGATCGACTAAACCAATAAGATTGGTGAGAGGGAGATCCAATCAAACACAGGCTCAATTAAATCATACGAACTGGGAAACTGCACATAAGCCCGCATTAGACTCATTTCTAGACTCTCAAAAATCCACTTCAAGATCTCATAGCAGTGAAGACGTCCAACAGACTGACCCACATAACTAAGAAGCCATTAGCTCCAGTAGACAGCTAATAAGTCATGCTGACTTACTCTTGTAAAGCTGATTGCTTAGCGATAAGCTCAAGTCAGTCCGTGATAGGTGTCCGAAGAGCTACTAGACGAGAGAGAGAGAGAACGAACGAACGAACGAACTTTATTTTCGAAGGGTAAAGAATTGGGCGCGCAGGCCCGTCTAACATTCTGCCCTTCCACTGTCATTAATCTTGCATACTATATCCTTTCATTCCCACATGATGCTTTAAGCATTAATTTAAAGGCATGCAACATTATAAAGTTACCATAACAGCATTCATTTACAGTATGCAAGCATAATAAAAAAAATGACTAGGGTTTTTTTTTTTTTTTGAAACAAACAAGCTAGTAAATGGGGGGAAAAAGTAATAATAAAATAAAATAAATAAAACAATAAATAAAAATAAATAAATTCTGTATACCGACACTCACTCATGCGGTCAATCCGTCTACAATTAATCTGTATTTTTGGTATGCGGGTACATTCTCACGACTCACATTTCTAAAGTACAGTATTATGTGGGTACATTCACACATACATTACATTATATAATAATATTTTAAAGTGAATATAATAATAATCTTACATGAATATAAAACAAATTATTCACACACAAAAATGAGCGGAAGAGGAAAAGAAATGTTGACCTATGGATGAGATGTTGACAGGCAAATACTGTTGAGAGAGAGAGAGAGAGAGAGAGAGAGAGAGAGAGAGAGAGAGAGAGAGAGAGAGAGAGAGAGAGAGAGAGAGAGAGAGGGGGGGGGGGGGTGCAACCAAAGTCTTTAGAAAGTGTAAAATCGACTGCAGTATGTGAGCAAAGGACCATCTCTGCATTGCCTGGTAGTAGCATCGCGTAGAAGTAGAAGTGTTTTTAGAGAAAGAAACTGAAGGAGATAAGTGAACTGTTTTATTGAGAAAGCAAAATCTAGAAGTCACCAAATAGCCGATTTGATGATAAGAGACATTTTATAAATTGCAGTTGATTGATTTGGTTAAATTCCAGTGACAGTTCGAAATTTTGTTCTTGTGTGAAATTTAAAAAAAGTATTTAATATTATTAAATCGGTAGGGATAGCTAAAGCGCTGCATTCCACCCAACTATTAATAGAGACGCTGTTGGAGCATAGGATAGGTCTAGTGAGAAGGTGACTTACTTCACAGCTCTCTTCTACAGCTACCACCTAGAACTGTGCAGTTATCTACCTGACTTGTCTTGTACCATCCCTAGCTCTAGTTCACCAGCTCTCTTCTCCATTCAACTAACTATTTTTTTAATCAAACTTCCATCTCACTGTGGTGAAGTGGGATGTTATAAATATTTATATGGGACTTAGTGTACTGACTGAGATCAGCTGTGAAGGTATCTATATCTATTAAGAGTAGTGTATTATAGATAACCTTACTTGCTACCACATATCTATATATCTCAGTCAGAATTATTCTGGAATAGTGTGATGACTACGTTAGGTGTCTAGGGTATGTGTATGATGAAGTGTAAGTCACAACAACAGACAGATAAACAATTTAATTTAATCCACTACTCTTGACAACACTGTGACACTCACATACATATAACACTCTATGAGAATATCTTAAGGAGTCACTGATAACTTTTCAAATAACAATATGTATTCATGGTTATCATAAAGGTATATGTGTCCTGATTCAAATACAAAGGAACCAGGAATCACAATCAATTTTAATTACAAGTATATGTACAGACTTTATCAATATGAATATTGTAGTGACATATATTATTGAAATATCCTATGTGTGTCAGTTGTGTAGTGGTAATATGAGGTAATACTGGTTTTGTTTTGTTCAAGCTCTGTTGGTATTTGTCATCATGACTTCAATAGTTTGTCTTTTGGGACTAGTATTGGAGATGTTCTCAGTCCTGATATTAAGACAATTAAATTCCCCTCTGAATGTTATTTTTACAAAGTCATTTCAAGATGAGGGGACATAATGTTGAGCTCAGCTGGCCAAATCAGCTTATCTTGCGTGATGGCGGCAGGGAAGGACTCCTCTGCTCGAATTCTCCTCAGGGCTCTGGAGACAACTCACTGATAGCTAAAAAGACCAAGGAGTATGCTGTCCGACTCTGGATTCAGCAAAGCTCTGACCAGGTGCTGCTCAGTACCATCAAGACCACGGTCCCTGAAAACAAGAAGGATGTACCTTCTACTTCATAACTAATTGATACTCTAGTTCTACACTGAGCACAATACAACACAAACATTGAGTTCAGAGCGTTTGGCCAACTGTCAGCTTCATCTGAAATACTTTATACCAGCATTACCCTCCTTAATGGTCACTACGCCTCTGCACTTCCAGCATTATTTCTGTCTAATCAATCATCCAGGTGTCAGTGTACTATTTGGCCATTCCATGCCGTTTTACTTCCCTCCGACACCCTCTGTTCAGGCTGGAGCATTATAGGCTTTATCTCCTGTTTGCCACTGAACTACACATATATATACAGGCATAAATTAACAATTTACATTCAATTTTCATTAAACGATACTGAATGGTTCAAGCTTACCACAATTTCATGGAAATAAACACAGATACGTTGATTAGCAATGAATTCTGGCACAATTACTGGCACAAATTCCCATCTGCTTATGTTCCAGGCTTTTATTTAACACAAATATGAGCTGGCTTCAACGCACTGTTGCTTTATCAAGATTATTTGCACTAGTGGTCTCGAACTAACGCTCCTAAGTGAGTATATCAGCGAGTCTAGCCAATGAGGCCACGTTTCGACAAGTGTTTGAAAAAATGTTACCTTTTCACGTCTCCCCTAACAACGAAAGATAGTATTTATAGCCCGACCAATCGTGGTTAGTCTTTCATTTGTTGCGCTCCAATCAATTTGGAGTTTACATGGTAGGCTAATTCTGTAACGTAAGATTTTTTCCAAACACGTTATAAAAAAATTTTATGAGCAGAAATGATTCCATGCTGTCAGGCATCCCCACTATTTTATTTTGGGTATAATTTATTAATTCCTGGACTATTTGCGTAACGTTTTACATATTCTTGGTCAGCAAGCCCTAAGGAACCCAAATATCCAAATTTAAAAGAGCTACGTGGCTGCGTTCAAAATATGTATTTTCTACCTCCTGTTTCGAAGATGTGCTGTCTGGGTACTGTTATGTTTTCAACCGTAAACCCATCTATTGTTATCTTTCCTAATAAGCGTTTTTTATGATTTTAAAACCTAACTCTGGGAAGGGTAGTGAATTTATCACTGTCCGTCCGAAAAAGTTAGTGCTTGTAGTCTTACACGCGTGATGGTAGTAATTGTGTATCGCGCGACGCGGGTTGGGGGTGGCATTAATAGCGAGACGCGTGTTTAATTTTGCATGCGTTCGGCTTTATTCAGCCCTCCCTCTCTCTTTATCCTTTAGTCCATCTGTTCGTTCGTTCCGCCGTGTATAAAATGGAATGCATGAAATATTAAAATTAGGTCATTGTTCAGCTTGGTATCTCAATGTTTTTCCAAGAAATACAGCACACGTTTCATTGAAGAAAGCGGGTAATAATATAGTAAGCTTTTACTATCAACGTGAAAGCGTTACAATTTGCCGACGAAGTAGAAAACAAGGGGGAATTTCGAGTACCTTCTTTGTGACAGCACTGTTATTTACCATTGCTCTTTTCTTTATTAATTTTATTTGTTAGGCTTCATATTTACCTAATAATTTATATATGTGGATTAGAATATTCCACGACACTCACCACAGTTTGGATGACGAGACTTAGTATCTCAAATCCAGAAACAACTAGATGTATGATGAGGAAATAAATAACTTAAACGTATAGCGATATCGATCATTTCAAATATCAAAACGTATAACTATGGTTGTCTTAAAGATGGTCCTATAGATCTTGTCGTTGTATTGATCCAGTCAGTTCCGTGCACGTAATTAGAGGAGATAGGTGTAAGTTTAACACATGTCCTGTTTTCTACAAGATGAAATTATGAATGATTACACGTGACGGGAGTGTACTTTAAAACGTGGAGAGGATTTTTTTTTAAAGTACCATAAATAGTAGTAAATTGCGATCCCTACTTACGCGAGAGTTACATTCCGGAGGCGCGCGCTTAATTTGAGATTCGCATAAACTGAAATTATTTTCTACATATAAAGTTAGTACGCCCAGCTAGGGCGATGCTTCTGCAATATATTTGTATATATGTTGAATATATGTGTACATATTTGTATTGAATAATAGTTTCCCCTTCAGTTATAACTGACTTTGTTCGTTCGTTCGTTCCTTTGTCTACTATGTTGCTGTTATACCCTGTTCAACCTGAAAGTTGGTTATAATTGGGGTATATATTGTATTTAGTTTCTTCGGTGCTAGCCGGTTGTTAGTCCTGAAAAGGACTGGTCCTAAAAAGGACCACTAGCTGACTGTCTGGATACCTCTTAGTTGCTTGTCTGTTTATGGTGTCGTGGCGTTCTCATGGTGTTCATATCCTGCCTTACGGGTTACAAAAGGTTATATTTGGGTATATAGGGTGTTAAACTGACTTTGGGAATGCGCACCTGAGGTGATAGTCATCAGCTGCTTTTTTACCTGGTGTACCTTTCCTCGGTGTGTTATTTTCCTCTTCTGCTTGTGGCGAGAGCTTCTTTCCGCCCACATATTAGTATGTTTCTGTATAAAATTGCTTTTAGGACTATTTGTTGCATTTATAAAACCAACGCGCTACAGTATCTATCAGAGTTCATATCCTTTCACATTTGCTGAGGAAGACTGAACATATGCGGGTTTGTCCTGAGGGTAGTGGCGTCGATTATGAACTACTATAGGGACACGGGCAAGACACTCTAGAATTGCTACGTAAATTAGTTTCTTTATGATAATGTATGAATCGCAGTCCAGTAATTCTGCTATAACTTTATGATTAATGACAGGAACGGGGGAAAAAAAGAATTTTTTGGGTATTGAACAGCGACTACAAATACATGAAACTGTGGCAGGGGAATACCATTATAGTAATCGACGTGGAAATCCGAATTTTTGTCTGAAAATTAGCATAACAGTCCCGAAATCCACGAAAGTTACCAGTGAAAATGAGAACTCAGGCGCGGACCTCCGAGAAAGAGAAGGTTAGATCTAGGGTGGGATAAAAGCCCGCTCAGATTCAATTCTGGACTCTCAAAATTTGAAAACTGAAAAGACGTCCAGCGAACTGAGACACGTTTGTCGAAGACACATAGCCACAGCAAATAGCTGAGAAAAGCAAAGCTGGCCTGCTCGTGAGCAGACTTGCATAAGTGAAAAGCTCAGATCTGTAATACTTTGTCGGAAGGTTTTTTTTTTTTTAATCAACGAGAGACAACAAAAGCTTCTGATCTGAAGCATAACAGACTGTAGTGTGGGTGATTAAAGGAACACCTCTGCAATTCACGTAATAGTAGCATTGGGCTACCTGTTCAGGGAACACGTATCTTGGAAATCAACACCTAATTAATGACGGGAAGTGTCTGTGTCTGTAGTGGAAGGACCTGAACTATGATAAGTAATAGTTAACTTGAAGAAACAAAATCCGGAAGTCACCAATGGCCAAAATGATGAACAAAGACAGTAACATATTATAATTATCCAATATATTTGTGAACATATATATATATGCTATCTTTACCAGCCTTCTGTTTGTAGAGATATAATTATGTTATAAATCGCAGTTGATTGATTTTGTAAATTTCCAGTTCTGTTGGAAATGTTGTTACTGTGTTTCCACGCATAATTAAGGGAATTATTTAATATTTTAAATTGGTAGGGATTAATACGAGCTACATTTCACATCAACTATTAATAGACACTCTTGGAGCATAAGATAAGTCTAATGAAGTGACTTAATTCACAGCTCTCTTCTACAGCTATCTGTCTAGAACTGTGCTCTTGACCTGCCCTGTACCATCCGTACTACTAGTTCACCAGCTCTCTTCTCCATTTCTAGGAACTATATCTATTATCTTCTATCAAACTTCCTTCTCGCCACTACTACAGTAACAATATATATATATATATAAAATTAATAAGAGTTTTCATTTTTTTTAAACATAAGACAATAACATAAAATATAAGAAACATAACATAAAATATGAAATTATGAATATTTTTTTTTAATTTAAAATAAATACATGTATTATTTTTAAAAGAAAATCTGCATCTGTGAGAGAGTTTTCTCAAAAGTAGCAATCGCTGTCACATCTTTCCATATTGTACTATTGCGAATTCCCGTTAGCCTTGGCCGGATAAAGCCGGATCTTGGTGTTTGGGGACCATTTCACATAAAAGGCAATAATTTTAATTTTTTTTTTTCAAACCACTTAGCATGATGATGGTATATACTAGTATTATTAACCCACTGATATGTTAGTTTGTTAGCATTGCTTACCTCTTTTATTAGTAATAATATGTTTGATTAATGTTTAATAGTATGTATTTTTTTATTAAGGTAAATAAAAGATACACATTGTATTGAAAAATTCATGTTTTTTTTTTTTTTTTAACATGCAAGGGTCCCCTTCTCCTCCCCCCTTCCTCCCCCCCCCCCCCCCCCTCCCCCAACCATCAGAGCTCCGGGCCCCTAGGCTTCAGCATCTGGCTCTGCCGTCAACTGAAATCACGTTAATAGCTTTTGCACTTTAGGATAAAAATAACAAGAAAACGTCAAGCATCTAAACAGCAGGTGTACTAAATACGATCTAAAAAAAGTAAATGTGAGGTAAAGAAAATAATAACTTAAACGAAGCCACATAGACATATATATGACAAAGAACATCTATAATGATGACAATAAAGAATTGAGGCATATGCCAGGACAGCATTTTTAACTTATGATAGAAAGTTAGACATAAAACTAGACATGTAGGGGGTGGAGTGGCTAAGGGGTATGGCGTCCGCCTCGATTTCTAGAGGTACCGGGTTCGATTCCCAGTTGAGGGAATATAATTTATATACATTTTTTTTTTCAGAACTAGTGGTCCTAATGATATCATACGCCCTACTGGTCTGCTGCGTAGTGAGATCGAATACCTAGCTTTCTCTGATAAGGGCGAAAAACATAGGAGGTCCTGTGTGCAAGTTGCGCACGTTAAAGATCCCACGGCAGTTGGAAATGGTAAAGAGTAGGCCTATCGGGCCGCTGCCCTGGCAAAAATTTAAAAATTAGAAACCTACGTTATAGAATGTGTGATTCCTATATACACACATTGAGATTCTCGCCGGTGCTACAGAGTTCGTGCACTGTGCTGAGATCCTCCTTGTGTGATCTAAGGGAGGAGATCGAAGCACTGATGGAGTTGTCCGTGTGTAATGAAGATAGTCCTTAAAACCAAACCAAACCAAAACTAGGCATAGAACGTAAGACAGCGAAACAGAGATAGTAAGTTAGGCAAAAATTTACTATCAAAGTACATGGAACAGTTTTAAAACAGGTCAATAGATTCGAATACATCACCACGTTAATACCAACGGATGGAAGATGCATCTCAGAAGTGTCAAGAGTAAAACAGCTCAGGCAAATACAGCATTCTATAAAATGAAGAGTATGTTATGCAACAATTCTTTGTCAACGGAAGCAAGAAAGAGAGTTCTTCAATGTTATTTAGAACACATCTTGACATATGGGAGTGAGTCATGGACAATTGGGAAACAAGTAGGGAAAGCAACAGAGGCCACAGAGATGTGGTTTTACAGAAGAATGTTAAAAATACCACGGAGAGCCAATAAGAGTAATGAGGATGTCCTGAAAGAGGCCAATGAGCAAAGGAAGCTTATTTCACAAGTTAGAAGCAACCAACTTTTTTGAGCACGTTATGAAAAGATGAAAGCTGGTATATATCGCAACAACAGGTAAAATGGAAGGAAAAAGAGACAAGAGAAAGACAAAGAGAACAAATACTGGACAGTTTGGCATCGTGGCATGGAAAGAAGTCTACAACAGAATTGATACATTGTACTGGAGACAGGAAGATGTGGAGAGACATGATATCCTACGCCACTAGGCATGGTACTTGGAGAAGAAGAAGTTAGACAGAGAAATACAGAATGCATTACAAAGAGATGTTGTCGCATCAATTACAAACGGATACCACTAAAGAAACATTTCAAAGTATCAATGGAAGCAAAATGAGGCGTGATTAGTGTCATCTTCATACCCACACTTCGCTGTGACAGCCAGGTATGGACAATAAAAAAAACACGAGAACGTAAAATTAGAACCTTTAGAACCTGTTAAAATGCAATGCCTGAGAAAGGTCGGCCCGCTAACGAGTATTACTTCTGCTTCCTTTTTTCTTCTTCGCTTCTTCTTCTAACTCTTCTTCTTATTCGTTCGTTCTTTTTTCTTCTTCTTCCTCTCTACGTCATTGTTCTTCTTCACCTTCTACTCCTCCTTATTCTTCTCCTCCTCATTATTCTTCTTCGTCTTCTCTTCCTTGTTCTTTTTCCTTTGAATTCCTTCTACCTCTTTCTCTTCTCTGTGTTATTTTTCTTCTTCTACTCCTTTTCCACTTCTACCTCTTCGTCTTCTTCTCCTTATACTTCTTCATTTCTGCTTCTTCTACTGCATTCTCTCTACCTCTCCTTCTTCTTCATTCTATTTACCTCTTATTCTTCTCCGTGTTCTTCTTCTTCCCTATTTCCTTCTTCTACCACCTAATCTTCTCCATTTTTACGCCGTCCTCTGTTTTGTATCTCTTCTTCGCCTTCTACCCCTTCTTCGATCTCTTCTTTCCGCAGCTGAATTATGAAAAGCAAAGACAGCGAGGATGGAAACTTGTCACTCCCCACCTCATAAAGCTGAGACGTAGTAAAATGAAGTCTCTAGCACATCACTACGATACGACAATATCTGTTAATTGACCCCCCCCCCCTTTTTTTTTTTTTTTTTTTTTGTTTTTGTTTTTGTTTTTGTTCTTAGTGGTGTGCGACGTTTCTGGGCCATACAGATAACTGATTTTACATTTATTTTCTATTTTATTTTCCTAAAAAAGAGCTACACGGAGTTCCATACTTATGTGAAAGAGCTAAAGCCGAATCTGGCTTTCTGTTTTCTAGCATTGACATTCTTGCTGGTGGAAAACCAATAGGAACATATACCAGAAAAACACAAAGCAGGAAACGATAGGAATCAACTTTATCTTATTATTATATATTATATACACAATTGCAAGCAACTAAATCGTTGATCAAAGATGAAAATGAAACGTCACCACCCACTTTCAAGTTCTTTACATTCTAGATTAGTGGCGTATTAAGGGGGTTGCGAGGGGGGGGGGGTGGCCCTCCGCCCCGGGTGACAGCCATGAAGGAGGTACTGTCGGACACTATTAAGAAAGTACTTACTGTAAACAATATACATGTACTTGCAAGAGTGTTTCTTCATGAGAAGGGGTGCCAAAGGTATGGTCCGCCCCAGGTGCCAAAAAAATACTTTAGGAGGGACGCCTCTGATTCTAGATCATTCTAGTATAAAACATGAACAAATCTTAGAAAATGATGGATGGAACATGATGAGGCTGAAACTTTAATGAGGAGAAAAGAAGCTTGTCGTAATGGTGCCACGAAATGTCCAAAACACAAATGGAACTTTCTTGCGTCATTAATAGGCTGAACTGCCCATGGTAAACTTCCGGTGTTATGTCTTTCGGTTCGCACTAATGATCTGTCATCGAAACATCATTTTTTGGTGATACGTAGATGGCAGAGAGGATAGTTTGATTAGCTTGCATAGCTAGGCGGGGTTGTCGCACGGAAGGTCCAGGGTTCTAATCCTGGGTAAGCCACTCATGTCTGTTGTTTTTCTGTTGTCTAGTGTTCTACTTCTTTATTTCCTACGAGTGCCTAATAACATACCTTTATGTTTGTCTCATATTAATTTTCTAGTAGCGGCAGCGAGGAAGAATAAAGACAGAAAAGAAAACATGGAGAAAACTAAATATAGCAGGAAGCAAAAGATAGACAGGCTTGTTATTATTATTTTTTTTCCTTAACCAGCGGCACTTGGGCTTTCAGCCCTTCGGCCCAATGACATGTCATTGCGAGGCTGGGGAACCTTAGGACTTTCCTTCCAACCCGGTCAGGAGCTTCGCTCCTTCCCATCCACAGAGGGTTTATCACAGCCGTTCAGGTTATTCAGTCAAATTTCCGGCCGTAAACATTTCTTCAAACGCTGACGCCCGGGTTTGAACCATGAACATCTGGTCGCCAATACAACGCCGAAGCCATTACACCAGCGCGGCTCAACCTGATTATCTAGCAAAAGGTTGGCGTAATTATTAAAAGAATTATGTTTGTTTCATTTAAGGAGTTGCTGCCTAATTTTCACAAGGTGCGCTCCGTTCAACCTAGATACGTAGGCAGTCGGTTATATTACGGCGCATGTCCAAACAATAAAGACCTTTGGGAAGATATATTTATAATAATTATTCTGACTGCGTCTTGAGCTAGGAAAAAAAAAAAGAAAATACGTATATTTTTATAAAGTTAAGTTAGATTTCTTTGTCTGTCACGTGCACGCATTACCTCTGCCATAGGTGGAGAAAAAAGCTCACGTTTAGCACTTTCTCTCCAACAGGCACTTACGCACTCTTACACACATACGTACACACCACGCACACATGGAAAATCTTGCAAATATACACACCTATTCGCGTTTGAGCAAATTGTACCTCATCTGTAGATTAAATAACAATTGTTACTGTCTACATGAAAACTACGTCATGCAGCATATATAGCGTACACGTAAACACACATTAAAAAAACTCACAACTCCTACATACACTCATACCAACACTCCTAGATACATACCCGTTGCAAGCACGCTCATACTTTCACAGAAATACATTCTCTTACACGCAAACTCGTATCAATTCCCATGTTTATATAAATGCACATAAACTCACATTTTCACACATTTACAAAACATACAGTAGGCCTACATTCAAGCACACGAGTTATCTGATACACATTCACACATTTACAAAAATACAGTAAGTCTACATACAAGCACACGCGTTCTCTGATACACACACTCGCAAATACAAACATAAATCCTTATTCAGAACACACATACAACATACGGAACTCTATTGTTTATCCCCATCATTGTCAGTAAACAAATCACTGACAACCCAACGGCGTGATCGTTAAATCATGAACGCTATCAAATAGATCATTATACTTCTCTGTGAACCTGCCATGTTTCTCTGTCTCTAATAATATAATTACTATTCTCCCACAATAATTAATACGCTTCCTTTGTCAGTCTACTCAAAGTGAGTTCGGTGGGAGAACTTAAAATACGTGGGTGTTGATGCGAATCCTAGTAACATATTTTCTTTTGAATTCATGTTTTATTTGTTCGTCTATGATAGAATGTCTGAGATTTCCTTTTTCAGGAGAATAAATACATAATTTTAATACGAAATTCACGACAAATTGTTTTAAGAAAAAAAAAATAAACCGGTGTCTTAAAAAGAAAAGAAAAAAATCACTGTGATAGATAACTCCAATAGAGAGAAATAGCAAAAATATTGACTAACGAGTCTTCCAAAACACGAACCAAACCAGGGATAAAACGAGCTTCTACCATGACTCCTTAGACCAAGGATTCTCAACCAATAGAAAATCGGTTTGCTGCGTGCGTGCTGAGGTCGAATGTGGGAGAGACCAGACGCGAGAGAGTGACAAACGTCGAATGCACAGCTTGTGACGGCTAAGTCTTAAGATTTACTGTAATGCGGGAGAAGGCGGTCTCTCGCGGGAGAAAGTGGGTGGGCCTGGAATGAATGACTTTTGTGTGCAGATTGATGGTGCGTGGTGTGTATTGAGGCACGCGGACTCGTTTTCCGTGACAGTTGGGAAAATTTATGAAGAAATTACATTTCTATTTTTCTTTAATCTAAACCTCTTTCTTTATACATTGGTATTAGTACTGCTGCTGCTACTACTACAATTACTATATCTACAACTACAACAAATAGGCCTACAGAAACAGCTGCTGCTGGGTACAGCAGTTACTACAACTAAAATGACTACTACTACAATTACCACTACTACATTTACTACTACTTCTAATACAGTAGTATCTCCTCTAACTATTGCAATTATTACTGCTACTACGAATAGGCTACAGTAAAATCTGCTGCCATTACTACATTAACAACTACCATTACTACTGCAATTACTACTAATACAGTAATATCAGCTGCGCCTACTGCAATTGCTTCTACGACTACTACAAATACAGTATTTTCAGCTACTACAACAATTACTACTACTACAAGAGCAAGTACATAATTATCAGCTACAACAATTAATACTACAAGAACTACATAATTATCAGCTACTAAAACAATTACTACTACTACTACAAGAACAACCACATAATTATCAGCTGCAACAATTAATACTACTACAAGAACAACTACATAATTATCAGCTACTACAACAATTATTACTATAAGAACAACTAAATAATTATTAGCTACTAAAACAATTACTGCTACTACTACTACAAGAACAACTACATAATTATCAGTTACAACAACAATTACTACCACTACTACAAAAACAACTACATAATTATCAGCTACTACAACAATTACTACCACTACTACAAGAACAACTACATAATTATCAGCTACTACAACAGTTACTACCACTACTACAAGAACAACTACATAATTATCAGCTACCACAATTACTACCACTACTACAAGAAGAATAACATAATTATCAGCTACTACAACAATTACTACCACTACTACAAGAACAATTACATAATTATCAACTACTACAACAATTACTACCACTACTACAAGAACAATTACATAATTATCAGCTACTACAACAATTACGACCACTACTACAAGAACAATTACATAATTATCAGCTACTACAACAATTACTACCACTACTACAAGAACAATTACATAATTATCAGCTACTACAATAATTACTACTGCTACTAAAAGAAGTACATAATTATCAGTTACTACAACAATTACTACTACTACAAGAACAATTACATAATTATAAGCTACTACAACAATTACTACTACTACAAGAAGTTCATAATTATCAGTTACTACAACAATTACTACTTCTACTACAAAAACAATTACATAATTATCAGCTACAACAACAATTACTACTATTACTACAAGAACAACTACATAATTATCAGTTACAACAACAATTACTACTACTACTACAAGAACAACTACATAATTATCAGCTACTACAACAATTACTACTACTACTACAAGAACAATTACATAATTACCAGCTACTACAACAACAACTACTACTACAACAAGAACAACTACATAATTATCAGCTACTACAACAATTACTACTACTAGTACAAGAAGTACATAATTATCAGTTACTACAACAATTACTACTACTACTACAAGAAGTACATAATTATCAGTTACTACAATAATTACTACTACTACTACAAGAATAATTACATAATTATCAGCTACTATAACAATTACTACTACTACTACTACTACAAGAAGTACATAATTATCAGTTTCTACAACAATTACTACTACAAGAACAATTGCATAATTATCAGCTACTACAACAATTACTACAACAAGAAGTACATAATTATCAGTTACAACAATTACTACTACTACGATAAGAAGTACATAATTATCAGTTACTACAACAATTACTACTACTACTACAAGAACAATTACATAATTATCAGCTACTACAACAATTACTACTACTACTACAAGAACAATTACGTAATTATAAGCTACTACAACAATTACTACTACTACTACAAGAAGTTCATAATTATCAGTTACTACAACAATTACTACTACTACTACAAAAACAATTACAAAATTATCAGCTACTACAACAATTACTACTACTACTACAAGAACAACTACATAATTATCAGTTACAACAACAGTTACTACTACTACTACAAGAACAACTACATAATTATCAGTTACAACAACAATTACTACTACTACTACAAGAACAACTACATAATTATCAATTACAACAACAATTACTACTACTACTACAAGAACTACTGCATAATTATCAGCTACTACAACAATTACTACTACTACAAGAACAATTACATAATTACCAGCTACTACAACAACAACAACTACTACTACAAGAACAACTACATAATTATCAGCTACTAAAACAATTACTACTACTAGTACAAGAAGTACATAGGCCATACAGACGCTGCCCTGGCCTAATTATTATATAAAAATTAGAAAACCTACCCACCGCAAAATATTTATAGAATGTGTGATTCATGTATACACACATTGAGATCCTCGTCGTTGCTACGGAATTCATGCACTGTGCTGAGATCCTCCTTGTGTGATCTAAGGGAGGAGGTCAGAGCACTGATGAAATTGTCCGTGTGCAATGAAAGTTGGTCTTTACAACCTAACAAAGCCTTCTGTGGTTCCTTTTTTTTTTTTTTTTTAATAACGCGGGCTATTTATCTTAAGTGACACACACTGAATATGTTCAGTATACTTTGTACTAGTTGCTTTGTCTATTTCTGGTCTGTGTAAGGTTTCTTGAAGGAACGCTGTCCATCTTAATTACTAATTTTAATTTATGAAATTTTCTTCATTATTTATTCTTGTTTCGATGATAATCATATTTCCTTGTTAGAATTAGCACAGGCTGTATTATTATTATTAGTAGTAATAATAATATAACAAAAATAATGCAAGTAGTAATATTATTCTAATGTATTATAAAGTAGTGCACATTTATTAGTAACAATACTTAATATAATATAATATTGCTATTTTATTGCTTAAAAAAATTACTATTATTACTATTAACCTCTGTTGCTACTTTTAAAAAAAGAAAACAATATTAACATTTACGCAGTTCTGCCTACCTTTGCTGACCCAAATAATGGCAAAATAATATACAGCTGCAATGTTGAGTATCTGTTACTATAAAATAACCAACAGAGAATTACTAATGCCGTACTCGTTAGCTACAAATAGCTGCAATAACACTATTCTGACGTTTTACCACTAACAATATTAATTAATAAATTCAAATAAACAACAGAAAATTACCCGTGCCGTATTCATTAGCTACAAATAGATACAGTGACACTTTTCTACCACTAACATTACCAGTAATTAAATCAAATAAACAACAGAAAATTACTAAAGCCGTATTCATTAGCTACATATTTTGACGTTTTTCCACTAACAATACTAATAATTAAATTTACAGATATCCACCCCCTGCAGACCCAAGTAGAACAGTCCCAACTAAGATGGTTTGGCCATGTCTGCAGAATGGGAGAAGATCGGCTACCACGACAATCATGGGAAACTAAGAGCCAGGGATCCAGACCTCCAGGACGACCCAGAGTCCGCTGGGAGGACAACATTAAACAATCTTTGAAGGACCTAGGACTAGAATGAAACTAGGCCAGAATGAAAACAGCCGATAGGATAGTATGGCGCTCTCTTTTCCCAACCTCTACACCTCACGGTAGAAGAGGAACGACTAAGTAAGTAAATTCACAGTAATATGAAATAGTCAAATTGTCAACGCCTTCAAAAATCGTATTTACTCCTGTGCATGAAATACGTGAAATTCGCAGTAGCTTCTATTAGAAATAATACAAAAAATCATAAATGTCCAAATTACTAGCAAGCACATCGGCCTGTTATTATAGAGATAGAAAACCAATAGAAAATTATCAATCCTGTATTCTTTCCTAGAAATAGATATAATAGTGTTATTCATTATTTTGTTTCATTATTGGTAACAGAACGAGTAGTAAAAACGCAATGTGCTTGTAATTGTCAGTAGTAGAGTTAGTAATATTAAAACATTACTGTACTTCTTCTATTCTTATAATTACAGTAGTATAGATTTTCATCCTATTGACATTATTCTATTGTTTATACTACTAAAATGTAATAAGACTACATTTACGAATAATACAAATATTACAAATGTCCACACTTCTACCAAACCACATCAGCTTATATATAAACAGTAATAAGTAAAGGTGGTCCCATAACAGATACTGCTGTAGGGGTGTAAAGTGTTAGAGACTTTACTATACTAGAACTAACATCGAGAGGTAGGGGTGACCTCTTCCTGACTGTTTTTTCCTTACGTAACTCAATCGGGTACCAATTTACAGCTGGGTAGACTGGAGCGTAACAATACCCTGAAAAACGAACCCTGTACCTTTGCCGCGACAGACCAGCGCTCTTACCACACTGTCAATCGGGCGCTCACTGTAAACAGTAATCGAATAAGATTTGTGTAAACAACCGGAACTGATAGGAGTATAAATAAATAGATAAATATTTACACTACTGTGGAACACACCCGCCCCTGGTGTCCGACTTTCAATGTGAACGCCATTAAATAATTAATAGATGCGAAAGCACTGGCGCAACTGCGGCATGTTTTGTGTGAAAGCTCAATCGCTGTGGGGTGATAGATCGGCTGAGAGATGATGACGAAACACAATATTTACACCCGGCGTGGTAATTCTATCTGGTTAGTTCACCTGATAGGCTATTTCTTTTTTTTTTTCTTTTTCTTTTTATTATTTTTTTAAACTAATAGTAAACAACAAGTCAGAAGAAAAGATAGTTAACAAAAACTTTATTTTAAAGGTAACAACTATGTTTTGATCACGGTTGTGGAGTCGGCCAAAAAATGTTTTGACTCTGATTCCTGAAATTTTAGAAGTTCAATTCCCCACTATTTTTTTTTTTTTTTTAGTCATATGGAAAAAGTTGTGCACTTATTTGGATTTTATTAAATGTGCAAGTATGGTATATGTGTGAATAAATGGCTTTCGTAGATTACATTTTTAACTATTCAGTCATACAATAATACAAAAGACAAATTCAAACTTTTTTAAAGTATTATAATTGTTATTTAAATTAAATTGGTTCTTTAAAAAAAAAAGGATCGCTTCTAATAGGTTGCTGCTCTCAAATGGGATTTGATTATTCTGAGGGCAGTAAACAAACGTTCCACGGTGACTAGAGTGTGTGGTGGCACTATGACAGTCGAAGCAGCATCTTGAACGATCTCAGGGGTAGCACTATTTCCACTACTTAACAAGTTTACTTCCGTTGCTTAAAATGTACTAAAAAGTTCATAATAAACAACTACTTTCAAATGTTATTTAAATTTTTGTAAGTGCTTCCTCCCTTTTGCATGGATCAAACGTTCTATTTCCCTTGGCTTAAGTCTCGTAAAATTCGAAGTCGGGACATTTTTTGCCTACTACGACTCCACTAAAAAATGACAGACTCCACTACTTCGATTCACGACGCCGACTCCACAGCTCTGGTTTCGACACAAACCAAAAGTTCGTCTTTACAAGTAATAAGTTAAAGTTACACTCATAACAGACACTGTCGTATGTCCAGCTCGGAGAGATGGTGGTGACCTGTTCTCTTCCTCGCTGCCTTTGCTTTCTTTAACTCAAGGGCAGAGTCGGGCACCCCTTTACAGCTGGGTAGACTTGAGCGTGACGCCACTGTGTTTCATACCTGGTAGGTTCTACCTGTGCCTAACCACTCAGTCAACCAAACACTGTTTTTAATCTTTATCTGTTTAAACTATTTTTAAAAATAAATGTTGCCTCGTTTTGGCAAGGCGTGCTCCGTTCAACCTAGACACAGGTTATATTAGGGCGCATTTTCAAATATAACAGACCACGTGGTCTGGTTGGTGTAATAATCGGACACTTTACTAATAATAACAATATTAAATTACAACTTCTACGTCTTTTACTAACAATTACATCAACATTACATTTGTACTACTATTTCTGTTACTAATAATATAAAACAAAAATTACAATAAATTTATACTGCTCTTCTCATACTAATAACAATAACAATTATTATTACATTTGTACTACTATTTCTGTTACTAATAATATAAAACAAAAATTACAATAAATTTATTTTTTCGCCTTTATCCGAGAACTGCTTATCACTACTACTTTTTTTTACTACTAACAACAACAAGCACATTACATTTTTACTACTTTTTCTGTTCTAATGATAAATTGTTACTGCCCTACATTTACTCAAAAGAATAATGTTTATAATAACAATAACAAAATACCATGCGGTTTCTATTCTGATAACCGCAGCAGCATAAACTATCACTGCAACTTTTAATGATGGCATCTTCATAATTGCTTTTCACCCCATGCAGGAGCGAGGAACTGAAACAGTTGCTATCCAACGATTTCTGTTTTGAGTCGCCTTTTGCAAATTATAACAACCAGACTGCGCTTTTTAACACTATTATTTGGCTTTGCAAAAATATTAAAATTGACATAAAACTGCTGCTTCTATCGTTAATAATATTCATTTACTACATTTCATCTATTATTAATTATAATTTTAAAAAAATAAATAAATATTGGTGATAATATTATTACTAAAAATACCAACACAAAAATATTAATTGTCATTCTGCTGCTGAAAGTAATAAGAAAGTATACGGGGTAACGAAAAATGATGGCAAGTCTTACTGAGGCCACACACAAATATAAAAACAAATAAAAAAAGATGGAGCTTTGCAATTTTACGACTACAAGGTATACATTAGAAACAAATAAAACAGCAGAATTAAACATGTAAACTACAAATGTATCTATGATTTCTAATTTCACGGTTTAGACAGTGTCGTAAAATTGTTTAAGCACTTACTGATTAGAGCTTTAAGGTTTTAATATTTTAAACGTAACGCAAATCTGTCAGTAACATCTGTTTTTGTGTTTGGGTTTATTATACCAAAGATCTCAACAACTTCTACACACAAAAAAATAGCAATATTTATTAAGAAAAACAGGAGGTAAATCTTAGTCATAGTAATAACGAACATTGCGACATCAAGGTCTTTGTTTGGTAAATACGCCACAAAACAGTAACAGTAAAAATATTAAACAACTTATATCTGTGACTTGTATTGTTATAGTCTTGATAGTTTTCTAAAACTGTTTTCACAGTTGCTAGTTAACAGTAGATGAATATGACCGCAAAAAAAAAATTTGGAAAAAGCTGATCCCTCTTTCAGGACAAAAGACAAAGAGCTTCGCTTTATTTCCTTTCCCTGACGAAGGCTTTGTGGCCGCAATGTTGGCTATTTTCTTTATCTTTCCCTAGTAAAGCGAATCACATTTTTCGATATTTTATTTTCTAGATATCCTCCCACCCTAATCCACGGCTTACTGCAGTTTCCTTCATCTTCCTCTAATTAAAAGTAATGAGGTGTTAATTTTTCAACCGTAAAGTAACGAACTGATGGATACCACACATCTCAAAACTTCTAGACAAATGTAGCAGAATTAATAGACAATAGAGAAACAGAGTTTAGGGGGGAAAAATACGGGGAAGACAACTGGAGAAATAAATAACAAGGATGAGGGAAGACATGGTTTGGTTGTAAGGACTATCTTTATTGCACACGGACAACATCAGTGCTCCGATTTCCTCCCTTAGACCACACATGAAGGATCTCAGCCCAGTGTTCGAACTCCGTTCTATACCGGTAAATATTTTTGTGGTGTGTAGGTTTTCCTAATTTTGTAAATTTTGGCACGGCAGCAGCGAACGGCCTACTCTTTACGATTTCCAACTGCCGAGGGATTTTTAACGTGCACAACGCACACGGGACCTTCTATTTTTTCCCGCCCTTATCCGAGAATGCTAGGCATCCGGTCTCACTACCCATGAGATCAGGGGGAGGGGTAGATTATAACATCATTAGAACCAACTGGTTCAGACAAAATTGCCATCAAAATATTCCCTGTGCTGGGAACCGAACCCGGTACCTTTAGAATAAGAGGAGAACGTCATACCTCTTAGCCACTCCGAACTCCCCCAAGTGACTGCAGGAACTGGTATACGTTTGTCAAAGGCCTTTGCTTCTTGGGGAGTTGTAGGGGGTGATGATGATGATGATGATGATGATGAAAGAAGGTGACAATGTTCAAAAATAATAATAATAAATATCAACAAACCTAGTCACAAATCAGCCTCAAATATGAACAAATGAATAACCAAGATTCATCAACAAAAACTAGGAGCAAAATAATATTGCACTCCGACTTGACAAAGTGGACATAAACAAATGATCCGGACAAATAACAAAACGAAACATAAACAAATGGTTTAACGACACAATCAGCTGCTGCTTATAGGCATGTGTAAGCTGGGCTTTTGCCCAGGGCCTCGCGCACACATATAGGCTAGTCGATATGAATCTATTTAAAAAGGGCATCGCAAATCTACAGTCGCAAAATTTAAAACTCAAACCATGGACTTACTCAGGACTTTACTAAAACAATGAAGACAATTCAGGAAGCAGCCACTGATATCAGCTATTAGGTGAGTTAACAAAAAACTAAAACACAAAAAAGATGTTATGTTTTACTAGAAGAAGAGACAAAGAAAATTACCTACATTACGACCACAAGGTCTTCTTTAGGAACAAACTAACAAAAACAGAGAGGAAATAAAGCGTGAGTTAAGCGAGAAACATGAAAAATAGGCACAAATACAACCCGTGTAACCGGTGGGGGCCGGAATCGTGAATTAAACTTGGTCCAGCTTTATAAAGTGGGGTAACCAGTTCCCGTCCTCGCTGCCTTTACCTTCCTTAACTCAAGAGCAGAGTCGGTCATCATTTACATCTGGGTAGACTGGAGCGTCACGACCCCGTGTTTTGAACACGGCACCTTTGCCGCGAGAGGCTAGCGCTTGAACCACGCCGTGGAACCAGAGCTGACCAAGACCGTACTCCACCTCCACGTGGTGGTCCTGGAAACAGTCTGCAGCAGTGCAGTCTGGCTGAGCGAGTACGGATCGAAGAGGGAAGGCAAACCCGGTCCCAAAATATGCCGTGCTGAAGTCGGATGTGTCGACCGAAAGGTGCAGATATCACCGCTACGGCGTAAACAGACACAACGCAACCACCGTCCTTTTCAGGGCGAACGAGGAAGAAGAAGAAGAAGAAGAAGAAGGAAGAAGAAGAACCACGCCGTAAGTAGAGTAAATGAAAATAATGATATTATATTAGTCTGATGAAACTAAGTTTCTCGTGGGGCGCTAACCCCCGATTCCAGAATTCGCATTTCAAAAAAAAAAAACAGGCGTGAACCATCCGCCACTGAGGTAGTGAAGTCTTGGTATCTTGAAAACAAAGGCAGAAAGATGAAAGAGAAAGTGAGAGAGAGAGAGAGAGAGAGAGAGAGAGAGAGAGAGAGAGAGAGAGAGAGAGAGAGAGAGAGAGAGAGAGAAAACCGGACTGCATAGCTTTAATATCTATATCTATTTTGCATCATCTCTGTTGCTGATTACAACGCAATAAGAGTAACAAAATTAACTGTATCAACCTTCAACCAAAAGTAGTTCATATCTTAAGAGAAAATAATGTTCAAACACAGGCCAGACCTTGCAAGATGCTATATCTGGTTCTCTCTCATGTTTCAACTGCAGTCCTGGTTTGACACCAAATAAAACACAACCATAAAACGACTGGAAGCCCTCAAGATGAGCAGCACGGATGAAGCATCACACAGAGGTTGGGCGCCAGTTTCTGAAGTGTTTGTAGGCAAAGGTTTGCGGGTTCTGCGCGGAGGTTAAAATTCACCCATAACTGCAGCTAATGAAAATTGCAAAGTGTAGGCAATGCCGAGCAGAAGACACCATGAGAATATTCTCCTGAAAGTGCTCATTTCAATCATTGAAGGTTTGGAGGAGTTAATTATGAAAATTGACGGGAGAATATGCTGCTACATAGAAGGTATGATAGGCGACAGGACTCAACACAGTGTGAGAGATAGCTACAGATCTCCATATAAACAATGGCAAAGAATACACAGGGCCGCGTGTTTCAAACGCACTCACTGCTAGGAACTTAAAGGGCCGAATATTTCATGCGCAGACACTGCATGAGAAGATAAAGGCCGCATGTTTTGATCACACACACACACACACACACACACACGCGCGCGCGCGCGCGCACACACACACACACACACACACACACACACACACACACACCACTGCTTGGGGACATGCAGGCCGCGTGTTTTTAAACACAAAAATAACAGCGAGACATAAAGGCCGCGTATCACAACCACACAAGCAGTGCAGGAGAAGATAAAGGCACCGTGTTTCAGATACACACACACACATACATATATTGCATGAGAACATAAGGGCCGAATGTTTCATACACAAACGCTGCAGGAGAAGATACAATGCGGCATGTTTCAAATAAACACTACTGAGGAAGAATACAGAGCCACGCATTTCACACACACACACAACAAATACAAACACTGCAAAAGAACATAAAAGACCAAATGTTTCAAATACGAATAATGCCGAACATAAAGGGCGCGTATTTCAAACACAAAAACGACAACGAGGCAAAAAGGCCGTATGTTTAAAACACAGACACTGCTGGGGAAGATACAAGGCCGAATGTTTCAAACACAGACACCAATTGAACAGAAGCATAATGTATGAAAAGGCGAAGAGTTTTATCAAGAACAGATAAAGGAGCAAGTGGGAAGCAGAGCATCCAGTCCACTAGCAACAACAAATTGATGCATATTACCAGCTCAGCAGAAGAGAACAAGTGGTAAATCTTCAGACTTCGCACAGGCCACACCAGATTGGGATACCATCTATTCAACAAACTAAAGATAGGAACAATTGATGATTGTAACTGTGGCACCGATAAAATGAGTGCTGAACCTCTACTTCAAAAGTGCCCAACATATGAAGAACACAGAAAGGATATATGGCCATCACCAGGACCATTCCTTGAACAATTCTACGGACATACCAACAACCTCAGTTTGACCACTGCTTTTTGTTATATTTAAACATATTCAAGTTAACGCCTGAAAGTGGACGATGAAGAAGAAGAAAACAACCACTAAAGGACAGCAGTAGGCAACTCATGCGCTATGTGGATCAACTTTAGAAGCACTGATCTCTCTGAAAATCTATTTTTATAAAGTCATGCCTGCAAAGTCAGGTGAAAAAACCAGCTTGAACCGTGAGAAGAACAGTACTAAAATGTCTCTCAGTCTTACCTTCCTTTTAAAAAATCGGTAGCTGCCTTGTGATCTTAATCCTGGGGATACCGGGCTTTGAAATGTCTTTTGCCCTCTGTCACTTTCAGTCCATCAAATTATTCTCTGTGATCTGCCGGTAGATCGTGATAAGACTGGTTTGCCGATCAGTGCTCTATATGAGAACATAAAGGGCCGCAACTCTGAACTATATATACTGTCCCCAAACATCCCAAAAGAGACAATTAAGGGAGATCAATTTAAGTCTAGCACTGTCATCTATAATGATGATCATGGGTAAAGCCTCAGAAATTATTAAGAAAACAATACGGGGTCATATACCTTACTTACTTACTTAGTCGTTCCCCTTCTACCGTGAGGTGTAGAGGTTTGGAAGAGAGAGAGCCAGACCATTCTATCAGCTGTCTTCTTCCTGGCCTGGTTCCATTCTAGTCCTCGGTCCTTCAAAGATTGTCTAATGTTGTCCTCCCAGCGGACTCTGGGTCGTCCTGGAGGTCTGGATCCCTGGCTCTTTGTTTCCCATGCTTGTCGTGGTAGCCGATTTTCTCCCATTCTGCAGACATGGCCAAACCATCTTAGTTGGGACTGTTCTATTTGGGTCTGCAGCGGATGGGATTTTAGGCCTTGACGGATTGTCTGGTTGCGGACCATGTCTCTTCTTGTTACTTCAACCACTTTCCTCAGATACCTCATTTCTGAGGTTTGGATCTGGCTTTTGTGGGTTGTAGTCATTGCCCACGACTCGCATCCATATGTCAAGACTGGGACATAGGTGGAGCGGTATACAGCCATCTTCGTTTTCTTACCAACCTCTTTCTTGCTGAGGAATCCACGATTTATGGCCTGAAAAAGTCTCCCAGCCGCTGCTTTTCGAGTGGCCAACTCTTCTTTGATGCCTCCCTTTCGGTCTATAATAGCTCCGAGATATTTAAAGTGGTCGACCTGCTCCAGGACCTGTTCTCCCAACTTAATCTGATGTTTTCTTTCTTCTCGTGATATCACCATGGATTTTGTTTTAGAGCTGCTTATGACCATGCCTCTCTTCTCCAGCTCTTCCTTCCAGACTTGCAGGTTGGATTGGAGATGTGCCTCTGATTTAGCAATCAGGGCAACATCACCAGCAAATGCCAGCTCCGAAATATAGACCTGTCTCATCTTCCAGTACCCCACTGAATACTTTCTTGTTCTCTCCTTACATGCCTTGATGACATCGTCCATAAGGAGTATGAAGAGGTAAGGTGATAGGATATCACCTTGTCTTACACCAGTGGTGGTCCTGAACTCTTCTGACTTATGGTTTGCTGTCCTCACATAATTTCTGCAAGACTTGTAGAAGCTCTGTATAGCATGAATCAGAGGTGCTGGAATATTCTTCCTTGCCAAACAGTCCCAAAGTTTGCTCCAGGGGACCCTGTCAAACGCCTTTTCCAGATCTATGAAACAAAGATGGATCTCACTCTTATACTCAAGGGCCTTTTCACTCAGCTGTCTGAGTGTGAAGATTAGGTCTTGAGTACTTCGGTTTGCTCGGAATCCGCCCTGGACCTCATCCAATTGTGGCTCAGCTAGGCGTCGGAGTCTCTGCTCTAGGATTCTAGAGTAGATTTTACCAGGGACACTGAGAAGGGATATGCCTCTATGGTTTCCACATTGTCGATTGTCACCCTTTTTGAAAATTGGTGTTATGATGGCAATCTCCCAATCCTTTGATATGGTCTTGTTGCACCATGCTGCCTGTAGGACCTTTAAGAGTAATAGGTCGCCTGATGCTCCCATGTACTTAACCATTTCTGGTGTTATACCATCATGCCCTGCTGCTTTGCCCATCTTGATTTTCTCTAGTGCTGCCCTCAGTTCTTCCATCTTTATGTCATCTTCACCATCATTGGTTTCCTCTTCTGTGTCAGTGGTTATCATTTCTGATGCTTCATCATGCTCACCATCTAGGAGTTCTGAGAAATATTCTTTCCATCTTTCCATTACTTCCTTCGGGGCAGTAAGCAATTTGCCTTGCTTGTCCTTTATAAATTTGAGAGGGCATTGTTTTTCTTTCCTCATGTTCTTTAGGGTCTTATAGAACAATTTCTGGTTTTCTTGTGCATCTTTTTCTAGCTTTTCTCCAAATTCTTCCCAGGACTTCTGTTTTGCTGCTAGCACTTTGTTCTTTGCTTCTGTTCTGAGTGTCACATATTCTCTATATTTTTCCATTTGTCCTGTTGTGTTTTTAGCTCCTAAGTATTGTTTCCATGCCATTTTCTTCTCTCTTATTTTCTCTTTGACTTCCTCTGTCCACAAAGGTGTCCTCTTTCTCTGGTTCCCAAGTCGGACTTCATCGCATGCTTCTGCAGCAGCTGTCTTTATGATATCCTTGAATTTATTCCAGAGGGTTTCCAAGTCATCAGGTCGTTCTTCTGTGTAGCTCACTGCTGTAGCAATAAGCCCCTGATATCTGGTCTTAATTTCTGGCTCTCTCAGCTTGTAGGTCCTAATGCTCATTTCTCCTGCTCGTTTACTTGGTTTCTTGCGTGATGTTGGGCAGTTCCTAGGCTGAGCAACTCTTTCAGTTGTTCGTTTGATTGTTAGCAGGTAGTGATCACTTCCAATCTCTGGCCCCCTCCAGACTCTTGCATCTCGGACATATCTGAATGAGCTTCTCCGAACAATGGCATAGTCGATCACTGACTTCTCATTCTTGGTTGGTTCACATCTAGTGTATGCATGTATGCGCTTATGGGGGAACTTTGTGTTTGTAATGATCAGATTCTGCTCACTGCAGAATCTAAGGAGTCGCTTTCCATTGTCATTGAGAGTATCTTCTCCATATCTTCCGATAACTCCACCCCATCTAGCATGGTCATTTCCAACTCTGGCATTAAAATCTCCGAGCATAATAACTTCATCTAGGCAGTCATCCACTGTCCTTTGAAGCAGCTCGAAGAATTCCTCCTTGACCTCTGCTCTCTCATCCTCATTTGGCCCATACACTATGACCAGGTTGACTATGGTTTCTCCTTCTGTTAGTTTTACAACCATAATGCGCTCCGAGACAAAGTTCCATCCCTTGATACTATCTTTTTGATTTTGGGCCACAATGCAACCCACGCCCCCTTTAGCCCTTTCAGATATGGGTACACCACTGTAGAGCAACGTGTTGCCATCGAGATCCATGACTCCTTGTCCTTTTTTCTTCGTTTCCGTTATAGCCAGGATTTCTAGTTTTGCTTTCCTCATCTCTTCCACCAGCTCCTCTTCCTTCCCATTTATACTTCTTGTGTTCCAAGTTCCATAAGTCGTAGTCCGTAGTCCGTTCCAGTTCGTCGCCTTTAGAATCAGTCCGGTTCTCTCTTGTAGTTCGCATAATCATGATTTTAAGCAAACAGGTGATTGGCCTGTTGTGCCTTTGCATGGTGGAGGGGCTGCCTCCTTACGGCCTCGGGGTCATATACCTTGTACATAAACAACAATTATACACATGTATTCTTTCTCGGGTATTGAATGTGTCCACTCTCAATCAATATTACGTTCTGTCAGACCTATTACGCCAACACCCTGTTTATTGTTAGTATTTTTTTTAATTTATAAAGACAACACGTCTTTGATGAGTTATAATTTGGCATTAAAGTTTTTTGTTTTCTTTTTAATAATAGTTTTGCCTCGTTTAAACGAGGCATTCAACCTAGACACAAGGTCTTTAATAATATGTATCATGTATTACTAGAACCTCATTTAGACCTTTATGGAACCACTATACCGCCACAAACTATTAAATATTAATTTCTGCCCCTTTAAAATTTGTTTGACTAAACTGTGCAGTTTCGTATGTCTGTCTGTTCTTAACACCTATTCCACACTTTGCGTACGTGTATAGTGCTGTTCCCTCAATTGCTTTATATATGTTTTGTGTCGATATAATATTTTGGGATAGTACGTGGTATTGTTAAATAAAAAGTGTGGTGTATCAGTTTTGTTCTTAGATGTGAATAGTAAAGAATGTGTTTAAAATAAAAAAATGTAAGAGACTAAAGTTGTTAAAAACTATTTGGAGCTGCCGGGGATCGAACCCGGTACCTCTCACATGCAAAGCGAGCGCTCTACCAACTGAGCTACAGCCCCTGGTGGTTGATAGGTTGAGGGTAAAATGGTGGTTAGTAAATTAGCCTAGTGTATTTATGTAATGTATGCGTGCACAATAATTAACTTTACTTTTGACGCTACAGTAAGAAAGTTAAGTTAATGTGTATACGCTGTAAGTTAGGCAATGTGTCTTTAATTTCTGTATTGCTGTATTTTCTCTACCATGCACGTACATCTGTTTCATATATATATATATATATATATATATATATATATATATATATATATATATATATATATATATATATATATATATATATATATATATATATATATATATATATATATATATATATATATATATATATATATATATAAGGGTTCCCATTCGTCCCGTTTTTCCCGGGACAGTCCCGTTTTTTTATAAAATGTCCCGGTGTCCCGAATTTATTCCAAATGTCCCGCTTTTTAAGGGTCCTTCCTGAAAAAAAAATCTTTGGGTAACGGATGCAGTAGATTTCATAACACCTGCATTGAATATATTCAGGAGTGGTGTGCACCATTTCTTACGCCTCTTCAGTCTATGGATTGGATCAATTTGAAGGGAAAAGAGTCTGTGACTTGGAAGAACATCCAAGAAAGCTACATATTCATGAAGACAGTGTCACCAAATTTTACTGTGAATGAAGAGGACTTATTTGATGAGTTTGCATATGTGAAAAAATATTGTGAAAGCAAATTTGATGTGTGGGGTGAACTGAAGGATCAAAGTGTCAGTGAAAAATGGTGTGAGATGTTCGCTCATTTTACAAAGCAGGATATAAATGCTAAGAACCTGAAATGCCTAGTTAGTTTTTGTTTGGCACTGCCAGGATCCAATGCAGCTGTTGAACGTGTTTTTCCATTAATAAATGTGCTTTGGACAGACGAAAAAAACAAACTTAAAATTGAGACAGTGAAACCTTTAACCATTATAAAGACCCATTTTAAGAATTTCTCTTGTGCTGAGTTCTATGTCCAAATATCAGAAGAAAAAAAAACTTCTTGAATAGGTCCATAAATCTGATAAATATTCTGATGAATCTGAAATATAAACTTGACTATTGTGTATTTTTTAAAGGTGCGATTTTTCTAATTAAGTATGTTTGTAATTTAGAATTCTTTTTTAAAGCGGAAGTTGTGTTAGTTAATGTGTGTATTTTTATACCAGTATCTTATTTTAAGTGCAACATATAATATATAATAGATTTATTTGTGCTTTACCTTAATTTTTAACATGTCCCGTTTTTTTACAAAATGTCCCGGGTTTTTTAGGTAAAAATTTGGAAATGTCCCGGTTTTTGAACAAAACATTATGGGAACCCTAATATATATATATATATATATATATATATATATATATATATATATATATATATATATATATATATATATATATATATATATATATATATATATCGCTTATTTACAACGGTGTAGACGGGTCACAAAAATAGGATTTTTCCCTTGAAATTACGATTGTTTTATGTTATACAATTTCATACTTCACGCGTTTCCGCTGCCTCCAAATTTTGCCGACCTAAAAATGCGACTGCCCAGTTAGACTAATGGTAAAGTCGGCCATATATACAACATACTCACAGTTCATTAACATTCAACAATGTACATTTACAACATACAGCTCAGTAACATTCAGATATGCACATTTGCAACATAAACCCAAAAGAGCCCTGTGAAAAATACACCGTGTTTTGTTCTCTTATTAAAATTAACTTTTTTTTTGGCTCCAACTTTTTAACAAAGTCAACTAACAAAATTGCGCTCTCACTTTTCAAGAGCTCCAGTATCCAGAAAGGAAAAGGAAACCCCGCCACAAATGACAGGTTTATTCTCCGGGGTTCATATGAAAAATACCGTTTCTGGGATCTGGAAATTCGATAACCAAACCTTGTCCGATACCAGACTCTTTCTCTTCCACGCCTCTCAATCTATATGTTAAGATTCCTGTAAACAAAGCGACCCCTTTGAAGTCCATGCGGGAACTCCTTTGAAAGTGAAGATATCCCCTGCTTTGAACAAGCCGATCCGGGATTCGGTGGCAGAAGGGTTATTGGGCAAAAATTGCTAGGATTAAAACGGAAAGCGAGATTCGGTTTTCGAGATAAGGGCGTATGTGAGGAAAGAAAGCTAAGGAAGTTTGATTCTCTCATTACTTTTGTATTGTATTGGTTGCCCGGATGTTGCACTCAGACGGTGTCAAGTTTGTAGCGCGTAATATTGTGCGGGAAAGCAGATATTCAATCGATACGTGTTCACAAATAACGAAGTCAATATTGATGATGATGTTGGCGCGGTGAAGATCATTAGGGACGGAAGTTGAACAAATGACTCGGAGAGTGCATGTATTCTTGGTTTATTTTATGTAGGCTACTCTCATCATATCATCATCAGCACCATCATCATCAGCACCATCATCATCAGCATCATCATCACCAGCAACATCATAAGTCAGTTCCCGAAGGAGCACAGGTCTTCAACAAACTTATGTTCAGTCTACCTGTGACATTTCAGCAGCTCAGGTCTTTCTACGGCTTCTTCATCCATTTCATAAATGTCCCCATTTCTCTTCTTTGTGTGTCTCCTTCTGCCTCTCTAAACATGAGGGTTCCAGAATAGGGACTGTCTTGTAGTGTTACCAACATGTTTTGGCGCATGTGTATACGGTAGCGTAGCTCCAGGGGTCTCTGAAGCGACAAAGAAAAACTATGACTACTACTTAACGATGACGTCCCATTTCTGTTGTTCGTCCATCACGAGTGATGAAGACCACTCTGTTCTCATCCAATTATTAGGAATATGTTAGGTTTGTCTATGGGTACAAAGATGGCTGATGAGCCCGATGCGGGCCTGGAAAGATCTTGGACAGTATGGGACAGAGAATCCCCATACTTAAATACAAAACCATGCTCGATCTGCGTAAAACGTATAGTGAAAGTTTATATATTTTCAATGTACGATTGTTGTTCATGGAGCCACCAACACAGCTGGCCGCGCGTAGCTGAAAATCTGTGCCAAAGCAGCTTGTATTACCGCAGCTGTGATTTCTGTAGCAACTTTATTCACATGGCGAAGTGATGGACGAGTTTTTTTATGTTCAAAATTCGGTTAAAGGTGATAAATATACGAAGTGTTCACATGTGAGCTAAATATTATCGCCCATATAAGAGTATTCTTGGTAATGTCCGTCTGAAAAAAAAAAAAAGATTTTAAAGTTTTTCGGGGAAAATGCGCGCATTTCACGTTGTGCTTTGAGTGAAAAATATCTTGAACACCCATGTAAAGAACTTGTCATAGTACATTAGTCCGTGTATTAGAAACATTGAGTAAAGGTTATATTGAACACACATTAAAAGAACACGTATACCTTTTGATCTCTTCATTGTGCATTGATCAATGTGTTATAAAAAGGTAAAGGTTATCTTGAACGCCCATTAAAAGAACACATATACCTTACGATCTGTTCATATTACATTGATCAGTGTGTTAGAAACGTTGAGTGAAAGTTATCTTGAACGCTTATTATAATCATACCACATAGAGGCCAATAATCTGTTTTATTCAGACTTCACTGATCTCTTTGTAAGTTACTCGCAAAGAAATGACTAAGAAATGTAACCATTTAGTTTCATAATAAGAGAGTCACCCAATATGATTCCTTTTTATTTCAAATTTTTCTTTAACATTCTGGTAAAACTAAAGACAGACGACTTAATTTAAACTTACTTACTTACTTACTTAGTCGTTCCCCTTCTACCGTGAGGTGTAGAGGTTTGGAAGAGAGAGCGCCAGACCATTCTATCAGCTGTCTTCTTTGTGGCCTGGTTCCATTCTAGTCCTCGGTCCTTCAAAGATTGTCTAATGTTGTCCTCCCAGCGGACTCTGGGTCGTCCTGGAGGTCTGGATCCCTGGCTCTTTGTTTCCCATGCTTGTCGTGGTAGCCGATCTTCTCCCATTCTGCAGACATGGCCAAACCATCTTAGTTGGGACTGTTCTATTTGGGTCTGGAGCGGATGGGATTTTAGGCCTTGACGGATTGTCTGGTTGCGGACCATGTCTCTTCTTGTTACTTCAACCACTTTCCTCAGATACCTCATTTCTGAGGTTTGGATCTGGCTTTTGTGGGTTGTAGTCATTGCCCACGACTCGCATCCATATGTCAAGACTGGGGACATAGGTGGAGCGGTATACAGCCATCTTCGTTTTCTTACCAACCTCTTTCTTGCTGAGGAATCCACGATTTATGGCCTGAAAAAGTCTCCCAGCCGCTGCTTTTCGAGTGGCCAACTCTTCTTTGATGCCTCCCTTTCGGTCTATAATAGCTCCGCGATATTTAAAGTGGTCGACCTGCTCCAGGACCTGTTCTCCCAACTTAATCTGATGTTTTCTTTCTTCTCGTGATATCACCATGGATTTTGTTTTAGAGCTGCTTATGAACATCCCGCTCTTCTCCAGCTCTTCCTTCCAGACTTGCAGGTTGGATTGGAGATGTGCCTCTGATTTAGCAATCAGGGCAACATCATCAGCAAATGCCAGCTCCGAAATATAGACCTGTCTCATCTTCCAGTACCCCACTGAATACTTTCTTGTTCTCTCCTTACATGCCTTGATGACATCGTCCATAAGGAGTATGAAGAGGTAAGGTGATAGGATATCACCTTGTCTTACACCAGTGGTGGTCCTGAACTCTTCTGACTTATGGTTTGCTGTCCTCACATAATTTCTGCAAGACTTGTAGAAGCTCTGTATAGCATGAATCAGAGGTGCTGGAATATTCTTCCTTGCCAAACAGTCCCAAAGTTTTGCTCCAGGGGACCCTGTCAAACGCCTTTTCCAGATCTATGAAACAAAGATGGATCTCACTCTTATACTCAAGGGCCTTTTCACTCAGCTGTCTGAGTGTGAAGATTAGGTCTTGAGTACTTCGGTTTGCTCGGAATCCGCACTGGACCTCATCCAATTGTGGCTCAGCTAGGCGTCGGAGTCTCTGCTCTAGGATTCTAGAGTAGATTTTACCAGGGACACTGAGAAGGGATATGCCTCTATGGTTTCCACATTGTCGATTGTCACCCTTTTTGAAAATTGGTGTTATGATGGCAATCTCCCAATCCTTTGGTATGGTCTTGTTGCACCATGCTGCCTGTAGGACCTTTAAGAGTAATAGGTCGCCTGATGCTCCCATGTACTTAACCATTTCTGGTGTTATACCATCATGCCCTGCTGCTTTGCCCATCTTGATTTTCTCTAGTGCTGCCCTAAGTTCTTCCATCTTTATGTCATCTTCACCATCATTGGTTTTCTCTTCTGTGCTAGTGGTTATCATTTCTGATGCTTCACCATGCTCACCATCCAGGAGTTCTGAGAAATATTCTTTCCATCTTTCCATTACTTCCTTGGGGCAGTAAGCAATTTGCCTTGCTTGTCCTTTATAAATTTGAGAGGGCATTGTTTTTCTTTCCTCATGTTCTTTAGGGTCTTATAGAACAATTTCTGGTTTTCTTGTGCATCTTTTTTCTAGCTTTTCTCCAAATTCTTCCCAGGACTTCTGTTTTGCTGCTAGCACTTTGTTCTTTGCTTCTGTTCTGAGTGTCACATATTCTCTATATTTTTCCATTTGTCCTGTTGTGTTTTTAGCTCCTAAGTATTGTTTCCATGCCATTTTCTTCTCTCTTATTTTCTCTTTGACTTCCTCTGTCCACCAAGGTGTCCTCTTTCTCTGGTTCCCAAGTCGGACTTCACCGCATGCTTCTGCAGCAGCTGTCTTTATGATATCCTTGAATTTATTCCAGAGGGTTTCCAAGTCATCAGGTCGTTCTTCTGTGTAGCTCACTGCTGTAGCAATAAGCCCCTGATATCTGGTCTTAATTTCTGGCTCTCTCAGCTTGTAGGTCCTAATGCTCATTTCTCCTGCTCGTTTACTTGGTTTCTTGCGTGATGTTGGGCAGTTCCTAGGCTGAGCAACTCTTTCAGTTGTTCGTTTGATTGTTAGCAGGTAGTGATCACTTCCAATCTCTGGCCCCCTCAAGACTCTTGCATCTCGGACATATCTGAATGAGCTTCTCCGAACAATGGCATAGTCGATCACTGACTTCTCATTCTTGGTTGGTTCACATCTAGTGTATGCATGTATGCGCTTATGGGGGAACTTTGTGTTTGTAATGATCAGATTCTGCTCACTGCAGAATCTAAGGAGTCGCTTTCCATTGTCATTGAGGGTATCTTCTCCATATCTTCCGATAACTCCACCCCCATCTAGCATGGTCATTTCTAACTCTGGCATTAAAATCTCCGAGCATAATAACTTCATCTAGGCAGTCATCCACTGTCCTTTGAAGCAGCTCGAAGAATTCCTCCTTGACCTCTGCTCTCTCATCCTCATTTGGCCCATACACTATGACCAGGTTGACTATGGTTTCTCCTTCTTTTAGTTTTACAAACATAATGCGCTCCGAGACAAAGTTCCATCCCTTGATACTATCTTTTTGATTTTGGGCCACAATGCAACCCACGCCCCCTTTAGCTCTTTCAGATATGGGTACACCACTGTAGAGCAACGTTTTTTTATGTTCAAAATTCGGTTAAAGGTGATAAATATACGAAGTGTTCACATGTGAGCTAAATATTATCGCCCATATAAGAGTATTCTTGGTAATGTCCGTCTGAAAAAAAAAAGATTTTAAAGTTTTTCGGGGAAAATGCGCGCATTTCACGTTGTGCTTTGAGTGAAAAATATCTTGAACACCCATGTAAAGAACTTGTCATAGTACTTTAGTCCGTGTATTAGAAACATTGAGTAAAGGTTATATTGAACACCCATTAAAAGAACATGCATACCTTTTGATCTCTTCACTGTGCATTGATCAGCGTGTTAGAAACATAGAGTGGAAGTTATTTTGAACACCCATTACAAGAACACGTATACCTTTTGATCTTTTCATTGTACATTGATCAATGTGTTATAAAAAGGTAAAGGTTATCTTGAACGCCCATTAAAAGAACACATATACCTTACGATCTGTTCATATTACATTGATCAGTGTGTTAGAAACGTTGAGTGAAAGTTATCTTGAACGCTTATTATAATCATACCACATAGAGGCCAATAATCTGTTTTGTTCAGACTTCACTGATCTCTTTGTAAGTTACTCGCAAAGAAATGACTAAGAAATGTAACCATTTAGTTTCATAATAAGAGAGTCACCCAATATGATTCCTTTTTATTTCAAATTTTTCTTTAACATTCTGGTAAAACTAAAGACAGACGACTTAATTTAAACAAAAATACAAAACATCACAGGCAGTTATTAAGGTGAGCGAGTTTGCATTCCACGCATTAATTGCGAGCCAAGCAATACAAGCTTTCTTGTCATTTTGAGGCGTCATTAGTTTTCTGTGATTTTAGCTTTTGGCATGTCAATCAACAAAGGACAGGGACAATCATTTGATCGTTTATACATACCAGAATCAGTCTTTGATCATAATCAACTGTATGTATCTTAAAGTATATATCCATGACACCGACCATCAAGGCAAAAATAACCGTAAATTTACAAAAATGTTGTGATTAAAGAGCTGTTAAGTTATTAGTCAAATTATCTTCCTATTTACACCTTCCTAATTCTCAGTCTTCTAAATATGCTGTAGATACTGCCATTTTAAGATGTTGTCTTTAGTTTTTTTCCTCCCTTCAATGGAGGTTGGAGTGGCTAAGAGATCCGCCTGTAATTCTAAAGGTACCGGATTGGCTCTCAGTGCAGGGAATATAATTGATGAAAATTGTTTGCAGTACCAGTGGTTCTTAATGATGTTATACTGCCCCATGATCTCCTGGGTAGTGAGACTGGATGCCTAGCCGTCTCGGATACGGGCGAAAATATAGGAGGTTCCGTGCGCAAGTTGTACACGTTAAAAATCCCTCGGCAGTTTGAAATCGTAAAGAGTAGGCTATACAGCTGCTGCCATGGCAACATTTAAAAATTAGAAACCTACCCACCACAAAAATATCTAAAGAATTTGTTATTTTTTTTTTCTTATACACACTTTGGGATCGTCGCCGGCACTACTGAGTTCGTACGTTGTGCTGAGATCCTCCTTGTGTGATCTAAGGGAGGAAATTGCAGCACTGATGGGACGTCCGTGTGTAACGAAGATGGTCGTTAAAAACGAAACCAAATCATTCCCTTCAGGTGTTTGACAGACAGACCTGCTCGTTTATTTTTAAGCGTTACTGTAAATAATACAAATACTGGTATAACAATAAAGTTAGATGTTGAATACTTACTACCGTAAAATATAGTATAGGAACAAATAATGACGGATAAATAAACTTAGAACCTCACACACACACAAACACACGCGGACAAATGATCTAAAAAACATTTTCTGTCGAGAATTAAACCTAAAACCTTCCCAAATTGAAGGATGAAAGGAGATTTCGGATTCCATTCCTAGCCGTGATTTGTTATTTATGTAATATCGTGTGCGAATGTGTGTATAATTTTTTTAACGCTTTCTTTACGTTTCATAATCTTCTTGTTAAAAATCAATCAATCAATAACACCGCCATACATTCATGGGCTTTTTAAGATGTGGTTTCTGTAACAAAATGTTTTACATGTTGTAATTGTCGATTCCCTGCACATCATAATTGTCGCCACTTCCAACATGCCTGATGGCGCATTAGCCTTATTCTTTGTCTGTCGACAAAAACTTCACGGACACGCCAGAATATACACACATCTACATATTCAATATTTTTATGTAATTAACTCGTTCCTTCAGCTTGTTCCTCTTAATGAGATACATTTTCTGTCGTTTGCAAGATTATTGTCGTGGTTAGTACCAGGTCTTGGTTTTTTTCTGGGTTTCATTACTACCGCGTGTTCATCTCGAGGAATCTCCAGAGTCTCATTGACCTGCAAGCAAGAGTTCTGCTAATGGTTCTAGATGGTAGCTGATTTTCGACTGGGTCATGTTCTCAAGGGAGTTTAACGATGCCTTTATTTTCTGGTATCTCTATGTAGGCCGACTTCCGATCACCTATCTATCTATCTATCTATCTATCTATCTATCTATCTATCTATCTATCTATCTATCTATCTATCTATCTATCTATCTATCTATCTATCTATCTATCTATCTATCTATCTATCTATCTATCTATCTATCTATCTATCTATCTATCTATCTATCTATCTATCTATCTATCTATCTATCTATCTATCTATCTATCTATCTATCTTATCTATCTATCTATCTATCTATCTATCTATCTATCTATCTATCTATCTATCTATCTATCTATCTATCTATCTATCTATCTATCTATCTATCTATCTTTCTATCTATCTATCTATCTATCTATCTATCTATCTATCTATCTATCTATCTATCTATCTATCTATCTATCTATATGACTCTGCTCTGGAGTTAAGGAAGGCAAAGACAACGAAGAAGGGAACAGGTTACGCCACCTCACAAAGCAGGACCTAGTATAGTCAAGGCTTTAACAATTCACGCACTATCTGCAGTACTTGCTATGGGACTCAAAGCTGCTCATTTCTGGTACAATCTTCCAGATACCCTGAAAAACATGCCAAGTCCTATTCATTCAATAGCAGACAGTTCAAATATTTCATAACTTATGATTACGTGCCACCATAATCTGAGCATGTTTCGAATTATTGTCTAATTTAACTGTATGGATATTTTGGATTTTTTTTTCTTTCACTTTTGTTGTTGTTGGAGGATGGTTTGTTTGTTTGTGTTTTTTTTTCATTACTTTCTTTTTTGTTATTTTAAGCAAACTTAGTTTTTATTATGATTCGATACTGTAAATGTATACTGCTATATTATTACCTTTATAATGTTGCATGCCTTTAAATTAATACTTAAAGTACATATTGGAATGAAAGGATACAGTACGCAAGATGAGAGAAAGAGAGTGGAAGGGCTCAATGTTAGATGGGCCAGCACGCCCAATTCTTAACCATCTGAAAATAAAGTTCGTTCGTTCTTTCATTTAATCACTTTTCTTTAAGATAAAAATAGTGTTTGATATTTGTCGCGTGTTAAATCTTCATCGCTCAAGATCTCTATATTCCACTCGTTACAACACTATGCATTCATCTGTCTTTCTTGATACACTTTAACCTGTCAACTGTTAGCTGGCATTGACCTAGCCTATTTTATAAAGTAACTACAACAATGTAAAATATATCGGAAATAACTCGATTATAGTAAGGATTTTCTTCTTCTTCCTCGTTCGTCCTGATAAGGACGTTGGTTGCGTCGTGTCCGTTTACAGCGCAGCTGCGATATTTGCGCTTTTCGGCCGATACATCCGACTTCAGCACGGCATTTTTTAGGACCGGGTTTGCCTTCTCTCTTCGATCCCTACTCGCTTAGCCAGACTGCAGTGATGCAGCCTGTTTCCAGGACACCACTTGGAGGTGGAGTAGGGTCTTGGTCAGCACTGATTCGCTGACCCTGACGCAAGCAGTAAAGCTATGAGTCACCTGACTGCATTCATCACTGCAGCGTCTTTGGTCCCTAGTAAGGGTTTTAAAGAAAGGTGAATAATTAACTGCGAATATAGATTGTATTTTGTAATTGAAGAGGAAAGGCACCGGATGGTGAATGGTGATGTCCCAATGATTCTTCCAACACCTAGTCAGCGAGTCTTTTATTTCATACACAGATATAGTAATTCACAACTGTCATGTGAGATTTACGTCAGATCTTCAAACATATCAAAGTAAATTTTATTCGAAGATGAATGTTTTTGGGCACAAGTGACAACCCTTCTGACAACAACTGATGTTCAGTTATAACTTAAAATCATAACACAATCATAACACAATCATAACACAATCATAACACAATCATAACACAAGTTTCAGCTTTTACTTACCGATCTATGTCTGGTGTTGCTGTACTGTGAGTAGTAGTGAAAGTCCTCCAGTGGAAGATCCATAGAGCTGCGCAGGTCGTTCTGTAATCACATTCCGAATAATCCTGTTGATATTTGCTGTATATGTGGGCGGGTATGTATCTTCTCTAATAATGTGCTCGATATGTCGGTAAGTAACGAACGCAACGCTAAATGAGGGAAGCAATCCTTAAAATAGCTAAGAATAAAAAATAAAAACAGCTACGTATACCAAGGCGCGTCACATGTTTAGCGTTTAGAACGCAAATGTTCTGCGTTCAATTTCGTGCAGTATTACTTTTTGAATAATTTTTTAAAATTATTATTAAGTTCTGTCACATATCTTCAGTGTGTAAGTGTGTATTCGTTTACTATAGTTTCTAAGTGTATGGTGACGTGCTTATCTGCTCGTATAAGGTGAACGGCTGAATGAAATGTAAAGGAAGTAACTGAAAGCAGGAGAAACGATGCTGTTCTCAGCACATGAGATTGTTGTTGTTGTTTAGCGAGCGCCGCTGATGTTCTCACTCTTTTTTCAGCCAGTACCAAGTTGAAGACTCCTTGGTAGTATCTACACTGTAGATTTAAGCTTTTCCTGCGGCTGTTCTGCTATTCCCAAACACGCTGAGCTGAAGTCATGAGCTCCAGTTTCTCCAGCTAAGCTTGCATTTAAAGTATCATCACATCTGGTCCTAAGCTGGGAGGAAGAATCGCGTGGCATACTTTACATTCCCCGCCATCACAGGAGGCTCTCCGGATATGCAGAGTTAAAATACTACGCTCTGGGTCTAGGCTTTCCGAAGGAATTCTCACATCCTACACAGAGCTACTTCTCATCTCTAGGACATGAAATAAAATCGCACACGTTATTCTGTGCCGTAATTTCTTGACGGGTTACCTGCTAGTTTATAGTATATTGTTATTGTTGATCAAAATAGACATCACTGCACTCAGGGCAAACCCATAGGTGCTAAAAATCCTTCAGAACATTTCAAAGGGTATGAATGATGATTGTTCATAACGCGCGTTCGTTACATACACGTCTGATCAATCCTCTCTTTCCTGCTAATATAACGTTGGATGCTTAATTCCAGCAGTCTTACCATTGTTGATTTATCGTTTGCAGTATCGGTTCTCTACGAACAAAAAATAGAGGAAAGAAGGTAAGAACTAATCTAAATCCACAAACATATTTAACAAAACAATAGGGGCCGAAAATGGAGATTGCTGACGTCACGCTGATAAATGCCAGTCAGAAATGCCTGCTAGGACACGTTTGGAAAACTAATAATTATTCCCACTAGTAGTTTCAAAATGAGCCAAGGATCCAAACCCCGAGGACAACCCAGAGTCCGCTGGGAAAACAACATTAGACAATCTTTGAAGGACCGAGGACTAGAATGGAACCAGGCCAGGAGGAAGACAGCCGATAGGATAGTCTGGCGCTCTCTCTTCCAAACCTCTACACCTCACGGTAGAAGGGGAACGACTAAGTAAGTAAGTAGTTTCAAAATGTTTCTTACCGCACGCAGTAGCATTCTCATAAAACAAATACGCAATCGGATACCAACACTACTGTTGATAGTACATCATGGAGAATCGAACAGAATTCCGAGTCAAACGCACACGTAATTAAACTTCCTACTTTTCTAAGTTTTTTCGATCAATCTTTTGGCCGAATACCATCACCAACCAAGAACTGTTTACTCGGAGCAACCAAGAGGATATTGCACACCATCATAGCTGGCAGACACTGGAGTTGAAGAGACCCTGATATCATCACAAGAACAGCTATGCTATGAACCGCTGAAGGATAGCGAAAGAGAGGCCGACCAAAAACAACATGGCGGAGAAATGTGGATGCCGAGAAGCAAAGAATGAACCAGAGCTGGGGCACTGCACGAAGAATAGCCGCCGACGGAGCAAAGTACAAGCAGTTTGTTGCTACCCTACAAGACGCCACCAGGTGTTATGGCCACTGACTGCTTTGACAGTCAGCAGCTAAGGATCAAAGAAGAAGTAGACTTTTCTAAGTGAAACGAACCAAGTGAAGCGAACAAATTTCGGCCAATGTTTCTGGAAAAACGCACATTGCACCGTGGAAATTAAATTGAACGCACAGACTAGCAGGGAAGATTTTAAAAAACATATCCATACATTTACAAAAGGTGTGGTACAAGAGCTGTTAATTAATTAGTCAAATTTCATTCCATTGGATCAATCTCCCCCCCCCCCCCCCCCCCCCCCCCCGTCATTTTTGAAAGACAATCATTTTTGTTTAATCTGACAATGAAAACAAAGTGAGATCCATAGGGTCTGGCAATCTCATCACGTAAAACAGATTGCTTCGTCATGGAGGTAATCTGTTGTTTACAAGCTGTTACATACGCAGAAGAGAAGATGCATTGAATTTAGCTGTAAAATTATAAGCATTAACAACAAAACAGATTTAAGTAGGCCTACTTTGTACTTTCTGCGTTATACACATTGTTTTCATCAGTAGTGTTCCAATTACTTCTTTATTCTTTGTTAACCAGGTACGCTTCTACTGTTTGTCGTGGGATGAGTATATGTACTATAGTATAATAGTGAATGTACTATTCACTTCCGGTTTGGGACCCAAAGATGCAGCAATAGTGAATGCAGTCAGCGACCCATAGCTTGACTGCTTGCATCAGAGTCAGTGAACCAGAGCTGACTAAGACCCTACTCCACCTCCACGTGGTGGTCCTGGAAACAGTCTGCATCACTGCAGTCTGGCTGAGCGAGTAGAGATCGCAGAGGGAAGGCAAACCCAGTCCCAAAAACTGCCGTGCTGAAGTCGGATGTGCCGACCGAAAGGTGCAGATATCACAGCTCCGGCGTAAACAGACACAACGCAACCAACGTCCTTTTCAGGACGAACGAGGAAGAAGAAGAGGTTGAAGACTTCCGGTTTCTGGTTCAGTAGCGGACATTTTTGCTCCAACATGTGACACACATCAGGGAGTATTTTTCTCTTATTTCTATTGTTTTACGTTCTTCACTTAATTCTCACTTTCTTTCCCTTCTGCCTTTTGTTGGTCTGCCCATGACGAAGGCCTTGTGACCGCAACGTAGGTTTTTCCGTGTCCTTTCTCATAGTAAGACGTATTATACTATTTGTGTTTTTGTTTGTTTTTCCCGTTTTGGCGTGGGAGCGTAATTAACCAGTTCTAAGCTTCCTGAGTGCATCGCATGGTTCCCGGGGTTGGGAGGAGGGATCGTTGAGTAGACACAAAGAATAGAACTACAAATTCTTCAAGAGGTGACAGAAATGGGAGCGTACATAAGGTTGGGAATCTCGTCACGTTAATAAAATTACTAAAGACAGCACTGCTAAGAGAGCAGATGAGCCTTGACACCGGCTTTCTGCAAGAGGACTAGCTGTAGTAATGGTCCTCATACTCCATAAAGAGCGAAAGAGGAACTGAATGAAGATTATTTGGTGGATGAAATGAGTACAGTACCGGTAACCGACCCAGCCACAAATTATACATATAACGGTAATGAAGAGGTTGTCAGATTGGCAAACTAAGGTGGAAAGCAGTCCCGAGCCTGATACAAGCATACAGTTTGAAAGGGCAAAAAGTTTTCTTAGAAATGTACACTACAAAAATGGGAAGCAGAGCAGCCAGGCCACCAAAAAAATTATGATGCATATTACCAGCTCAGCAGAAGTGAACAAGTGGTAATCTTCAAACTTCCCACGGGCCACAACAGAATCGGATACCATCTATTCAACAAGCTAAAGATAGGAACTGCTGACGAGTGTAACTGTGGCACTGATAAAATGACTGCTGTACATCTGCTTCAAAATGGCCCTGCATATGAATAACAGAAGAAGCATATCTGGCCGTCACCAGTACCATTCCTGGAAAAAACTCTATGGAGATACAAATACACTGCTTTCATTGGACAGTACACATCCAAGTTGACGTCTGAAAGTGTACGAAGAAGAAGATACATAAAGAATTGGGCTGGGATCTTGAACGATTAATTAATCGATGAATCGGTTAATATTTTTTTAATCGATTAATTGGTAAAACATATTTTCATCGATTATTCCATTGTTAGAATTGTTTATGTTTTTTTGTTAACTGCGAGAGCATTTGCTATGTTATAGGTTTGTGATATGGACTTACACAAGTACAGTCAATAATAATAAATTATTTGGTTGTAACTTTTCAGTATTTTCATTATATTTTCAGGACCATGTTGCCTTGTAACAAGTAAAATAAATAAATTCATTAGTGATTTTTAAAAAACATATTTATGATTATAATTTTTCAAATCGTTCGAAATTGATCGAGTAAAGAAATTCGATTGATCGATTTTCATTCTTTAATCAACGCCAGCCCTAAAGAAATAGTCTTATGTTGGTTCGCTGGGTTTTTGAGATGAAATGTTTTTTTTAAAGGGAAGAGGGGGGGGGTTGGTGTGTGTTGTAAAATAGCTAAAATTGCGTAAAATAGATTGGTTTGGTTTTTTGGGGTTGTAAGGATTATCTTCATTGCTCACGGATAAATCCATCACTGCTGAGATCTCCTCCCTTATATCACACAAAGAGAATCTCAGCACAGTGCACGAACTCCGTAGCACCTGCGAGAATCCCAATGTCTATAAATAGGAATCACACATTCTATAAATATTTATTGGGTAGGTTTATAATTTCCAATTTTTGCCAGGGCAGCGGTCTCGTGGCCTACTCTTTACGATTTCCAACTGCCGCGGGATTTTTAACGTGCGCAACTTGCGCACGGGACCTCCTATTTTTTCGCGTTTATCCGAGAAGGCTAGGCATCCGATCTTACTACCCAGGAGACCAGTATGACATCATTAGGACCACTGGTTCTGAAAAAATAAATTATATTCCCTCTGCCACGAATCGAACCTGGTACCTTTAGAATGCGAGGCGGACGCCAAACCTCTTACCTACTCTGACCCCCAAAATAGATTGCTACAAAAACTGCCACTGCATGAGCACGTGGATGCTTTGATACAGGCTTGCCTGCAGGAGGCCAGCCGCCATGATGGCTTCGTGTTACATACATTGGTAAAGGTATTCCGACTGCAGTTACTGCCCTAGCCTAGGGGAGAGCAACTTTAGAGACTTCACTACACTAGGTCTAGCTTCGAGAAGGGGGTTACCAGGTCCTCTTCTTCACTGCCTTTGCCTTCCCTAACACAAGAGCTGATTCTGGTTTACAGCTGGGTAGACTGCAGAGTTTTGGCACAGTGTTTGGAACCCGATACCTTTGCCACGAGAGGCCAGTGCTCAGATCACTCAGCTAATCAGACGCTGACATGTTACATAAAGTGCAAAACGGGACAATGAAAAGGCATTCACGAGAAACATGGGTCGTTTCTGAATTTTTTCTTCGTCAGAATGTCACAAATAATAAGCAAATATCAGAAATAGTATTAAAAAAAAAAAGAATATATATATATATATATATATATATATATATATATATATATATATATATATATATATATATATATATATATATATAGATAGATAGATAGATAGATAGATAGATAGATAGATAGATAGATAGATAGATAGATAGATAGATAGATAGATAGATAGATAGATAGATAGATAGATAGATAGATAGATAAGGTAAAGGATCCCGTTACACGCCCATAGAGGCATATTGGGAATATGGTGTTAGACCCGTATTTTCTTGACCATCGGCACACTAGGGGTGATGTGGTCAGCATCACGCCAGCCGCCTTAACCTTCCCAGAGTTGCTCTGGTACCCAATTCATGAGGCTGGGTCGACCCTGGAGCCGTTTGCTAGGAAGCCAGTGCACTAACCACTAAGCTACCGCGGCTCTACACATATATATATAGTGCTTCAAGTGCATTCATGTGTGTTCATGTGTGTTCATGTGTGTTCATGGGTAAAATTCACTTTAATACATTTATTTTTCTTCTTTTCCTTCATTTGTGTGTGTGTGTGTGTGTGTGTACAATGACATTTGAATACAGTTTTTTAAATGTTATTTAGTATAATAGGTGAATAAATAAATGCTGTAATCCTTTCTACGTTAGAAATAATCTGTCGGTCACCCCCACCTCTCGATGCTGGACAGTGAAGTCTGTAACGCATCACTCCCCTATGGCAGTATCTGCTATGGCACTACATTTACCTTAATATCTTTTAACCTTGACAACAAAAATCCAATGACAAACATATAAGAAACCGCAGCGACAAACGTATGAAACAAAATGCAATAACAAACATATGAAAAAATCCAATGATAAACATATGAAAAAAAACGCAGTGACAAACATATGAAACAAAATGCAACAACAAAGATATGAAAAAATCCAATGACAAACATATGAAAAAAAAATCCAACGACAAACATATGAAAAAAAACGCAGCGACAAACATATGAAACAAAATGCAACAACATATGAAAAAATGCAATGACAAACATATGAAAATAAAATCCAATAACAAACATATGAAAATAAATGCAATGACAAACATATGAATAAAAAATGCAGACACAATCATATGCAAAAAATCCAGCGACAGACATATGACAAAAATCAAGCGACAGACATATAACAAAAATCAAGCGACAAACATATGACAAAAATCCAGCGACAGACATACGGCACAAATCCAACGACAGATATATGACAAAAATGCAACGACAGACATGAAAACAAAAATCAAGCGACAGACATAGGAAAAAAATCCAGCGACAGACATATGACAAATCCAACGACAGACATATGACAAAAATCCAGCGACAGACATGAAAAAAAAAAAATCAAGCGACAGACATGACAAAAAAATCAAGCGACAGACATGACAAAAAAATCAAGCGACAGACATAGGAAAAAAACTAACCTGAACGAGAAACCGCGTGAGTTAATTTAGAAGGTTTGAAGCTATACAAGATGTAGACCTAACTACTTTGTTCTGTTATTATGTGCAAGGAATAGGCCTAATTACTATTCATTTTGTCTTTTCCATTATCATTCCATACCTAACAACACTAAATTAACATCAATATTCATCATCATCATTTATTTTTTAGCAACTTATGGATCATGGGACTACCACTACAACTGGTTCCCCCTAGCGGGGAGTCTTCATCAAAACAATGATGTGCTCTTGTAGCGATGATTGTCTGTAGCAATCAGTTGTACTCATGTACTCTTGTAGCGATGATTGTCTGTAGCAATCAGTTGTACTCAGTGAAGTTGCCAGTCACTTGCACAACCTCATATGATTCGGCTGAGGTTGCAGTAGGCCTCTGTTCTTTCTCTGCCTCCTCACGAGACCTACGGGAAGTCAACATAGGTGGTCGCATAGCAGACTCTAATACTGCCGTAGGGAGGGAAGTGTTAGAGACTTCACCATGCTAGGACCCCAGTTTTATGCGGGTGGGTGTGACCAGTTGCCTTCAATCGCCGCTTTTGCCTGCCCTAACTCAAGGACACAGTAAGGTAACTAATTACAGTTGGGTAGAGTGGATAAATAATGGAGGAAACCTTGAGTCCTGTGAACGGTAAATAAATTAGTCAATAAATAAATTAAGGTAATTAACAGGTACTGGTTGGACATAAAGGATGACACTAGACAACAGAAAAGAAAATAAGTGATGGGTAGCGTGGGTAGTATCACAACCAGCTTTCGGGAACTAAAAAAGGTCAAGGACTCCCATAGCAGATACTGCCGTAGGGGAGTGGAGTACTAGAGACTTTTCCATACTAGGTCCAGCATGGAGAGGTGGGGTGACCAATTCCCTTCCTCGATGCCTTTTCCTACCCTACCTTAAGAGTCAGGTACCCATTTATAGCTGGGTAGACTGGAGCGTGTCGATACCGTGATTCGAACCAGGTACTTTTGCCGAGAGAGATCATCGTTGTAACCACTCTGTCAATCGGACGCCTTTTCGGGAACTACACGGTTTTATTATTAGAGACCCTAAAATGATTCATGCTGAATATTTATTTACATAATTAATTGTTGTACTATTTACACGAAAGATCTAAATGTAATAGAAAAGATTCTCGCTAATATCAGGCAACGAAATGTGGTAATAGTGTTCAGTTAGCGCAATGAGCGTTTTCGTGTGAGAAAGGTCACCTTCTTTGTTTATACCTCACGATATTAGTAAATGAAATAATCACCGTTATACCTTACACTTGGCAATAGCCGACAGCGCTAAGCCGTATGTAAGCAACAACGTTCAAGTCTTCGTTTTACGAACTTTTCCTTAGACTGTAACGTAGGTCCACGCAAATACTCGATACACATTGAATCGATATACACAATCACACGCAAGCTCCCGTCTAAAAACATGTTCCACTGACGCAAAAGTAACACACAGAAAAATCCAGTGCAGCAGTTTGGAGAAGGACTGTACAACTGGGGCTTGCACTGATGTGTGGATCGTGTTTATACGTTGTCTAAATAAAAACCCGATTGGTAATGGCGCTTTAAATCTGTCTAGGTTGTAAATAATCGGAATGGAGCAACAAAACGAAGAGAGTAGAAGGGGGGTGAGAGAGGAGCAATGCACCAGGAAATGAAAGAGCTGGTTACAGCTCCTTGACTGGGGGTATATCGGAGTTCAGTATTGTTTTGAGCAGCCATTACCACGCAGACGGGGTCAGATCCAGCGATTTATATGGCCCCTAAATCACGGACCGTCTGACATTGATGTCCTTTACCCGGGCGTGTTATGGCCTAGGTCGCCTTTGACTTAACCGCCTGCGAGTAGAGGAAGCACAGGCCATGCTTGTCGTTAAGGGAGAGGAGGGATAGGGAATTTCATTTAGATTAAGGAGAGTGTGGGTGAGAAGAGATTGTGAGACGGTTGGAAAAGGTTTTAATTTGCTGGGATTTTTTTTTTCGATGATAATTTTGTTAAAACAGACGCGGGAAGACGAATCAAAGGAAAATGAAAAGATGATTCTCATTCTTTCCTCTTCGTCTATAGTTCATTACCGAGATCAGATCTCCTGTCTAGGATGACACAAGTGGGTCGGATCTTGAAAACCGTTTAATCTTCCTCATTAGATGTCTTCAGCCTTACGGCTTGAATACTAAACTCTCCTTTTCTCCTTTGTGTGAGGTGGATATATACATGTGTGTGTGTATATACACATATATACATCAACACATCTCTCACTCTCTCTCTCATATATATATATGATGTGACAGTAACAATACAGTAAGGGTTTAAGATGATTAATACCATACACAGCATTGAGGTTATGGTTAAACATCGTCAAGATTAAACTGACAAGGCACAACTGCTTAATTGTTATGGTTTGACAAACTGAAAAATTACAATTTACATAATTACCAGAATTTTATTTCCTGTTACAAAGATGCCTTTTCCCTTCGTATTGTTTGTAAAAAAAAAAAAAAAAAAATTTCCGCCTATTCTTCAATCTTGCACAATGCTCAGTGACTTTGGTACTGAAGACTGGAATTGATTTGATTAGTTTGTTCTTTGTGGAGAACATCGACAGAACATGACGCCGTTCTTCACTTAACGTGTTGGGCTGGCAATCTCATCATTCAAAACAAATTTGCTACAGAAACAAAGAGAATGTGACCTCTTGGTACAGTCCATTGCTGCGGGTGGGGACCATCTGTACTAGTGGGTTCATGCTCCGTGGGGAGAACGGACGACAATAATGATGTTGATGTCGTGAAACGAGTGTGTGTAACCCCACTACTTTGTTAAATCATTATGTCGGGATACAAATTTGCCACAGCCAATCAACGCACAGTTGCTGAGCCGGAATAAATTACAAGAAGTTACGCCAGGAAAAAAACTTAAGCCCTGTTTTTTTCGGATGTGGGTCGCGGCCATCTTGTTCACGCAAAATGGCGGAAGAAAACTGAATAAAATTAGGCTGTACGAGCATAAGACGAAACTGCAGGCAACCAATCAGCTTGCTCCGCCAGGAACCAACCAAACGCTTTCCTTAACCAGTAGAAGTTACTTTACTTGCCTATATAATCGGGCGAGATTTTATGCTAAAACACGCAACACCAGACACGAAGCCAGAGATACCGACCGACTGAAGAGAGGAGCTGTCAGCTTTGATTTATAGCTTACCTGAGGGCATTGACCTGCAGCCTGCTTCACTAAGTCGAGTCAAAACCTGGCCGGTTTAAAATCTTAGAGGGTAAATATAATTCACTATAAACTGGTAGGAAAATAGGTACAGCAGGTATATAATGTTGGTATTTGTTGTGTGTCATGTATACTACCTACTCCTGTATATATTTTATATATTTTGGTTCAATATGAACGTATCAGGTTATTGATTGTATCTTGGGGGAATTAGGTAAAATGACTGTATTTCCTAATATGATTGAATAGACGAAGACTAATAGGACTCATACTTCAATCTATTGTCTCCTATAACTTCAGTCTATTGTCTCAGATAACTCCAAACTGAAATATAACCAAAACAGTCCTTGTTAGGACTCAACCTATTGTCTTCTATAACTTCAATCTATTCTCTCAGACCAACTGCAATATAACCAAAACAGTCCTTGTTAGGACTCAATCTATTGTCTCCTATAACTCAATCTATTGTCTCCTATAACTCCCACCTGATATATCACCAAACAGTCCTCGTCTCATATACTCCTATCATAAGAACATAACAATATTGTTAGGATATATGTTACCAGCTTGTATAGCACTTGTCAGAGAGGGCCTGGTATACTATAGGGGGAAGTAAATGGTTGTATCACACCTAGGTGTACATATTATTGGATGTATTCATGTATTGAATTTATATTATGGGATGTATTCATGTATTGAATGTATTCATGTATTGAATTTATATTATTGAATGTATTCATGCATTGAATTTATATTATTGAATGTATCCATGTATTAGTATATCAGAAAGAATGTTTTGCAAGTAGACACCTGTCTTGTCTCGCTATTGCTAAATCATACTGAGCCATGTTGTCATTCATCCTACATGCAGACACCTGAGACACGCTCATTTCATCCACATTAGAAATAGGTGGGCTTGATGACAGAAATTAGCCCATATTTTTCCTTGTTACAGGTTTTATTCGTGTCATTAAACCTGAGGTCGTATGTCGTGTCAATCCAGCTGCCTGGAACGTCGCAGGAGCACAGTGATTGCACAGGATCAACCTCTTTAGTCCCCCTCAGTCTTGGGTGGGCTAACGAAACGACCATCAGCGGGTGTTTTGTGTCAACCAAACCAAGAAGGACAGAACTTTTAAGAGATGAGTACACAGTAGTACCATTTCTGTCAGCATTGTGAGCAAAAACTAGTGTCAGTGACGAGAAAGCGATTTAGCGTAGAAAGAGACAAGATTAACAGCACCGCTAATAAATGTAATAGACGTAATTAACAGCACAGCTGATACATGTACTATAATTGAATAACAGCACAGCTGATATAAATTTGGTTCCTATAATTGGAAAACTTGTTGTAATATATTTATATATCTATATAAATATTTGTAAATCATATGTAAACTTACAAATCCATTACATTCCATTTTTTCAACATTCACCCTTCAGCACAAGAGTAGATAGTGTATATACTAAATAAATAATAAGGAAATTGTATTTGAAGACTTGTCAATTTTATCATTGTTAAGTAAAATCTGTTTCCTTGTCTTAATATCACAGTTAGTTACACATCGGAGGTGGCAAGTTATGTCGGTCTCCTATCTAATAATTTTTCGAGATCAGAACATTCACAGCCGTAACTAAATTGTGATACCAGTAGTTCTCTCAGACACTGGGACTTCACCATTTTTCTGCAGAAATTCTATTTCTGTAATTGTCAGTACTATACTGATCCTAGAACCAATAAAAACCTCACGCCACACTGGGGGCTCGTTCCTGGGATATTGCTGTATATCTTGAGCCATACTTGGTCTATTCATCTATCTACACTCTATCTTGTGCCACCTATAGATAACATAAGGAAATTTTTTTTTGAGAAATTCAGTAATCGAATTTTTTATTGTTTTCTTAGGAGGAGTACCATTTAGTACTCAGTAAATAGTTGATGCTCATAAAGTTGCACGGAAATTATTTGTTCATTTAATTAATTAAGTTTAATTACAATAATTTGGTTATAGTAAATTTACATACCCTCTCTAAGTAACGCCATGGCTGATCTAGTGAAGTTCAGAACTGCGATCATGCAGATCGGTAAGGAATTAAATATTACAGGTGATGCTCTCACTCAGTATGTCACAACAGAAGTGGACAAACATATGGATAGGGAAGAAAGAAAGTTGCAATTAGAGACTGAAGCAAGGAAATTAGAGGCTGATAGAGAAGCAAAGAAATTAGAGGCTGAAGAAAGGCGGTTGCAAGCGGAAGCTGAGAGAGAAGCCAAAAGACTGGAAGCTGAGAGAGAAACCAAAAGATTAGAAATTGAAGCCTAGAAATGGGAGGCTGAAAATGAGGAAAGGAAATTACAAGCAGAGAGAGAGACCATCAGTTGAGATTAAAAGAGCTTGAAATTCACACAAATACTGGCAATAATGGTGGTAGCTCACCTCACTCTGAGAGTAGCTCCAGCCAGAGCACCTCAAGTGGGGCCATGAATTTTCATCTGGACCCATTTAATGAGAAAGAAGACGCCATTGAGTCGTACCTGGATAGATACGAAAGACTTGCCACTACCTATGGCTTAGTGAAAGAAAAGTGGAGTCTTAAACTATCTCAGGGATTGAGAGGTGTTGTCTACGATGTATATTTGAAGCTCTCAAGAGATGACCAGGAAGATTATGAAATCCTGAAGCAGGCACTGCTTGTGAGATATGAAAAGAACTCAGAATCATATAGAAAGAAATTCCGAACAGCTAAACTTCTTCCAGGAGAAAACTATCACCAATTCTCTGCTAGATTGGAAACCTATTTGGAAAAATGGAGTAGTTTAGGAAAGTGTCAGGATCTGAAAGAAATGATAATGATGGAGCAAGTGAAAGAGTCCATGCCTCAAGAAATGAGGAAGTTTATCATGGAACAAGGAGCAGAGAGATTGGGAGATATTGTAACTGTTGCTGAGAGATATCTAGCAGCTCAGGCAGAATTATCAGGAAATAAGAAGAAGCAGGGTGAAAACTTCCAATCATCACAAAACTATTCCAAATATGAACAAAAGGAGCATAACACAAGAAACAAACAAAGATTTGACCAAAAGGACAAAAACCCTCTAAGATCGGATAAGACACCTTACCGGAAGGAAGGAAAGTGGTGTAAAACTTGTCTAATGAGTAACCACAATACTGCAGACTGCAGAAGGAACAACCCTCCTTATTACGCTGCGTGTCTCACAACAGGGAACAAGGGAAGGAAGGAACTGGCAGTTAGTCAGAATGACCTCCATCATCCCCCTGTCTGTGAGGAAGTGACATGTAAAGGCACTAAAATTCAGTGCTTATATGATTCAGGTTTTGAATACGACTCAGTCGTGAGTGCAACCCTAGTGCACCCTGACCAACTTACCACAGAAACAGTGGACATACAAGGAGCAATGCAGGGAACTGGCACCATGACACTTCCCATAGCAAGGATTAACGTGAGAACTCGCTATGTGGAAGGAGTGATAAGAGCAGCAGTAAGTGATGATCCTATATACCCGCTGGTAATAGGATGTAAATATGTCTTTTTGTGTGACCCAGTAAAACCTGTTGTCATGGCAGCAAACCATACCAGGTCGAGCACCAAAAAGGAGGAGGGAGATCCAATAAACATTCATCGTACAAAGATGAAAAAGGCTCAAACAGCAGACAGCACATTGAAGCCTTGTTTTGGCAAATTGCCAAAGGCCCATAACCCTCCAGAGAAAGGAGACTACTATATGGAAAATGGCCTACTCTACAGGCAAGCTGGAAAAGGACCTAAAAGGCATGGACAGCTGGTAGTGCCAAAATTCTATAGGGAGGAAATTATGGAGCAAGAGCATGCTACATCAGGCAGTGGTCACAGAGGAAAAGGGGCCACTGGTCAAAATATAGCATTGCGATATTACTGGCCAGGAATAATTAAAGACATAAGTCGGTATATGAAATCCTGTTCAGAATGTAACCAGGTAACCTCATTCAGAAGCGTAGACCAGTTACAGGACCTAGGGAAGCATTGTTGCGGACGTAGGCCCACAAAGAACATACACAAGAGAAAACAACAGGTAGATGCAGTGATAAAGAGAAAACAAAATCACAAGTCTACTGTTACACCAGTAACCATGGCAACTCTCCGTATTGTACAGAGAGGGGACGAGAGACATCCCACCCCGACTAGATATTGGTCGGAACACCATGGCCTGGATCATTTGGAAAATTTGGTTAGTCAGCAACCAGTATTAAAAAAGCTGCAGAAACAAACCCGAACCAAAGAGGTAGGTACCAGGGCTGTACCAAACAGTTGATGGAGACAGGCCCCACTTCGGTATACTGCCCCTTACAATAGAAATAGATGTGGGTCCGGCAACGTTGTTGTTTGGCCGTCCTCATACACAGTCCACTGGAAGCATTGTTGCGGACATGGACTGAACAATAGCAAGCACAAGCATTCAAGGATGAGATTGACTATCTCTTAAAAGAGAAAATTATTTCAAAGTCTGAATCTCCCTATAGCTCAAGTGTGGTGCTATTAAGGAAGCCTAGTGGTGAACACAGGTTATGCATTGACTACAGGAAACTAAATGCTATCACAGAATCTCAGGTGGACCCATTACCTGACACCAACCAGCTGTTCTCTACACTGAGTAAGGCTAGGTATTTATCGAAGGTAGATCTAAGCAAGGGATACTACCAAATACCAGTGAAACCAGAAGTTAGGAAAATGCTGGCATTTAGTACATCAGACGGACACTACGAGTTTAATGTACTACCCTTTGGGCTGAAAAATGCTCCCAGTATCTTTTCAAGAATGATGAGGAAATTGTTGGAACCTCTACAAAATCCCCATATCACTAACTTTATGGATGACATTCTTGTTGCTACAAACACATTTGAAGAGCATATAGTAGCGCTCTCCATGTTGTTTGACAGACTGAGAGCCACTGGATTGACTGCACGTCCAACCAAGTACTATATCGGTTGTAAGGAGTTGGAATTCTTAGGTCACACTATTTCTACAGGTCATATGTCTCCTGACCCAAAGAATATAGAGAAGTTAAAGAAGGCACCCAGACCTCAAACGAAGAAAGATGTGAGATCATTCGTGTCATTATGTGGGTTCTATCAGAAGTACATGCCCCACTTTAACTCTCTGTGTGCACCATTAACTAACTTAACTAAGAAAGGACAGCCTGACAAAATCCAATGGAATGCTGATTGTGAAAAAGCTTACACAGAGCTAAAAGCAAAACTCACCAGCAAACCAATCCTTACGCTACCCGATATCACACATGAATTTGTATTAAGGACGGATGCTAGCAGTATAGGTATTGGTGCAACTCTCTTGCAGAAATCAAAAGCCCTGCCGGAGGAACTTTTACCAGTCGCCTACGCCAGTAGGAAGCTGAATGCAGCTGAGTTGAACTACTCGACCATAGAGAAAGAATGTTTGGCTCTAATTTGGTCCATCGACAAATTTTCACCTTACCTGTATGGGACTCACTTCATTGTCCAAAGCGATCACCAGCCTTTAACATTCTTGGCTGCATCTAAAAAGTTAAATTCGAGATTGTTAAGGTGGAGTCTGCTTCTGGCGCCTTATTCCTTTACCGTGAATTTCATTCCGGGAAGAGACAATGTAGGAGCTGACTTCTTAAGTCGACACCCTATTACTCTGGAGGGACAGACGCAAAATGATTAACTACAGCAGGTGTTTACACTTCAGCTATGACAGGTCACAGCTAGGAAAGGATGGGGCTATGTCGTGAAAAGAAATTGTGTAACCCCACTATTTTGTTAAATCATTATGTCGGGATAAAAATTTGCCCCAGCCAATCAACGCACAGTTGCTGAACCGGAATAAATTACAAGAAGTTACGCCAGGAAAAAAAACTTAAGCCCTGTTTTTTTCGGATGTGGGTCGCGGCCATCTTGTTCACGCAAGATGGCGGAAGCAAACTGAATAAAATTAGGCTGTACGAGCATAAGACGAAATTGCAGGCAACCAATCAGCTTGCTCCGCCAGGAACCAACCAAACGCTTTCCTTAACCAGTAGAAGTTACATTACCTGCCTATATAATCGGGCGAGATGTTATGCTAAAACATGCAACACCAGACACGAAGCCAGAGATACCGACCGACTGAAGAGAGGAGCTGTCAGCTTTGATTTATAGCTTACCTGAGGGCATTGACCTGCAGCCTGTTTCACTAAGTCGAGTCAAAACCTGGCCGGTTTAAAATCTTAGAGGGTAAATATAATTCACTATAAACTGGTAGGAAAATAGGTACAGCAGGTATATAATGTTGGTATTTGTTGTGTGTCATTTATACTACCTACTCCTGTATATATATTATATATTTTGGTTCAATATGAACGTATCAGGTTACTGATTGTATCTTGGGGGAATTAGGTAAAATGATTGTATTTCCTAATATGATTGAATAGACGAAGACTAATAGGACTCATACTTCAATCTATTGTCTCCTATAACTTCAGTCTATTGTCTCAGATAACTCCAAACTGAAATATAACCAAAACAGTCCTTGTTAGGACTCAACTATTGTCTTCTATAACTTCAATCCATTTTCTCAGACCAACTGCAATATAACCAAAACAGTCCTTGTTAGGACTCAATCTATTGTCTCCTATAACTCAATCTATTGTCTCCTATAACTCCCACCTGATATATCACCAAACAGTCCTCGTCTCATATACTCCTATCATAAGAACATAACAATATTGTTAGGATATATGTTACCAGCTTGTATAGCACTTGTCAGAGAGGGCCTGGTATACTATAGGGGGAAGGAAATGGTTGTATCACACCTAGGTGTACATATTATTGGATGTATTCATGTATTGAATTTATATTATGGGATGTATTCATGTATTGAATGTATTCATGTATTGAATTTATATTATTGAATGTATTCATGCATTGAATTTATATTATTGAATGTATCCATGTATTAGTTTATCAGAAAGAATGTTTTGCAAGTAGACACCTGTCTTGTCTCGCTATTGCTAAATCATACTGAGCCATGTTGTCATTCATCCTACATGCAGACACCTGAGACACGCTCATTTCATCCACATTAGAAATAGGTGGGCTTGATGACAGAAATTAGCCAATATTTTTCCTTGTTACAGGTTTTATTCGTGTCATTAAACCTGAGGTCGTATGTCGTGTCAATCCAGCTGCCTGGAACGTCGCAGGAGCACAGTGATTGCACAGGATCAACCTCTTTAGTCCCCCTCAGTCTTGGGTGGGCTAACGAAACGACCATCAGCGGGTGTTTTGTGTCAACCAAACCAAGAAGGACAGAACTTTTAAGAGATGAGTACACAGTAGTACCATTTCTGTCAGCATTGTGAGCAAAAGCTAGTGTCAGTGACGATAAAGTGATTTAGCGTAGAAAGAGACAAGATTAACAGCACAGCTAATAAATGTAATAGACGTAATTAACAGCACAGCTGATACATGTACTATAATTGAATAACAGCACAGCTGATATAAATTTTGTTCCTATAATTGGAAAACTTGTTGTAATATATTTATATATCTATATAAATATTTGTAAATCATATGTAAACTTACAAATCCATTACATTCCATTTTTTCAACATTCACCCTTCAGCACAAGAGTAGATAGTGTATATACTAAATAAATAATAAGGAAATTGTGTTTGAAGACTTGTCAATTTTATCATTGTTAAGTAAAATCTTTTTCCTTGTCTTAATATCACAGTTAGTTACACAGCGGAGGTGGCAAGTTATGTCGGTCTCCTATCTACTAATTTTTCGAGATCAGAACATTCACAACCGTAACTAATTTGTGATACAGACACTGGGACTTCACCATTTTTCTGCAGAAATTCTATTTCTGTAATTGTCAGTACTATACTGATCCTAGAGCCAATAAAAACCTCACGCCACAGTTGATGCTGATGATGACGATAATGAAGATAATTATATTTATCATGTTCCTTAAGTATTGTTTCTACATGCTTTAGTATAGAGAGACAAGTTTCCGATTCAAATGTTGTTAAGGGTTTGGCCATAATTATGTCATGGAGTTTGTTCGTTTAGTCCCCCCCGGGGGGAGGGGTGTCTGATGAGACAAGGCAATGAATATGCCTACAACTCTCTGAGGCCTGTAGCACAAGGAGACAAATATGACGCTGTGCATGAGCCTGGCACCGTCATCATGTATAGTTAATTGCTACAGAACCCACCACTATAAACATGGGAATGATTTAGCGCAGGCTGCAGCGGTGGTTTGATGCTTCTTAGGAACATGATGAATGAGCATCTAATACAAGTCAACACATTCAAATCAGCTTTCTAGGAGGCCCTCTAAAACAGGTGGAAATACATTTATCTAGATAGACTGTTTTTAAAAAAAATGTATTTAACTGAGTTCTCACGTTGTTTCATTTCATTTGTTTTGGTTGGTTTGTCCCTGACAAAGGTCCTGTGGCTTCAACGTAGGTCAATTTTCTTTAATTTTTTTTGTCATAGTTAGAAGGATTACCTATTATCGTTTACGCCTCCGACAGAAGGGTAAGCAAAGCCAGCTCTTGGGCCCTTCGAGCGCCATCTTAATGGGGGCGCCGAAATGAATAAAAATGTATACTTTCTTTTTAATTGATAATTTAAAATTTAACACAATAATTGAAACTGGATCTTAAATTATGAACTTGTTTCCACACCGTTGATTTAATGTCTTAAATATACGTTTTTCGATTACTCTGTCTTTATAATATTTTTTTTTTTTTTTCAAAAACAGCGCCCATCTATCTACTTCAACAAGACATTTTTTTTTCTTTTACTGCCGTAAGATTGTAGAAACATAGGTCTACATAGGTCTACATAGGTCGACATAGGTCGACATAGGTCTACATAGGTCTACATATGTCTACATAGGTCGACATAGGTCGACATAGGTCTACATAGGTCTACATAGGTCGACATAGGTCTACATAGGTCTACATAGGTCGACATAGGTCGACATAGGTCTACATAGGTCTACATAGATCTACATATGTCTACATAGGTCGACATAGGTCTACATAGGTCTACATAGGTCGACATAGGTCGACATAGGTCTACATAGGTCTACATAGGTCTACATAGGTCTAGGTCTGCTACCCTTTGTTGAGATGCTAAACGTCTTTATTCTTTTATCCGAAATCCTAGGGGACAGCTTTGTTTCCAAACGTCTCCCAAATCGCGTTAAAAAATGTAACCCAAAGTAGGCTAAAGAAACTTTCGGTTTTCGGAATATTTCGGTTTTCGGGTGTTCGGATAAAAAAAGATCCAGACCTGTACAGTGAAAATTTTTTGTGGAAATTAAAGTGTGATCCTACTCAATAGCATAAAACTGGGTGTCGTAAGCGTACTTTAAGTACGACATGGGGGAGGGAGGCGGCACAATCACGAAACCCCGCACAACCTTGAAATAATCACTAGCGCCGGCTAAGAGTATAAATAGTGTTGATGGAGCCGACAGTGATATTCCAACAGCTCCATGTATATGGTAGATGGTTGAAAGGGGCGTGCTACAAAGAAAAGTAGCAAACACCTTAATACCAAAAAAAAAAAAAAAAAAAGACAGTGATATCGCAATACGGATACAGACGGAAAAAATGTTTTCACTTCATTTGGAAGTACACCAATCCCCTGGTATTACGCTGTTCGATTAGCGAAAATTTCAATAAAACGCTGTTTGTATTTTATGCCATATTTCAGTTATACGCTTTAACAAAACGATCTGACGCTGGGCGCTAAACCTCATAGGAGGCAGGAACGTAACTTTGAAAAAAAAAGGTGGCAAAGTAAACTGGATTCCTTTTTTTTTTTTTTTTGCTCTTTGAGTTAGGGAAGGAAGAGGCAGCGAGGAAGGAACTGGTCAGCCTTACTTCTCGATGCTTGACCTTGTATAGTGAAGTCTCTAGCACTTAACTCCCTTACGGCAGTATTTGCTATGGGACAACCTTTACCTGTTTACATACCTGATATTTGGTGTGTGTTCAATATGTATATAATTATATTTAGTTAATACATGTTGTTAACTAGTTTTTTAAATCACTTTTTACTTAATTTTGATATTAGTTCATTTGATTTCTATTACTTGTAATTGGAAATCAGTTTTCGTTTAGCGGTTTTTTTTTTGTTTTTTTTTTGTTTGTTTTGGTTAGCGCTTGAGTTTTCAGAAACGAATTAAAAGGTAAAAGGTAAAGGATCCCGTTACACGCCCATTGAGGCATATTGGGAATACGGTGTTAAGCACATATTTTCTTGACCATCGGCACACTAGGTGGGATGTGGTCGGCATCACGCCGGCCGCCTTAACCTTCCCAGAGTTGCTCTGGTATCCAGTTGGGGCAGGGTCGACCCAGGAGCCGTTTGCGGCCTAAAAAAAAAAAAATCTTACCTCATCTGGGGATCGAACCATAGACCACTGAGCTAGGAAACCAGTGTACTAACCACTATGCTACCGCGGCTTCCCAAGAACGAATTAACAGCTTTAATTGGGGGATTGCTCTATATTGTAATCAAACCAACCAAGCCCACCTAATAAACACACAAATAAAACTGTTGAATTCATGTGTCACGGCAGTCCTACTATATGGCTGTCAAACATGGACAATAAGAAAATCAAAGTTTCATAAAAGAAAGCTTTCGCAGAATAACACCAAAAATAAAAATATTCAAAATAAGTTCCATTGCTGATATCCTAGAGGAGTGAGGATTTAGAGACTTCCCTCATACTGTATTAGGTTTCCTCCTCATGAGGAGGGGCGACCAGTTCCCTTCCTGCCTGAATTTGTCGGGCCTGACTCAAGCGCAGTATAAGCTACCTTGGACGGAACGGGCCAGGCAAATACCAGTGAAACAAGAGGTGTGTCAAAGCACCTGTGCCTCTCTCAAAAAAAAAAAAGGTAAAGGATCTCGTTAAGGTAAAGGATAATCGAGGCATATTGGGAATATGGTGCTAGGCTCACATTTTCTTGACCATCGACACACTACCGGTGATGTGGTCAGCCTTAACCTTCCGCCTTAAACTTCCCAGAGTTGGCCTCTGTAGCAATTGGTTTTACATGATGAGGTTGTCCGCTTCAGTATCACATCACTATACACCACATACACATACATGCATCTCTATATATCACATACACACTTCAGCAAACATCACACACTTATAAAGACATCAGTATTCATCACTGTGGTGAATTAGTTGTTATTATTGGTTTCAATATTAGATTAATGGTATCTGGTGTGAGGTCAGCTATGCAAGTCCCTGAGGTTTATTAAATACAAATAAGTTTACAGGGTACTTGTCTGCTTCCACCACGACCTCACCCGATTATATATCTTCCCCTACTGAAGTGCATTGGTGTGTGTATGTTGTCTAGCAAGTGTCTAGAGTATATGCAATGTGATGAAGTGTATGAACAGGACAACAACTACACCTATTACTAATAAACAATGATTAACCAAGTCACTGGGTAAAGTTTGGAATGTAACTTATTTTTTTATAATTTATTTTCCTATATCTAGTTATTCTTCTGACACAGGAATAATCAACTCAACGTGATAATGAAATTATTTACAACCAATTATTTTACAACTGTCATTGAGTCGGTGTTAGCCCACAATTATTTATATGTCGCAAACTGGGAAAATGTCAAGTATGTCTTGCTCCTAGAAACGGGTACAAGTTTATTGAACGTTTTTGTTCCTCACTGTCTGATACCCTAACTTTTGTGAAATTGAGAGAGTGGATTGTTTGTGATATCAATTTCCCAGACAATTCTTATCTGAGGTCTCTGGAACCAGGCTGTTTGAAGTATGTATAAAACGCCAGCCTCCACTGCCAAGACACGATTCTGCTTCTATAGGTAAATCACTGTGTAGACACTCAGTATTTAGGCCTCACTGCAGAACTTAAGGACAGGTGTTAGGTCACCTGGGCTCACTGTCACTCGTAGATGAAACTCTGGAACAATACAAATATGTCCCACTCAGCATCTAATAATCTCTCTCTTTCATTATTCTAACATGGCAATATCATCAGACATCAGTATGGTAACTAAACAATTAGTTAACGTTCTCAATTTGGTTGGTACTCCCTTCTGGATAAATAACTTTCAAACCCCGTTTGACATTTCCTTGATAAAGGAAACATTTTACATTAATACTATCAAGTCATGTACAATCACGGTGACTTGCTGAAGAAGACGGCCAGTAATCTTCCTGGTCTTATGTCATAACACAACTTTTTCTTTTCATCATAAATATTTTCTTTTCTCCCCATATGGCAGAGAGCCTGCCTGGCTTTTCTACACCAGGTTAATACTGTTTCCTAACAACGCTGTGAAACAACACAGAGTTTTGATGTTAGCTTCCCTCCAGATAAATGTGTCCCCTTTTAGGTTCATACAAATTCAATAATGCATACATAATAATGATAAAAATGACAATATAAATGTTAATATAAAGGTTTTCATAATTACCGCAATCAAAGAAATCTACACACTAAGTTGTTGAATAGGGCGATATATGGTAACAAATCCAGATCGCTGCCTGTGCAGAATTAGCAAACAAGTAAGTACTCCTTCCTTGTCTTAAAACAACTTCTTTAGTGTATAAATTTTAGTTAACAAGTGGCCCCGAATACCAACTACTAATTGGTTTTATACAACCGTTAGTCTATTACACTACAGCCAATCAGAGACTGTTTAGTGAATAGCGTTCCTTTTCAAATAAAACTGACCTCAAATATTCAAATTAAGGACTCCTTCCCCGTTTACCCCACCTACCTACGTGCGAAACTGAGAAAGATTTTCAAGTCTATCTGTCTTCTGTCCAACTTCTTTATTTCTTAATAGTTTTAAATACTCATACATACTTATTAATTCTGCTGTTATATATTACACAGTCAGTACATATTCATTCTTGTATGTCTTTCCAATTCCTAGTATCTTTTTATTTCCTACAATGCTTCAATTTTAAATTGGTAAACACGAACCGTGACACTCCTTATCGGACATTAACCTTAATTTTTCCTTTTATTTTAAACTACCTTATCGGACGTTAACCTTACTGCGCCACGTCACATTGCGTGTGTGTATATATATCGTCTGCTAAAACCAGCGTGTGAATATATGTCCAGAACGCGGGTCGAGAAAAAGGGGGTCTTTCGAACGCCCGTCATGGTATTAATGTTAAACCGCGGCTAATCGTTTAGGCCCTTACTTCGGTATGCAAATTGAACGTGCTGTGGAATTTAGCGTTAGTTCTCACAGATTTCACTACAATCACATAAACACATCGTTTGGAAAATAAAGCTCGTTCGTTCACATAGTCATACATTCATCAATATATATTACATACACACCTCAGCAAACATCCCACACTTATAAAGACACCAGTATTCATCACATAAGCACATCGTTTGGAAAATACAGTTCGTTCGTTCACTTTGTCATACAGCCGGGCACTACCCAAGGGCCATGCAAATGATGAACGAGTTCATTCAAAATCGAAGCCCGCTTAAAACAAATCACACACACAAAAAAAAAAACACAAAAAAACTCAGTTTTCCAGCACATCCAATGTTAAGACACTTCCACGCAATTTCAGTCCCAGGACACTTATAAAAATGTCAAGTTCAATGCCCCTTTTGCACGGGATGAAGTTACGGAGTCCGACTTTAATGAGACCTTGAGAATCATTTGTGGATTCCATGTTTATGGAAAGCTGTCCGACAAAGAATTATACAGGAATTTGAAGGCTACGTTGGCAGAAGAGACCAAGATGACATGACTGCTTTTATGAAAGTAGGTTTCCAACAAACTCATTCTACAAACTCATTCTACAAACTCATTCTACAAACTCATTCTACAAACTCATTCTACAAACTCATTGAAGAATCTCACAGAAATTAAAGGTGAAAAATGTGCTAACATGGGTTCCAGGTTCTCAAACTTGTAAGGTCACGCTCCAGTCTGCCCATCTGTAAATGGGCATTTGACACTGCTCTTAATTTTGAGAAGGCAGTGGCAGCGAAGAGAGGAACTGACCACCCCATCTCATAAAGCTGGACCTAGTAGAGTAGAGTCCCCAACACTTCATTCCCCTACGACAGTATCTACTATGGAACAACGTTGACCTTTATCTTTAAAATTGACCTTCAAAACACTGTATACCATTCAAGAAAATTCACGTTGCTCGTGCGTAGAATTGCAGGTTAGATCTCAACCATGACCATGAAACACTTCCGTGTGGTGCATCCTGGAAAATTGCAACCTTCGAGTTGTCTGACCAACACTTTAGGGATCGACTAGCCACAGTACAGTGGCCCAACATAACGATTTCCTCTGTGTTGAGAATCTAACTTTGCACACTTAATATCAGACATTCTCTTGAGCGCTGGACTTGTATCACATGTTTACCGGATTCGGCTATTTGCAGAAGGATCTCACAGTGGATAGAGGACAGGCGAGGGAAGTTTGGAAGTGAATGTATATGCAGAACTTGACAGCTCCTTGGCAGAGCCTTGAACTAAAGCTCTGCATATTTGGAAAGCCTTCTCTAAACGACTGGAAATGTATAGAATGCCACTCCCTTCTAGCCTGAAACCAAATATGAGGAGCCTTTACATGCTTGCTAAGCTAGAAAAGAATTCCTGGGAAAGAACCCGAAGCTCATGGTCCAACTCAACAACTTTCGGAAAGGCTTAAAAACCATTAGAAGAGCCTAGATCTACAATGTAGATAATTCAAGGCATTATTCAACTTGGCACTGGTTGCGAAAGAGCAATAAGTTCATCAGCCCTAGTTAAACAACAACTGAAAAATAGAAAAACAAACTTTTCTACTAAAAAATAGAAAACAATTTTTTTCCTACTAAAAAATTCTACTTCTTCTTTGATCCTTAGCCGCCGACCGTCAAAGCAGTCAGTGGCCATCACGCCTAGTGGCGTCTTGTACGGCAACAACAAATTGATTCCACTTTGCTCGGTCGGTGGCCATCCTTCGTACAGTGCCCCAACTCTGGTTCATTCTTTGCATCTCAGCCTCCACAGTCCTCCGGCAGGTTGTTTTTGGTCGGCCTCTTTTTCGTTTTCCTTCAGGGGTGTCGTGAAATATTCTAATCCACATATATATATTATCAAGTAAATGTAAAGCCTAACACATAAATTCAATAAAAGGAAAGAAGAATGGTAAAGAACAGTGCTGTCACAATGACTGTACTCGAAATCCCCCTTGTTTTCTAATTCGTCTGCAAATTGTAACGTTTCACGCTGATAGTAAAAGCCTACTGCTTCAATACCCGCTTTCTACGATAAAACATGTGCTGCATTTCTAAGAAAAACCTTGAGATACGCAAGTTGACCTAGATTTAAAATTCCATTCATGTCTTTTTATACACTACGTTACCTAAAACGAAAGACAGATGGACTAAAGATAGAAAGAAGGGAGGGCTGAAAGCAGGGACGCAGGCAATACTACCACAGTCGCGCGATACACAATTACTACCATCACGCGTGTAAGGCCACAAGCACTAGCTTTTTTTCAAATCGACAGTGATAAACAACACTACCCATACCAGAGTTAGGTTTTAAAATCCTGAAAAACGCTTATTAGGAAATATGACATTATACTGGTTTACGTTTGAAAACATTACAGTACCCAGACACCACATCGTATTCGAAGTAAACAGAAGGTAGAAGAAAGTGCATATTTTGAACGCAGCCACTTAGCTCCTTTAAATTTGTATATTTGGGTTCCTTAGGACTTGCTGACAAAGAATATGTTAAACGTTACGCAAATAGTCTAGGAATTACCAAATTATAGCCAAAAGAAATAGTGAGGGATGTCAGACAACACCCAAATCAGAATCGCTCAGTGGCAGATTTTCACCCCACCATTGTACGGGAAATGGGTCTCCATGTTAAATCCGATTTGATTGGAGCGCAATAAATGTAAGGCTAAACACGATTAGTCGGGCTATAAATACTATCTTTCGTTGTCAGGGGAAACGGGAGTAGGAGTACTTTTTTTCAAACGACTGGGTAGACATGGCACGATTGGTTAGACCTGCCAATATAGTCAATTAGAGGCGTCAGGTCACCACCACATTTGCAAATAAACTTACTACAGAACCAGTGCGTTGAGCACCAGTGCATATTTTTCTAAATAAAAGCCTAGGACATCGGCAGATCGAAATTGTGTTATATTCAGTGCCAGTCAACGTAATTCTGTATTATTTCCATGAATTGTGGTAAGCTTGAAATATTTGATATCTTTTAATGAAAATTGAATGTAAATTGATAATTTATGTCTGTATATATGTGTGGTTCAGTAGCGAACATGAGGTAAAGCCTCTATAGTGCTCCAGCCTGAACAGAAGGTGTCGGAGGAAAGTAAAACTACATGGAATTGCCAAACAGTACACTGACACCTAGCTTATTGACTAGAAAGAAATAATGCTGGAATTGCAGAGGCGTAGTAATCATTAGGGAGGAATATACTGGTGTAAATTATTTCAGATGAAGCTGACAGTTGGCCTACCGCTCTGAACTCAGTGTTTGTTATGTATTGTGCTCAGTGTAGAAATAGAGTATAAATTAGTTCTGAAGTAGGAGGTACAACCTTCTTGTTTCAGGGACCGTGGTCCAAAAGTTATTGAAGCAGCACCTGGTCAGAGCTTTGCTGAATCCAGAGGCGGACAGCATACTCCTTGGTCCATATAGCAAACAGTGAGGTGTCTCCAGAACACAGGGGAGCAATCGAGCAGAGGAGTCTTTTCCTGCCGACATCACGAAAGATAAGCCTATGTGGCCAGCGGAGCTCAACATTATGTAACCCCATCTTAAACTGACATTGTATAAAAATTAGAGGGGAAATTAATTGTTTTAATGCCAGGAACTGAGAACATCTCCAATACTAGTTCCAACAGAAACAAACACTTGAAGTCATGATGACAAATACCAACATAGCTTGAAAAACAAAACCAGTATTACCTCATAGTACCACTACACAACTGACACACATAAGATAATATTAATAAAATATGTCACTACAAGATTCATATTGATAAATTCTGTACATATAACTTGTAATTAAAATTGATTGTGATTCCTGGTTCACTTTGTATTTGAATCAGGACACATATATATTAATGAAAAGTACTTAATACATATTGATATTTGAAAATTTACCAGTGACTCATTTAAGATAGTCTCATAGAGTGTTATATGTATGTGAGTGTCAAACTGTTGTCAAGTGTGGTGGAATAAATTAAATTGTTTATCTGTCTGTTATTGTTGTGACTTACACTTCCTCATTTACAAAACCCTAGACATTCAACGTAGTCATCACAATATTCCAGTATAATTCTGACTGAGGTATAAATATGTGGTAGCAAGTAAGGTCATCTGTAATACACTACACTTATTAGATACAGATACCTTCACAGCTGATCTCAGTCAGTACACTAAGTCCCCTATAAATATTTATAATATCCCACTTTACCACAAGGGGTCCATAGCATAGCTGTTCTTGTGATGGCATCGGGGTCTCTTCTGAGGACATGACCAACCCAGTTCCAGCGTACTAAAAAATAGACAACGTTAAATTTCATACTGACAGCAGAAACCTTCTCTTATTGAAAAAAAATTTTTTTAATGCTCTACCACAAGGCATGAATGTCGACAAGACAATCAAACAGTAGATGTTCACCAATAATTTCGAGATGACAATCAAACAGTAGATGTTCACCATGAATGTCGAGATGACAATCAAACTGTAGATGTTCACCAATAATGTCGGCTCCACGAGAGGAGTCCACTGTAGGTATGGCCTTCACCAACCCATTTGAAAGAGAAAGTGCATTGTCATGACAGAAGACGGAGACAGACCTCCAACATTATGAGAGAAATGGATGTGGTTATATGACGACAGCCAACGACCAAGACTTCCGTGTCTTCTGAAATTAATTATGGTAACAAAGAGATGAAGAAAGAGAATTATGTAATCGGCTAAGGCATCTTCTGGTCGTTCATCTACTGTTAAAGCATGCTGGGAACATGCGTGTGTGTGTGTGTGTGTAAGATGAGAAGAAGATGCTGGCGTTGTATATAACTCACACTGAGGAAACCTGTTCATAGCTTTACAAGGCAGTCCTTGTTCTGGAATCTCCAAGGTAGACATGTAGAGAGAGATTGACAAACAAACGGATAAGGGAAAAGTAGAGACAGATGTGAAAGAGAAAACCAAGACAAAGAAAAACGATGAATCGATGTCACTGGACAGGGTATTACTTTTTTTAAAGCCTATTCTCGTTAGAGAGATGAAGGTAATGATGAGGATGTATATATATATATATATGAATGTTGGTGCGTGTTTATGTGTGTATGTGTGTGAACATTTCTAGAGCATGACTGTTCCAAGCCAAGCATGTTCTTCCATGCAAGCAATCTTTCTTCACTTTTCTTGGTCGTTCTTCATTCCTCTGTATACACTATACACCAACTCTGATCCAGAAAAGAAAAGGCCCGGGGGGGGGGGGGGGGGGGATCCCACACAAACACTCAACTATACCCATTGGCCCACACACCGGAAGCATCACGGATGAAAATTCTAACAACTAGAAAAGAACATCGCCCTACCAGGATAAGTCTGGTTTGCCTGTCTCAAAGAGCAGTTTTTAGTTTGGATGTGACTGTGTTCCTCGGGAGAAGAAAGAGAAGACTCGGTTCATGTTTTATGACTTGTTCTCTGGGTTTTTAATGATCCTCGCCCCAGGTCTCTCGCTCCTTGTGCTTAGTTTGATTACCCCCCCAACCCCCGTACTTGAACTAAGTTTACTTTTGTCGATTCCACATTTGTAGATTGGTTAGAAGAAGCGATACTGTATTTAGAGTCATAATGAACACACAATAAGGAAAACAAATGAACATTTTATATAAATCAGTTGTTTCAACATTTTCTAATAAGCTGCATTTTTACCGCGAAAATTGTTTTCTCACACAAAATTATGCTTATCCTTTGAAGAAATAAGCGTCCGATTTGCAGAGTGGTAGGACCACTGGTCTTTTGCGCCAATGGTACTAGTTTCAAAGCACAGTGGCGTCACGCTTCAGTCTGCTTGGCTGGAAATGGGCACCTTTTTTCAAAACAACACCACTCACCAATCCCTTGAACAGAATCCAACCACAACACACTCCGGAGTGCCACCTATGTAACTACCCCTACGAAACTGTTGACCAACACCTCTTTGAGTGCCCAGCACTCGATGATTTTAGGACAATGCTCCGTCCTCCGAGGCCAGATAAGTGGAACACCTTTTACAGTGAAACAAAACAACTTGTGAAAAGATGCAGATATCACCACATGGCCTTGGGCCGAAGTACGAGAGACCAAGCGCCGCTGGATCAATAATAGCAACAACAACGACTCTGCTCTTGAGATAGGGAAGGCGAGGGTAGCGAGGAAGCGAACTGGCCAACCCACCTGTCGACGCAGGGCCTAGTATAGTGGAGTATCTAACACATCGCTCCCTAAGCCAGTATGCACAATGGAGGCTTTACTGCGAAGTTGTCTTCATCATCAGACGACTGATTAGCAGAAGATTTTGTAGGTGTTGAACAAGTTTTTCTATCTCCAGATGTAGAAGCCACGGCTACTTAGTCAATGGGGGCAGAAGATATTGGAGGAGACTCTGGAGCCGCGCTAGCGTAGTAGTTACCACACCGCTCTGGCGACCGGGTGATGCTGGATCAAACCCGGGCGACGGCATTTGAGGATTTTTCGTCGACCGGGATTTGGACTGGATTAGCTCGAGACCATTTGAAGGAGTGTCGTCGACCAGGGATTGGCAGCTCCTGAGCCGACCCAGCTCTAATGGGTACCTCCGAAATCGGCGAGTATCTGCCTGAGTGGCGAGGGACACCTGTCTCTGTACAAGAAAAAAAGGATACTCACGTAAAATCAATGTCAGGTTAGACATTAATAATAACCTGAGATTTCGCCTCGAGTATTAGCGGGCGTACGAAAAAAAAAAAAAAAAAAAATTCGAGGAGACTTAAAAAAAGAAAAACAAATCGAGCTTCCTTTGCTTTGCCACCTTTTTCTCTCCAAGAAACACCTTGCAGCAGTTAAGATCTTGTTCTGTGTTAACGGTTTACCATAGAACTGCATTTAAGTTTGGGGCCATATTTCATTACGCTAGTAAAGGCGTATGTTCACCATCCTGAATGAACTTGAAAGTTCTATGCCCGCCCTTCCTTGCGCGTAAGATCGAATATTTTAAGCATATAACGGGCATATACATAAAATAAAAACATCGTTATATCGAAAAAGCGCTAATCGAACAGCGTAAGACCGGTAAATTGCTCGATATATATATATATATATATATATATACACACACACACACACACACACACACATTGGGTACCGTCTATGTCCTCATCGACGCTTTCTCGGATTATCTCTACATCCCCATCTTGGAGTCTTCTTTGTTCTTTAACTCTCTAAATTTTCTTCCACTAGTACCTCTTGTTCTTTATATATGGACCCTTTCTTTCTTTCTTTCACCATAACCCGTGAATCACTCTCCCTGATCAGTATTTTATCAGTAGACCAAATTTACGCCACTCTCTGCCACTCAATCTCTTTCGTTTTTCTGTCTCTCTTCCTCTATTCTTATCCACCGATTTCTCCCCATTCCTCTATTCCCTCATTCTCATAATCTCCTTCGGGCATTGCTCACATTTTCCTCCAATAAGTTATCATTACCTCCAGCGTCTCCAGACTGGTTCTATCTCTCACGCCATCCCGACATGACTAGACCATAAAACCAAAAATTAAGCGTTCAATTTTCCCCCACTCCATTTACGTCGCCAATTTTGTTCGTCTTGCTCTGGCTACAGCAAAAAAGCGAATGTGAAAACAGTTGCAAGTTTCATTCCCCGAATCTTCTGGTGCATTTATTATACTTTGAGCTTTTATATATTCATTACTTCAGCTACAGCCTTCATAGATTCACTTGTACTATTCATGAGTTCGTTGTCAGGGAGGTTCTTTCATCCAGGCACAGAGTTCTTCACTCTTCTGTTCTTATGTGCCTGAAGTTAAAACCAGGGCTGTGGCGTCGGAGTCGGGAGTCAGAATCGTGGAGTCGGTCGTGTTTTATTGGAATCGGAGTTGGTAAAAATTGTCCGGACTCCGACTCCGAATGTTATGCCATATGACTAGTAAAAAAAAAACTGTAGTCGGGTTGGGAGTCGACTCCTAAATTATCAGCAGTCGGAGTCGGACAATTTTTTGTCCGACTCCACAACTGTAGCCACAAGTGACGGGCATAGTAGCGATTATGTTGTTATTGATCCAGCAGCGCTTGCACTCTGACCCTTTAATATCATCATAATATTTTTAAAATAGTTTTTGCTAAGTACAGCATATACTTAATATATTGTTTGTGTTCATAATAATAATAATAATAGCCCCTTCAGTCATAACTGACTATGGGAATGCGCCCCTGAGGTGACAGCCCTCAGCTGCTTATTTTCCTGGTGCTCCTTTCGACGTTTTCTCCTCACCTCTGCTTCTTGTGTGAGCCTCTCTTCGCCCAATCTGAGGTGGCGCCGTAAATAGCATCGCCACTTAGTGCGATCGGCAGCTTTATCCTCCCATGTTGCTGGATCCATGTCCAGTGCCCTCATATCTCTCTTGCACACATCTTTGAACCTCAGCTGTGGTCGCCCAACTGTTCTCTTGCCATCTGCTAATTGTCCGTAGAAGATATCTTTTGGGATGCGACCATCATCCATGCGGCGAACATGGCCAAGCCAGCGAAGTCTGCGCTGTCTAAGAAGCGTATACATACTTTGAAGGCCAGCACGTGACAACACCTCGACATTTGTCACTTTATCTTTCCACGAGATGCCGAGGATGCGGCGTAGACACCGCAAATGGAAGGTATTGAGCCTTCTTTCTTGCTTAGCATAGGTCGTCCTTAGCATAGGTCGTTCAACATGCCTAAGAAAAATTCCCCGCATCTTTTGGCCGAATACCATCACCAACCAAGATCTGCTTACTCGTAGCAAGCAAGAGGACATGCACACCATCATAGCTGGCAGACGCTGGAGCTGGGTTGGTCATGTCCTCAGAAGAGACCCCGATGCCATCACAAGAACAGCTATGTTTTGGACCCCTGAAGGAAAGCGAAAGAGAGGCCGACCAAAAACAACTTGGCGGAGGACTGTGGAGGCTGAGATGCAAAGAATGAACCAGAGTTGGGGCACTGTACGAAGGATGGCCACCGACCGTGCAAAGTGGAATCAATTTGTTGTTGCCCTACAAGACGCCACTAGGCGTGATGGCCACTGACTGCTTTGACGGTCGGTGGTTAAGGATCGAAGAAGAAGATAGGTCGTCCAGGTCTCGCTGCCATATAGGAGTGTGCTGGTGACGCAGGCATTATATACCGCAGCTTTGGTCTTCATTGTGAGTTTAGAGTTTCCCCAAACACGCAATGTGAGGCGGGCAAAGGTAGCTGCAGCTTTGCCAATGCGGCTGTCGATTTCTGTATCCAGTGAGAGTTTGTCATTGATGGTAGACCCTAGGTATGTGAAGTGGTGCACCACTGCCAATTCATAGTTATCGATAGTGATAACTGGTGCAGCACCCACATCCTGACTCAGCACATTCGTTTTCTTTAGACTTATTGTCAGGCCAAAGTCCTTGCATGCTTTAGTGAAGCGATTCATCAAGCTCTGAAGCTCCTGTTGGCTTTGAGTGACGACTGCAGCATCATCAGCGAACAACAAGTCTCTTATAGTGACCCTTCTGATTTTTTTTTTTTTGCCTTCAGCCTTGAAAGATTAAACAGACGGCCATCTGACCTAGTGTGAAGGCATATTCCTTCAGTTGCAATCTCTGAATGCATGTTTCAAGAGTAAGGCAAAGAAGATTCCGAAGAGGGTCGGAGCCAGAACACAGCCTTGTTTAACGCCACTTCGTATATCAAAGGGCTGTGACGTGCTTCCAGCATATTGGACTGTTCCCTTCATGCCGTCATGGAATGACTTTATCATTTCCAGCATTTTAGAAGGGCAGCCTATTTTCAGGAGGATTTTAAAGAGTCCATCCCTACTAACCAGGTCGAATGCTTTTGTGAGGTCTATAAAGGCGATATATAATGGTCTTTTCTGCTCTCTTGATTTTTCCTGAAGCTGGCGGAGAGAGAAGATCATGTCTGTTGTTGATCTGCCAGCTCGGAATCCACACTGTGACTCTGGATATATGCGCTCAGCTAACTTGTGTAGTCGCATTAAGATGACTTTGGCAAAAACCTTACCAACAATACTAAGAAGAGAGATGCCTCTGTAGTTATTGCAATCACTTCTGTCTCCTTTATTTTTATACAGTGTTACAATCTTGGCATCTCGCATGTCTTGAGGAATAGTTGTCTCTTCCCAGCACTGGCACAGCATCCTATGCAGGGGATGTAATAGCGTGCTCTTACAGCATTTGATTAAATCAGGAGGAATCCCATCACTGCCTGGTGCTTTGTCAGAGGCCAAGCTATCAATGGCCTTGCTGAGTTCCTCTAATGTTGGTTCGGCATCCAGCTCCTCCATAGTTGGCAGACTGTTGACACCATCAAGGGCTGCAGGCGTAACGGTATTGTCTCTAGCGTAAAGCTCAGAGTAGTGCTCGACCCACCTCTCCATCTGCTTTCCCTTATCGGTTAGCTTCTCTCCGCTGATGGTTTTTAGCGGTGCCGTCTTACTTTTATGGGGGCCAAGTGCTTTCTTTATACCGTCATACATTTGTCTAATGTTGCCTGTTTGCGCTGCGATCTGGATGCTCTCACTGAGCTGGAGCCAGTAGTCATTTGCACAGCGTCGAGCAGTTTGTTGAACTTTGCTTCTCGTAGCCCTCAGGATCTGTAGGGTTCTGGCACTCGGTGAACGTTTGTATTCATTCATAGCACTGCGCTTAGCTTCAATGACAGGTGCCATCACATCTGATGAAGCATCAAACCAGTCATTTGACTTTGCTGTTTTCTTACCAAAGGTGGCAAGTGCAGTACTTTGAATGGTGTTCCGTAGATGCTCCCAGTTCTCTGTAATAGTATCACCATGCTGAGGGCTACTGAGCACTTTCTCGAAGGTCGCAGTGAATTGAGCGATCATGAAAGGGTCTGACATCTTGCTGGTATCAATGCGTGGTTTCCCTTCATGTCTGACACGATATAGTTTTCTTGGTTGTGCTCTGATTTTGCAGCAAACCAAGGAGTGATCTGTATCACAGTCTGCACTATGGTACGAGCGCGTGGAGAGCACAGACCTGAGGAGTGGCCTTCTGACGAGAATCAGGTCAAGTTGGTGCCAGTGCTTGGATCGTGGGTGTCTCCATGACACCCTATGCTGGGTTTTTTTCTGAAAGTAGGTGTTGGTCACGCAGAGGTCATGGTGGACGCACAACTCTAAGAGCCGTTGTCCATTTTCATTCATCTTGCCAATACCAAACCTGCCCAGACATGAAGGACATGAAACATTATCGGCACCCACTCTAGCGTTAAAGTCACCAAGGAGAACAGTTTGTGTTCAATATGATTGATAATTATATATAGTTAACAAATGTTGTTAACCAACTAGGTGTTGTTTTGTATTACTTATTACTTAATTTTTTTTACAGCTTTCTGGACCTTACTTACTTACTTAGTCGTTCCCCTTCTACCGTGAGGTGTAAAGGTTTGGAAGAGAGAGCGCTAGACTATCCTATCGGCTGTCTTCCTCCTGGCCTGGTTCCATTCTAGTCCTCGGTCCTTCAAAGATTGTCTAATGTTGTCTTCCCAGCGGACTCTGGGTCGTCCTGGGGTCTGGATCCCTGGCTCTTTATTTCCCATGCTTGTCGTGGTAGCCGATCTTCTCCCATTCTGCAGACATGGCCAAACCATCTTAGTTGGGACTGTTCTACTTGGGTCTGCAGGGGGTGGGATTTTAGGTCTTGACGTATCGTCTGTGTGGTGAAGTGGGATGTTATAAATATTTATAGGGGACTTAGTGTACTGACTGAGATCAGCTGTGAAGGTATATATATCTAATAAGAGTAGTGTATTATATATAACCTTACTTGCTGCCACATATGTATACCTCAGTCAGAATTATTCTGGAATAGTGTGATGACTACGTTATATGTCTAGGGTATGTGTATGATGAAGTGTAAGTCAAAACAACAACAGACAGATAAACAATTTAATTTATTCCACTACACTTGACAACACTGTGACACTCACATACATAAAACACTCTACAAGGATATCTTAAAGGAGTCACTGATAACTTTTCAAATAACAATATGTATTCATTGCTGTCATGAATGTATATGTGTCCTGATTCAAATACAAAGGGAACCAGGAATCACAATCAATTTTAATTACAAGTTATAAGTACAGAATTTATCAATATGAATATTGTAGTGACATATATTATTAAAAGTATCCTATGTGTGTCAGTTGTGTAGTAGTAATATGAGGTAATACTGGTTTTGTTTTGTTCAAGCTCTGTTGGTATTTGTCATCATGACTTCAATAGTTTGTCTTTATTGGAACTAGTATTGGAGATGTTCTCAGTTCCTGATATTAAAACAATTTAATTCCCCTCTTAATGTTATTTTTACAATGTCATTTTAAGATGGGGGTACATAATGTTTGAGCTCAGCTATCCACATCAGCTTATCTTGCGTGATGGCGGCGGGAAGAGACTCCTCTGCTCGATTTCTCCCCTGGGCTCTGGAGACACCTCACTGATAGCTAAATGGACCAAGGAGTATGCTGTCCGACTCTGGATTCAGCAAAGCTCTGACCAGGTGCTGCTCAATAACGTCAAGACCACGGTCCCTGAAAACAAGAAGGATGTACCTTCTACTTCATAACTAATTGATACTCTAGTTCTACACTGAGCACAATACATCACAAACATTGAGTTCAGAGCGTTAGGCCAACTGTCAGCTTCATCTGAAATACTTTATACCAGTATTAACCTCCTTAATGGTTACTACGCCTCTGCACTTCCAGCATTATTTCTTTCTAGTCAATCATCTAGGTGTCAGTGTACTGTTTGGCCATTCCATGCCGTTTTACTTTCCTCCGACACCTTCTGTTCAGGCTGGAGCATTATAGGCTTTACATCATGTTTGCTACTGAACTACACATATATACAGGCATAAATTAACAATTCACATTCAATTTTCATTAAAAGATACTGAATGTTTCAAGCTTACCACAATTCATGGAAATAAACACAGATACGTTGACTAGCAATGAATTCTGGCACAAATACTGGCACAAATTCCCATCTGCTTATGTTCCAGGCTTTTATTTAGCAAAAATATGAGCTGGCTTCAACGCACTGTTGCTTCATCAAGCTTATTTGAACTAGTGGTCTCGAACTAACGCTCCTAAGTGATTATATCAGCGAGTCTGGCCAATGGAGCCACGTTTCGACAAGTGTTTGAAAAAAATTTTAACTTCCTACGTCTCCCCTAACAACCAAGGATAGCATTTATAGTCCGACTAATCGTGTTTAGCCTTACATATCATTCCAGCCAATCAGTTCAAATGTAACTTGTGGCCCATTTCCCGTACAATGGTGGTTTAAAAAAATCTACCACTGAGCGATTCTGATTTTGGGTGTTGTCTGACAGCACCATCATTTTATTTTGGCTATAACTTGTTAATTCCTAGACTATTTGCGTAACGTTTTACATATTCTTTGTCAGCAAGCCCTAAGGAACCCAAATATACAAATTTAAACGAGCTAAGTGGCTGCGTTCAAAATATGCAATTTCTTCTACCTCCTGTTTCGAAGATGTGCTGTCTGGGTACTGTAATGTTTTCAAACGTAAACCCATCTAATGTTATCTTTTCTAATAAGCGTTTTTCAAGATTTTTTAAAACCTAACTCTGGGAAGGGTAGTGTTTTTATCACTGTCCGTCTGAAAAAAAGTTAGTGCATGTGGCCTTACACGCGTGATAGTAGTAATTGTGTATCGCGTTACGCTTGTTGGGGTGGCATTAATAGCGAGACGCGTGTTTAATTTTGCATGCGTTCCTGATTTTCAGCCCTCCCTTCTTTCTATCCTTTAGTCCATCTGTTCGTTCGTTTTGGTAACGTAGTATAATTAATGTTAGGATTAATTTAGGTCATTACGCAGTGTGCCTCTCAATGTTTTTCTTAGAAATGCAATACCCGTTTTAATGTGTTGTGGAAACGCTTGTATTTATGCAGTGGCTTATATTTAACGTGGAAACGTTACAATTTGCAGACGAAGCATAAAACAAAGGGGGATTTCGAGTACATTCCTTGTGACAGCACTGTTATTTTACCATTGCTCTTTTCTTTATTAGAATTTATTTGTTAGGCTTTACATTTACTTGACACTTTATATATGTGGATTAGAATATTTCACGACAGTCTGGTTGCGGACCATGTCTCTTTTTGTTACTTCAACCACCTTCCTCAGATACCTCATTTCTGAGGTTTGAATCTGGCTTTTGTGGTTTGTAGTCATTGCCCATGACTCGCATCCATATGTCAAGACTGCTTTCTGGACCTTCGGAACGAATAAATCTGTTGTCTATTATTTCTTATGGGAAATAAATTTTTGTTTAGCGCATTTTTGGTTAGCGCTCGACTTTTCAAGAACGAATTAATACAAAACAAATATGTTAAATCAATAACAAATACAGTTAGACTACAACAATAACACAATAACAAATACAGTAACGCAATTACACAATAAAAAGGTAAAGAATCCCATTCTTGCCCTTATGGGCATGAATGGGATTATGGTGTTAGCCCCATATTTTCTTGATCATCAGCACACTAGGGGTGATGTGGTCAGCATCACGCCGGCCACCTAAACCTTCCCAGAGTTGCTGTGGTACCCAATTCATGGGGCTGGGTCGACCCTGGAGCCGTTTGCGGTCTAGAAAATCCCACCTCAAATGGGGATCGAACCATGGACCACAGAGTTTGGAAGCCAGTGCACTAACCATCTGTTTAAAGTCCAGCTTCATGAGGTGGGGTTGACCAGTTCCTTTCTCTCCATTTTTTGCCTTTCCTAACTTAAGAGAACGAGTCAGGTACCCATTTACAGCTGGGTATACTGAACGTAACACTGCTAAGTTTCGACCCTGGAACACAGTAACCTTGCCGCTAGAGGAAAGCGCTCTAACTGGTTACCCAATTGTAAAAATATCATGGAAATGCACATGGACGCAAACACAAAAAAAACAACATTGAATTGTTTAGTAGCCACCCTAGAAAGCATCTCATCCCCCCCCCTCTTTCCCCCCCCCCCCCCCGGGTATATTTAGCTTGATCATAGACATTTAGCAGCAGATGTTTCACCTTCTGGGCAGGTGGAACACCTGAGAGAGAGAAAGATTTACGAGCATAGAGTGTGCTAACAAATACAGAAGAGGCCATGGTTAGACTAACCAAGGCAAACACATTCCGCAACAGAAATTGCATCTCCCCAAATCGTCTGACAGCGCGTGAGAATGAAAAGCTAAAAGTATATTAAACCAGCGAACTAGCCAGGTCTGAATGAATTTGTACAAGTTTATTTATACTAAGCTGATTTTGATTTTAAAGACTATCTTCATTGCTCATGGAAAATTCCATCAGCGCTCCCGATCTCCTTCCCTTAGATCACACAAGGAGGATCTCAGCATAGTTCACGAACTCCGTAGCACCGTCTAGAATCCCAATGTGTGTATATAGGAATCACACGTTCTATAAACAGTGTTGTGTAGGGTAGGTTTCTTTTTTTTTTTTTAATTTTGCCCTACTCTTTACGATTTCCACCTGCCGAGGGATTTTTAACGTGCACAACTTGCTAATGTAACCTCTTATTTTTTCGCCCTTATCCGAGAAGGCCAGGCATCCGATCTCACTACCCAGGAAAGGGGAGTATGACATTATTAGGACCACTAGTTCTGAAAAAAAATTCTATAATTTTTTTTTTTTAAGTTGATTGGAGAGAATCGTCTTTTTCATGTCTGTAATTAAAAATAAATATAAGAAACAAAACAATATTATTATGCCAGGCTTACAATGAGGTGACAGTAATAGAAGGTCTGATGTTTAGGTCAAACTCTTCATCAGCCACAAAAACAAATGGGAGATACAAAGAAAGTAGGCAGATGACATATATACAAGAGATAATAACATAAGATTCTGGAGAAAGCTGTATGTATGTGTTTACACTCACTCACGCATACGTGCGCGCACATAAGGAAGGGAAACCCGAGGCCTGTAAACAGTAAATCAATATCAGACAAACATAAAGGTATGTTTTCAGGCACTCGTAAGAAATAAAGAAGTAGAACACTTGGACAACAGAAAAACAACAGACGTGAGTGGCTTACCCAGGGTTCGAACCCCGTACCTTCCGTACGACAACTCCGCCTAGCTATCAAGCGAATCACACTGACTTTATTTCTTACGAGTGCCTGAAAACATACCTTTATGTTTGTCTGATATTGATACGTGCGCGCGCAGAGACACAAGCAATCACACAATCTAATGACCGGAAACAAATGTCTTTTTTGTAAAACATTAAATCTCTGATTCAGAAAACATTGATAATCGCTAACTTTTTAAACCTCACAATAACACACACACACACACACACACACACACACACACACACACACACACACACAAATAAATTTATAATCAAACACAAGTTCGGCAGCAAAAGGTATGTATACGTGAAAGTTGAAGCTATTTCTCATATGCTAGTCGTATTCATACTGGACCTATATTAGGAATGCCTTGTGTAAGGACCCGGTGGGTATCCCAGGATCTATATTAGGAATGCCTTGTGTAGGGCCCGAGGGTATCTGAGGACCTATATTAGAAATGCCTTGTGTAGGGCCCCGGGGTATCTGAGGACCTATATTAGGAATGTCTTGTGTAGGACCCGAGGGTATCTGAGGACCTATATTAGAAATGCCTTGTGTAGGGCACCGGGGTATCTGAGGACCTATATTAGGAATGCCTTGTGTAGGGCACCGGGGTATCTGAGGACCTATATTAGAAATGCCTTGTGTAGGGCACCGGGGTATCTAAGGACCTATATTAGGAATGCCTTGTGTAGGGCCCGGGGGGTATCTGAGGACACAAAGAAAAAATAAAGCTGTTACTAATTCTGACATGTCGTTCAAGGCGACTAAAGTGAAGTTGCGCATGCGGCTGGCAATGTCATGATGGAAAATTGATTGCTACATAAACCACTCCCACAGGCAGAGGCGTCCCTAAAGTACTTGGCACCCGGGGCGGATGTTACCTATGACATCCCCATTCCCCAAAGAAGAAATACACTAGTAAGTAAATTTTAAACAGTAAGTACTATGTAAATAGTGTCCGATGGCACCCCCTTCCTGTCTGTCACCCGGGGCGGACCACCCCCCTCGCACACCCTTAGTACGCCACTGCCCACAGGAGTAAGTATTTTGTTGCATGTTGTTTTTGCAATAAGGAGGCCAGTTGCAGTTGTGGCTGCTTGCCCCGTCACGCGCTCAGAAGGAGATGAATGAATTAATTTCTACAGTCAATTTATTGTTTTTCTTCTGAACGTTGTAAATTTGTCGTCTGTTTTTCTGCTGTCGTTATTTGTTTTTTTTTTCTAAGTCTGATTTTATTTATCGTCACCTTTGACATTAAATACAATATACATACTAATACTTAACATAATTTTTAATTACTTCTAATTATGAAAGTCTGTTTCAGATTCTATATGTGTGTCTCTCCACGCTGTCGGGAAATATCAGTCTGGAATGCAACCGACTATTTCATCTCTGGAGTCTTAAACTTCGGGACCTGTTTCTGTTTGGAATAGCTTCTTAAAGCCATACATGAACATATCAAATTTTGGAGAAGTAAGTGTTACAGTAACAACAACAAAAAACCCCAAAAAAGAAGCAAACATTGCAGCAGAAATCCATTAACCTGGACTACAGATTGTGATTAAGAGCTTGCTACTGCAGCCCTTGGCACAGCTCGGGTCTTTGAGGGGGAGAAGTCTCGATTTGTTAAGTAATATATATTGTTTATAATGCAGCAAGTTTAAGACACTGTTGAGATAGAAAAAAATACCCAGCTCATCAGTGTTTACTGGTCGCTATGGCAACAATTTAAACACTTTCTAATTTACCAGTCATTGTTTTAGTCATGCTTTCCTGCAGCGACCACCAAGATGGCGGATACGTAAGCGATGCACGCCATCAATGGCAGGAAATCACTTACCCGCATTTCGGGTACCACCACTACCAACAGCCGCACCATCACCACTATCACCACAGCAGCGTTAACGACCACAACGACTTGTTCACATCCTACGCCGCTTCATCAAACCCGGTCTCAGGCACAGTGGAGAATCACCATCACGGCGCGCTTTTGCCGAAGTTTCCACCCTACGCCATTAGCGCTTTTACTACGGCAAACCTACACTCAGCAATTCCACAGCCGCCATCATCTAATTTACAAACCATTCGTATCCACGACAGGGAAACGCTGCGGCAGCACCAACAACCGCATTCTTCGCGGCAACATTCACTGCCTCACCAACAACAGCAGCACCAACACCAGAACCAACAATCACATTCTCTGGCCAATCCTTCGTTCACTTCCGGTCACGTGACTCAGAAACCATGTAAAGGGCAGTCAACCTTAGGGGAAGTCATGTTTGGCGGTGGCATAGTCTCCCCTGTCGGTTCTCACCAAGCTTCCTGTCTTAATGAGAAACAACGCGAGACGGTCGTCCCCCTCCCCCAGTTTGACGTGGGATCCAGATTTACAACCTGCCGGCTTGACATCACCTCCCATAAATTGGCTGAGCCGGACAGCTCCGGCGAGTGCTCTCAGGCCCTCGGTTCCACCTCCCCTCGTCCTGAGCCCCTAGCTAATTCAAACGCAGAGCGAATCGGCTTAAGAGCTGCAACGGCACACAACGCCCGGGCTAAAGAAATATCGACAGAGAAGGGTGTTCTCAGGGACGATGTAGGCGGTGGTAGAGACAGCCGTATTGGGGTATCTTGCAGCAGCTCTACGTTTCTAGAAGTATCTTACAAAAACAGTAGTTCCTGCATCAATTCTTTTAGCAAACATGCCTGTATTACAGGCGATGATCAGTATCTTGGGCGAATTAATGATGAGAAGGGCGAGGTCATAAATGACAATAACTGTCGTTTCGCAGACGCCAACGAAACAAATGAAGATGGCTTAAGCACAAAGAAAAAAGAGGAGAACTCAAGTACAGCAGAGAAACATGTTAAACCCAGTGGCTCAAGAAGGAGTTCGAACAATGGAAAACTGGCGACAGATAAAACCCAATACTCAAGTCACCACAGCAGCGTCATCAAGAAGATCGCTGTTGACAACGTAGATTCTGAGATCAAAACAGCTTCAGTTGTTGGTCCATGTGGAGGTGAAGTCACTGGAAGCGATCACGAGTCATCTTCCTCCTCTTCGTCCTCGTCCATCGCTGGGGAGGAAGGAACGACCACAGTCAAGGAGGAAGACGAAGGATGTAAGGAGACTTTCATTTATCCTTGGATGAGAAGTCAGTATGGTAAGATGGTGTGTCTCGCTTTTCGTCTTTAACGCAAAAATATCAATTTAATATTCTTTCTGACCCGCCTATTTATTTCTTGAGTCCGTCACTCTGTTATATTCTTATATTCCTATAAAAGTCAGCACATTTACTATCACATACACACACGCGCACACACACAGGCACATACACATACTTAATACATACATATTAGAATCTTTCCATAAAACACATTCACTTGAACTGAAATGAAATAATAAAATACAACATACCATATAATTAGATTCAGTATAATTTACATAAAGTGTGGAAGACGTCTTAAGTAGTTCGATGTGGGTGTTTTACATCGAATATGTTCGTTACACATATGTAATGATCTTTAAGCTTCATAAAAGGCATTGACATGTAATGATTTGACAAAACATATAAAAACGGAGTATCATTAACATTTACTGAATTTATGTGGAATACCTTTCAAGTAGATCAATATGGGTGTTTCTTACATGGGAGGGTTTTATCAAAATATTTGTTTGCCATAAAATGCATGGACATGTAGTAGAGTGACATACTAAATACAGCATCAAATTCAGTAGTGGTTTGATATATTAAACAGAGCACAATTGAGATTAGACTTAATCAAAATGTGGAAAACATCTCCAGCAATTTAAAATGGAGGTTTTTTTTTACATCGAAGTTTCCATATTCTATACGATCCTATAATTGCACTAACACTGACATATTTACATAAAACTCTCGCTTCAAATTTCCGCAGCCCCAGAGACATCAATCCACTCACACACTTCGAATGTACGTGTCCTAAACTACCATGTCCTAAACTACCATGTCCTAAACTACCATGTCCTAAACTACCATGTCCTAAACTACCATGTCCTAAACTACCATGTCCTAAACTACCATGTCCTAAACTACCATGTCCAAACATAATTAACGTCATCAGACCTAAAGGTCTTTTATATTTGGACATGCGCCCTAATATAACCGACTAGGTCGAACGGGACGCGCCTAGTCAAAACGAGAGAAAATTTTATTTTAATAAAAAATAAAAGAAACCATGCCCAAAGTTGGGTGATGCGAGCGTTGTGGCCGCACCGGTAGCCGGCTTGAAGGAGGTTCCGAAATGTATAAAAAATAATAAAAACATTTAACCAAGAACAGACGCTCAGTGACAATGGATCAAAGTCAAGTCAATAATAACATGACAATTCTAAAGGAAAATGAAAGCAGAGAATGATATATTAAATAATTATTTGCTTATATGACAGTGGGCGCCATCACGGGACCTCGCACCACTTCGACAAATCTCTAGGTGTCCGACTCTGTATTGGTACGTACATAAATACATACACACATACACATACACATACGGGCACATACATACAAACTATGTCTGGAACAGTTAGTCCAAAACACTTCGGGATTGTCACAATGATTAATGTCACTCAACGTGACATCGTGAGGATGTTCTGGTATCCTATATTCTCAAGCACAATCGTTAGCGTAATCTGATGGAGAGCTTCTGATATACACCCGTTGAACAAGAGATGTGGTTTTACAACAACAACAAAACAGAAACAAAGAGAAGCTAAACTGGGTAATGAGGATGTCCTGAAAGAGGCCATCTTCAGTTTTATATAGAATCAATCCTGACATAAAGAAGGGAGTCATGGACAATTAGTCAAGAAGTAGAAAAAGCCATAAATCGAGGATTCCTCAGCAAGAAAGAGGTTGGTAAGAAAACGAAGATGGCTGTATACCGCTCCACCTATGTCCCAGTCTTGGCATATGGATGCGAGTCATGGGCAATGACTACAACCCACAAAAGCCAGATCCAAACCTCAGAAATGAGGTATCTGAGGAAGGTGGTTGAAGTAACAAGAAGAGACATGGTCCGCAACCAGACGATACGTCAAGGCCTAAAATCCCACCCCCTGCAGACCAAAGTAGAACAGTCCCAACTAAGATGGTTTGGCCATGTCTGCAGAATGGGAGAAGATCGGCTACCACGACAAGCATGGGAAATAAAGAGCCAGGGATCCAGACCCCCAGGACGACCCAGAGTCCGCTGGGAGGACAACATTAGACAATCTTTGAAGGACCGAGGACTAGAATGGAACCAGGCCTGGAGGAAGACAGCCGATAGGATAGTCTGGCGCTCTCTCTTCCAAATCTCTACACCTCACGGTAGAACGGGAACGACTAAGTAAGTAAGTAAGTAAGTAGAAAAAGCAACAGAGGCCACAGAGATGTGCTTTTACGTTTAAAAGAAAAAAACAAACAAAGGGAAACTAAAAAAAGTAATAAGGATATCCTGAAAGAGGCCAACACGAATAAGAAACTTATTGCTCATGTTAGACAGCAGCAGTTCATTTTCTGTTAGCATGCTATGAGAAGAAGAAAACTGGGAAATATCGTGACAACAGGAAAGCCTGAAGGATAGAAGGTTGGAGACAACAAAGATAGAAGATACTGGACTCACGTCATTGCTTAGACACAAAAAAGTCAACAACAGAATTGATAAATAATATTAGAAACAAGAAGTTGTGGATCGCCAACACCACCTGGCATAGTACCTGAAAAATAAACTAAAATAAACATTTAAATCGTTTTTTTTTTTTTTTAAATTTACGTTTCAGGTATTCTATAAATAACTAGTGTAAAAGCCCGTCATAAGACGGGAATTCAATTTAAAAGCACCAATACCTAACGGCAATATTACTTATTAAAAAAGAACAAAAAAATGTGTTTTATATCTGATGTTAAAAGTCTTGATTTTCTGTTGTTTTAATTCCTTACAACCTAAATGATGGATCTCCCCATCTTCCTGTCTCCAGTTCATGTACTGTTTATCTCCCCATCTTCCTGTCTCCAGTTCATGAACTGTTTATTAGTTGTGCTTTTGACTTCTTTCCATACAGTATAATCAAACTGGTCATGCACACCGCCATTTGTGCATTCTTCTTTGGTAAGTGTTACAATTTTCGGGAGAGTACATATAAGGGAAACAATACTATTAATGTCTAACTTTCAACCAAAGTTGCATCCCTTAGCGTTATGCGCTGACAGAAAAAGCTGAGTTTTTATATATAGGATAGTTGTGACTTAGAAAGGTGTTCAGATAACAGCTGGGACATTCCATGACAGGACATTCTCAAGCACTTGGGAAAAGTGCACATAATCAAATCCGTAGTGACTTAATATAATCGATTACTCTTCAGCTCTACAAGGAGTATTCCTCTTCTTCTTTAATCCTTGACCGATGATTGACAAAGCAATCAGTGACTATCACGCCTGGTGGCGTCTTGTAGGGCAGCAACAAACTGTCTCCACTTTGCTCGGTCTGCAGCATCTCTGCCTCCACAGTTCTCCGCCAGGTGTCTTTTGGCCGTCCTTGCTTTCGCTTTCTTTCTGGAGTCCATAGCATGGCAGTTATGGTGATGGTGTCAGAATCTCTTCTGAGGATATGGTCAACCCAATTCCAGCGCATACCAGCAATGGTGATGCGCATGTCTTCTTGGTGGCTACGAATTAGCTGTTCTTGGTTGGTGATAGTATTCGGCTACAGAATTCGAAAAATTGTCCTGAAGCAGGTTGTGTGGATAGAGGACAATTTGGACATGTCCTTTTCTGTTACTGGCCTTCGAAAAACGCGCTAAGTCCTCATAAGGTCAAGGTCGTTCTATGTCTTCCTCATCATTTCCATTATTGTCACCAGTTCTCTTCTCCGTGTGTTTTTTGGTCTACATCTATTTCCTTTATTCATTTACAGTACACACATACACACACACACACGCGCGCGCACACACACACACACACACACTCACATATATATATATATATATACACACACGCACACACAGGGTGTTTTAAAATTATGCAAATACACTTTAAAAGTTTAAATTTCTTGAACAACAATACAAAGTTTTAATGTTCTTTATCACATTTTAAAGCTCAGAGATGGACAGTTTTTCACAATAACGTAAATTTAATTTAAATGTTCAAAATACCTACCAACCATCAGCATAGATACATGAGCGACAAGTGTCACAAACTGATCAACAATTCTTGTAGAATTATCTTTCTTCAAAACTTAATTGAGTATTCTCCGCCATTTTTCGTGTATATCTGAATAATAACACAAAATTACTTCATTGTGAAAAAATTGTTTATTGCATAGCTTTAAAATGTTAGGCCTATATAGAAATTTAAAATGGTATGTGTTGTTCATAAAATATACATTTTAAAAGTCTGTATACATGACTTTGAAACACCATATATACATATGGCGTAACCTCATTGCAGACATATTAGATGCCTTCTGCAATGCCTGACCACATATTTTATTATGTTTCCTGATCAAGCAAAAATAATATCAGATAATTATGTGTAATGTAGCAGAGTTTATCAATAAGTCTTTGGTCTTTTAACGTCGGACCGAAATAATGGAGAGTGTGATCAAAGGGAAGTAATCATGACAAAGTACGGTGTAGCACAGGGGTCCTCAACCTTTTTTTGCACCACGGGAACATTTTAGATTTATAAAGAGTGGCGGGCACCAACAAAATATTGCGACTTTCTTATTTGTAAAAAAATGGTTCATGTTTACAACGAAATATACAGAATAATTATATACGGTTGAGTAAGCACATTGAATGAAATAAGAAATTTGCATGATGTAAAAAAAAAAAATATTTATCTTCAAATCATTAGACAATGAATTTCACTGCCCAACTTTTATTGTTAGAGGTGTATGTTCCAGCACGCAAACAATCATCCAGGTGAGCATCATTGGGCGCGACATGTACTCGGATTTGACAATGTTCATTATTAAAAATAATGATTTACAAAGATATGTGAAGCCAAAATACAAGTGTATCTCATATGCTGCACTTTTTAAGAATGGGCATTTGTCAATAATGACTGTTAGAGTAGCAGCTCTTGAATATAACAACTTTCTGTGTTTGTCGGCAAAGGTTTTATAACTTTCCCGAGAACACCACTCGCTAAAACTAAAGAAGTTTAGTAGAAGCTATAATTTCTCGTCATGCAAACAAATTGGCCATTTTTTCTTACATCCGCAAATTTCCGCGGTTACATAGATACGATATGAGTACCCCTGGTGTAGCATTTGCTTACCGTACTCGAAAGGTGTGTTCAGCCTTGTTTAATTGCTCTGAAAAAAGACATGTGTTTGTGATGATTTAAAAACACCCGCTGTTTTTAACACCAGGTGACACTACCCAGTGACACACTGAGGCATTGCTAGATCTCATATAATCGATTATCGTGTTCTTGTTGCAGAAAATTTTGCACATTAAAGCTGTAAATGGGGGCTCTTCCAATTTAAAGCATTAGACAGAATCGGCCACGGTGTCGACATATTTGTCTTCATAACACGATTCGCGCGACAACGAGAACTATTAGTTAAATAAAGAAATTTACGGGTAATAAACATAAAATAAAAAAAGCAGTAGAAAAAAAAAAACAAGCATCAGCTAAGTCCCGATTACTGGATAATGATCGTTAAATATTATCATAGCAGCTCGCAGAACCAGCTGAAGCATAATGATCGACGATGTATGCTACCACGGAGTAAAAATGGAAGTTGGTAATGGTAGACAATCAAGAAGAATGTAAATAATAACAACGTTGACAATAAATTGAGCCAGAAAGGATCGGGAAGTAAACAAATAGGGGAATATAGACATACGAACATCATCACTTCCTTTGCGCTCCTAACGTAGCATGGAGCTACAACTGCAGCGGGTCCCCTGAAAGGAAGCCTATGCCAAGCTTTCATATACTCTTGCAGCGCTGGTTTCTGTGGCGATCTGTTTTACATGATGAGTTTGCCAGCCTCATGATAATACGACATGCTTGAGGGTGCAGTAAACCTATTCTTTCTTTCCCGCGAGACAGGACCCTTTTGCTGTGCACTTTGATTGTGGTGGAAGGGAAGCAATTCGAAAAATACCCGAAGCAATGGCATGACAAAGTTATGTCCCTTGAATGATGAGTAAAATGCCTGTTGGTTTAATTGTATCAGTGGCTTCGACCTAATTTCTATCTATCTATCTATCTATCTATCTATCTATCTATCTATCTATCTATCTATCTATCTATCTATCTATCTATCTATCTATCTATCTATCTATCTGTCTGTCTGTCTGTCTGTCTGTCTGTCTGTCTGTCTGTCTGTCTGTCTGTCTATCTATCTATCTATCTATCTACCTTAGCGAAAAAACGTAATGCACCAGATTCAATCTCTTCCAACACTTCATTTACTTGCACAGACTTCAGCAATCACTTTCAAGCAGAAAGTCTGAAATCCACAAGGTATAATCAATGTATCGCTAAAAGTTATTTTCCTTCGGCCTTTAAGGTTGACAAAGTATATCCTCTCTTCAAACCTGGCTCGTCAGATAACAGTAACCTTGGTAACTATAGACCAATTTCTCTTTTATCATCGCTTTCTAAACCACTAGAAAAACACATACATAAAGCAACACTACAGTACCTAGTTAGCAATGACTTGCTAATTGACAGTCAGTCAGGGTTTAGACAAAAGCAATTATGCCACACAGCTCTAACTAAGATGATAGACAACTTGCACCTAAACATCAATAACGATAACATATGTGGAGCAATCTTTGTAGACTTTAGGAAAGCATTTAAGATGTTAGATCGCGCTGTTTTAATAAGAAAATTAGAAACGATGAAAGTTAACTTTAAACTAGTGACATTACTTAAATCATTCCTGTCCGACAGACAGCAAGTAGTGTGGTACAATAACTCATTGTCAAGCCCAACTATTATTGACACCGGTGTTCCTCAGGGTTCTATTCTCGGCCCTCTACTTTTTTCCATTTACATAAATGACCTTCCACTACACATCAAGCACTCATCCTGCGACCTATTTGGCGATGACTGTACCATTTATACCAGTGATAAAAGTTGCAACACGCTAGAAATATTTTACAAAGCGACACAGACAATCTTATTAAGTGGAGCAATGAAAACTGCATGCAAATAAATATTAAAACAAAATGTATGATAATATCAACTAGACAAATTTACAAAACTCACTGAAAACAACACTTCTGCTCTACATTGGAACCTCTTTAATTGAAAATGTAAATGTAAAAAAAAACAAAAAACACTAGGACTCATAATTGACCAACATTTTATGTTGGAATTCGCATGTACAAGCACTGACCAAACAAACGGCACAAAAAGTTTACCAGTTAGCTAAAATCAAACATTTCCTGGATGAGGAGACACGAAAATGTTCTATACATCCCAAATACAAACACATCTAAGCTATTGTTCGACAATTTGGGATGGCTGCACCAAGTCCAACACTAAAAGACTCTATTCATTACAAAAACGTGCAGTGCGCCTAATTTCAGACAAAACCCTCACACAGCGTGTAGACCCATATACATATCTTAACATATTACCACTAAGAAAGCGCCTTCTCTTCAACAAAGCCAAATTTATTCACAAAATCTTGTCACAGAATGCTCCAACGTATCTGTGGCCTATTTTCAAATACAGCGGAAGACGTAGTCAACGCTTAAATAAATTACACATGCCCAAGCCAAGGCTCGACTTATTCCAGAAAAGTTTAGCTTTTTCTGCTGCTCATCTGTGGAATAATCTTCCAAACGACTTAAAAACACTCTTAGTCCATATTCATTCAATCACAGACTTTTCAAATACATTATGAGTGCAGATTATATGCCACCCTAATTTAGTTATGTTCTTAAATAATTACATAGCATCATATGTACTCGTATCTATCTATCTATCTATCTATCTATCTATCTATCTATCTATCTATCTATCTATCTATCTATCTATCTATCTATCTATCTATCTATCTGTCTGTCTGTCTGTCTGTCTGTCTGTCTGTCTGTCTGTCTGTCTGTCTGTCTGTCTGTCTGTCTGTCTGTCTGTCTGTCTGTCCGTCCGTCCGTCCGTCCGTCCGTCCGTCCGTCCGTCCGTCCGTCCGTCCGTCCGTCCGTCCGTCCGTCCATCTATCTATCTATCTATCTATCTATCTATCTATCTATCTATCTATCTATCTATCTATCTATCTATCTATCTATCTATCTATCTATCTATCTATCTATCTATCTATCTATCTATCTATCTATCTATCTATCTATCTATCTGTATGTCGTCACAATGGCCGAGTATTTGAGGTGTTGGACTCGAAATCAAATGGGGTTTTCCCGCGCAGGTTCGAATCCTGCTCGTGACGTAATTTTTTACATCTGGTAATGAACTGATACATAATACAAGATGAGAGAGAAAGAGGAATGGCAGAATGTTAAACGGACCTGCGCCCAACTCTTAACCCTTTGCAACAAAGTTCAAGTTTACCAGCAGGGCAAACGACCACACCTGGAATATGGGTCAGCTGCGTGGTGTCCAGCATCAAACACCACGTTACAAGAGCTAGATAAGGTGCAAAACCAGGCGCTTAGGGTCATCATGGGGCAATGAAATCAACGCCTATAGTGGAGATGGAGAAAATGGGGAGGATACAAGCACTGAGAGAACGCAGAGACTCGAAAGTGCTAACACAGGCAGAAAAGTTCCTCTGTATGCCGAGCCATCCAATGAAGGACAGATTCCAAAACCTAGCAATGGGGCAATTGAAAAGAAGCAGCTTTATCCACCAGGCCAAACGATTTCGTAGACAAACCTCAGACCTGCCTGAAGTTGACAACCTCCTAAAGTCTGTGCCAGAACAAACCCCTTGGAGAGAGGAGCCTGGACTACCAGTACACATCCAGACAAAAGTGAAAGGAATATTCGACAGGGATGAACAGAACAGCGTGCAACGTAGGACAGTTACTCTCAGTTTCCTGGATGATGAATACCCACAGGACCTCTGGGTCCGAGTATACACGGATGGGTCAGCACAGAATGCAGTAAAGAAGAGGAGCAGGAGTGTACATAGAATACCCAAACAACACTAGGGATACGGTCAGAGTACCAACGGGGAAATTCTGTAACAATTATGATGCAGAAATCCAGGCAATCAAGGTGGCAACTGAGAAACTGTTGAACACCAATCTCGGTCCACAGCCTATAGTATTCCTGACAGATGCAAAATCAGCACTCCAAGCACTTCAGTCCAGAAAATTGCCAGGTATACAAGCCCTACTGTCTGAACTGCGCAACCCGCGCAGGGTCGCCATGCAGTGGATGCAGTCTCATTGTGGAATACCAGGAAACGAGAGAGCAGACCGACTGGCTAAAGAAGGTGCTGCAGACGAGCAACCGGATGTACCAGTTACGTACCATCAGAAAAAAAGATGATCAAATCAATCAGAAAGCCACCAACACAGGATGACTACCAAGCTATGAACAGATCAGAACAAATTGTCATTTTGCGCCTCAGAACAGGACGCAACCGACTACGCAGCCACATGTATACAAAATTCAAGATCGGCAATTCAGCCATGTGTACATGGCGCGGTGGGGCACGTACTTCAAGATTGCCCCGAATATGATATATTGATGCAAACCCCCTGGCCCAGAGAAACAACACTGGAAGGAAACTATACGGACCTCTGTATGAACTACAAAAGACAGTGAAGTTTATACAAGAAACAACGTTGCAGATACAGACAATATATTTCAAGCGAACGAAGGAAGAAGAAGAAGCAACAAAGTTCGTTCCTTCAGCTTGTCTATCTATATATCCGTCAGTCCGTCCGTCTCTTAGTTAGTCGGTGTTTGGTCTATGTGTCTTTTAATCTGTCTGGTAGCTTTCAATATATAGTTTTTTTTTTAAATCAGCATATATATATATATAACATTGTGCAATCGACTGATTCATATTTTATTCATCTCCTCCACTTCTTGCACAATATGAACCCGCCCACCCCCTTTACAAGAAGCCTGCATCAAACCAAAAGCTCCCTCAGCTGTGGTTTACGTAGCTATTTGTTTGACATAGTAATGTTGTATCTGACATGTTTTGTCGTTTTTAAAAAAATCAATGACCCTAATTTAGCAAGCCATTTTCTTGTTCCTTCCCAGGTCCTAGTCGCAAAAGAGGCCGACAGACATACACGAGGTACCAAACCTTGGAACTCGAGAAAGAATTCCACTACAACCGGTACCTGACGCGACGCAGGAGGATCGAAATCGCCCACTCGCTGTGTCTGACAGAACGACAGATCAAGATATGGTTCCAGAATAGAAGAATGAAATGGAAGAAAGAATGTAGACAGCTGCAGGCCATTAATGGCGACAGCAGCAGTAATAAGTTTTAGCCATCCACACAACCCAACCTGGCTCACGTGACCACAAGGGAACTTGCTCAAAACAATGAGATCAACAGACAGCGACAGATTGTCTGAAACAGTGCTTCTTAGCCTGGTTGGGATTGGGGGAGGAAGGGGGGGGGGGGGGGGGGGGTGTGGGGGGGGGGGGGGGGGGGGGGGGGGGGGGGGGGGGGGGGGGGGGGGGGGGGGGGGGGGGGAGGGCCGAGACCCCACTTTTGGGGGCACGAGATATATCAGAACGTAAATCATCATAAATACAGTAACACAGTAAAGTTTTGCTTCTTTTTCTTCTTCTTCTTCTTCTTCTTCTTCTATTTCTTCTGTTTCTTCTTCTTCTGTTTCTTCTTCTTCTTCTTCTGCTTCTTCTTCTTCGTTTTCGTCTTCTCTTACTGCTTTTTCTGCTGCTGCTGTTCCTTCTTCTTTGTCTACTTATTCTTCTTCATCTAGGCTACTTCTTCTTCTTCTTCTCCTTCTTCTTCTTTACTTCTTCTTCTTCTTTTGCTGCTGCTGTTGTTTCTTCTTCAAGTACCATGACTGATGGTGCAGGCGTAGGCAATCATGTCTGTCCACAACTTGCTTGTCTCCAGTACTATTTATCAATTCTGTTGTTAACTTCCTTCTATGCCAAATATAATACATGTAACTCAAATAGGTTCTTGTGTCTTTATTCACCCATTCTGAAATTCAATGACCACACCGGCTTCCGTACATTTGCCTGCGCGGGGTTAGTCTATTTTGCAATTCGCAAGTAGGGGTGGCAGGAAGAAAATGTTGTATGCGCGTGGTTAGTCTATTATGCATTTCGCAAGTAGGGGTGGCAGCATGGCACATTTTAATATAAATGTACAGTAGAACTCCATTTATCCGAACCCCATGGGACCGAGCATCGTTCGGATAATCAAATGTTCGGATAATTGGATTACATAATGTATCGAGTACATGTACACATATTTCTAAAAATAATTAACCATCACAAGGAAAATACACTATAAAACATATTTACTTGTACTGTAATAATAATACCCACACTGTATTAGATTACTGTATCACCAAAATCTGTCATTACACTGCAGTGCATGTACTACTTGTATTAATTTTTTTTTTTTTAAGAAAGAGAAATGTTTTCAAAATAACATTACAAACGATTCAAAACCAGGCGCAACTTACGTATACATGTACTTGCACAGATGTAGCCCACTTTTTAAAATAATGAAGAATCCTCTTTTGCACCAAACTGGATAGTCTCCTTTTGGTTGCTAAGTCCCGCATTCTCTTCAACAGCAGAAGCTTTGTAGGACAGCTGTCATCTTCTTGCTCGTACCAAGCCATCGCTGATTCTAGTGCTATAAAGGCCTCTTCAGGACTTGGTCGACGTTTTGGGTTTTCTTCATAATCTACAAGTACATCATGTACTTCTGAGGAGTCTTTATCATCGGTCACTACATGTATTTGGTTTTCTTTTTGCACAAAAGACAAAATTTCTTCGTCATTCAAAAACTGAAAACCAGAATCATTATCATCTTCTAGCCACATGTGGGAATCATCTTTGTCACAGTCCGAAAATCAGGGCATTGAAACAGTTCCACAACTTCATTTATACAATCATCATTTGTGTCCACTGCAGTAGTTTCATTTCCTCCTTTTTTCCCAAGCAATCTATTCCAAGCCTTGTTGAGATTATCTTGTGACAGGGTGGTCCAAGCATCTGCTAACATGTAGCAGCAGTCTTTGAGATTAAGCTTTTTTGGAAAACGCCACCACACTTTCTTCATCTTCAGCCAACAATAAACGACGCAGGACTTCCTTCTTGTACATCTTTTTAAGCTTTGCTATAACACCCTGATTCATTGGTTGAATCAGTGCTGTTACATTGGGAGGCAGAAAAATTACTTTAAAATTTGCATCAACTGCATTCAATGTATCCGTTTCTGGATGAGATGGTGCATTGTCCAGTAGAAGAATTACTTTTCCAGTTTTCTTTTCTTGTTCTCTCAACCTCTTCATATTTGGGATGAACTGATTTGTATACCAATCAAGAAATATTTCACTATTCATCCAAGCACTCTTCTGGGCTTTGCAGCACAATGGGAAACATGTCACATTCTTTAAACAACGTGTTTTTTTGGCTTTGCCGATCATTATCACCGGTAAACGATGACTTCCACTGGCATTCGCGGCTACCAAAATTGTTACTCTCTCTCTTTGCACTTTTTAAACCCAGGGGCAGCTGCTTCGCGCTGAGATGCAAGTGATTTTTGAGGCAATGATTTCCAGTATAAGCCAGTCTCATCGGCATTATACACATCATCGAGTGAATAACCTTCTTCTTCCAAAAAAGCCAAGAATGTTTCTTTAAAATTTTTAGCGGCAGTTGCATCGCTAGATAAAGATTCCCCTTGAATCTCCAATTCTCGTATGCCATGACGAGATTTAAAGTTTCTTAACCATCCCTGGCTAGCCTTAAAGTCAGGAGGACCGTCAAGTTGATTGTTGAACTGAAGTGCCTTTTCACACAACAGAGAACCAGAGATAGGTTTCCCTTTGCTTCTTCTTTGCACAAACCATATATACAAAGCCTCTTCCAATTTCACATCTTTCGCATTTCTCATGGTTTTACGTTTCTTCGACCCATTTTCACTATCAAATTTCGATGCAAAACTCATAATTTTATCCTTGTTACTTTTGATGTCAGAGACGGTAGCTTTCCCAACATTGAAAATCCTCGCAAGTGAAGACACAGTTTCACCTTGTCCTAGTCTCTTGATAATTTCTGTTTTCGTTTCAATTGACAAAACATTGCGGTTCCTTTTATATGCTTTAGGCCTACTGGAAGATGCCATATCGCACAGAGAAATACTTGTACACCAAAATTATTCTGCTGTAGTAGCAGACACAATTATTTTAAGATGAACTGTCTGCTTAGCCAGTGTTCTGCCTAGAACGCACACGTACACTGGATTGGTAAACCAGATATTAACTGACTTTATGATCTAACTGACTTCCTGTACGTAAGCGACCGACCATTAGCCCATCCCATTCTCTACAAATTGTTCGCACACATTTGAAGTTTGCCGCATCAAAAGATTCAGAAATGTAGTCTAACGTGACTGGTGGCGATTGATTTTTTTTTTCTGGAAAAAGTGTTCGGATAATTGGATGTTCGGATAATTGGGGTTCGGATAAATGGAGTTCTACTGTATTAAGCATAAAGAACATATTATGTATGTCCTATAAAAAGGATCCTGTTACACTCACATTGAGACACATTGGGAATATGGTGTTATGGAGAGGTCAACTGGAGACAGAAGTGAAAGAGATGTGAAAGAAATGTAAAGAGCGGTACAGGTGAACTTTGCATGCCTTTTTGAAGGTCTATGCTCCTTTGCGATCTGTAGGGCAGTGATGATAAAGATATACGACCTCTTTTCATGTCTCTTTTTGAATACTTGCAACGATTTTACAAGGGGATGTATAGTTCTCAAAATTGTGTAGACCATGCATGACAACAATGGCGTCGACCTGACACCCACAGACACCATAACCATACTGGACGTGATGTACAACAACATTCATATGGACCAGTACAAAGACAGAATGTGCACAATGTGTCCACAATCATCTGCTACACTTGTAATAAAAAAGGACATATGTCTAAGAATTACAGAGAAAGAAACGCAGATAACAGCCACAGGCAATTTCCAGCTAACCAAAGGTACCCACAGGGAAACTACACCTATGAACAACAAAGACACAATACCCAGCACAGTTTCTCCAGAGGTCGTCCAATGCAGGGAAACGGATTTGGCACGCGTTAGGAGGGATCTCTAGCCGTGTCTGAAACAGGGGTAGCAACAACAAAAGCTCCAACCATAGGTCCCATATACAACATGAAAAGCGAGGAAAACTGAATGAACTCCACATAATAAGAAAAGAACCCCCATTAGTTCACAATAAAAGCACTCAAAATGAAGTCACCATACATCCCGACCCAAGTTCCTGTTTAATCACCATTGAGAACAGGAATTACAGAGCGCTCATACATACAGGAGCATCTGTGAGCTCATAAGGGAACAACTTTATAAGCAAATAAAGAAATACGCACAGTTCCAGCATTCCAGAACATATATGGCCTCTGTAACTGGGGAAGAATTGAAATCCTTAGGCATTGCCCATGTCACGTTTAAGATTGGCAGCCATACAATCACACGTGCATTCGTTATCACTAGAGGCATGAGTAGAAATTTTATCCTATGAAGAGATTTTCTGTCAAAACAACAAGCCCGGATATATTTTGATCTACGGAAAATAAGAATAAATGAAGAATATGTAGAACTCCAAAATGACATCCATATTGCATCATTGATTTGTTTAACAGCCCCGGTTACCCTCTTACGAAATTCATTAGTCATAGCCAAAAGTCGGATCAAAGCGCCATAATATATAAAACATGGACAAACTATTCACGTGGAACCCATACCGGGAGAAGATATAAATGAAGACCCAATGCTATTTATCACGGAAGGAATAGCAGAAGTCACAACAGACAGAGACTTCCCGGTTATGATAGTCAACACATCTGGTAAAACGACAACCATTGCTAGAGGTGCTATCATAGCTCAAGTACAATCATCCTCCATACGAGACACCTACAAAACTAAACAAGGTAACACTGACCGACATAATGCAGGCGAGAGTCATACCCATCAATCCCCGCCCCGCCCCCCCCCCCCATCAGACCACACAATACACCCCCCGCCACCCCATTGACTCTGCTGCATTGCACGTTAGATCTAGAGGTAAGACTGATCGAGATAGGAGGTTTCATAAACAAAACATCACTTCGCAGAACCATACCTATCAGTCCCCGCGTCAGACAACACAATACACCCCCCGCCGCTCCCAAGGTTCAGTGCAAGTGCTTCGACACAACATAATACCCCCATGGAGAAAGACGGAGAGTTCAAAAAAAGCTAAACAATTGCCCGGAGGATACCTGGAAGTACCAAAAAGAGAAATGGTATACACAGATGGCACAGAATATTATCAGAACACCCGCAAATATCGAACACGAAGACAACCAGAAATCGATTATCAGTTTAAATACCCAGATATGGTTGATCAAGAGATCATTATAGAAGCCAATCGGAATACAGTCTCCTAAGGAAAAACGTAGCCCCACGAGGAACACTGTAAACCTAATTATACAAGATCAACCCAGGTTGCAAAGATGTAGAGTAAGCAACCTTCGCAAAAGATGTAGATCACAGAATGGTCGAGCTGTTTCATTCCCAACACAGGACCATATAAATTACATTACTACAAATCGACGTCACTTCAATCCACAGAGGAGAGACTCTTACCACCACCATCACCCAACCAGACCAATAACCCTTTGATGTCCTGCCACACAACCGGATGGATAAATTGCCGTAGTGAAAGAGAGAGCGCACAAGTACATTGCCGTAGAGGAAGAGAGAGCGCACAAGTACATTGCCGTAGAGGAAGAGAGAGCGCACAAGTACATTGCCATGGAGAAAGAGAGAGCACACAAGTACATTGCCGTAGAGGAAGAGAGAGCACACAAGTACATTGCCGTAAAGGAAGAGAGAGCGCACAAGTCCATTGCCGTGGAGAAAGAGAGAGCGCACAAGTACATTGCCGTAGAGAAAGAGAGAGCGCACAAGTACATTGCCGTAGAGGAAGAGAGATCGCACAAGTACATTGCCGTGGAGAAAGAGAGAGCGCACAAGTACATTGCCGTAGTGAAAGAGAGAGCGCGCCAGTTATCGTGCTAGTAGCCAAGACGACATCTGTAACGATCTTAGCGAACTGGAGAGAGATTTGCCGCGCGATGACACGGTGTTAGATTTTTCGCGCGAATTTAAGAAAAAAAATTTAAGAAAAAGTATGGTGCTTCGTGTGGCTACTAAATTTCAACAATTATAGTCTGTGGGTGAATAAAGACACAAGAACCCTCAAATATATTTGAACACAACAGAATAATGACAACGTAAATTCAATATCGAACGTAAGTCACATTTTAAAAATAACATTTCAACCAAGCTTAATTGAAAGGACGCAGCAACAGAAGGCTGATTAATCTAGTCTTTTCTTGTCTTTGATCTACCATCATAGAGAGTTAGCTCTTGGTGATTTTGATGCCATAATGTGAAATTGTACGGTTCTGATTAGTTGTTCGTATCTGCTGTTTAGGGTGTTTTCATTGGATGGATTCTTTGGTAGGAGTTGTTGCAGTTTGGGCTTTTTTTTTAAATTTTGTTAAATTGGGGTCAATTCAATTTCTATGAGAGTTAAATAAGCACTGCTTACATTAATCTAGTAAACTTATGATAACTGTTAACAACAATAAAATGCTCAGTTTTCAAAAATTTTAACATTTATTATAAAATTTAACACAGGATTAAAATGATTTCTCTGTCATTCGTTCATTATTAATATGCTTGTTGTTGTTATTGTTATTGATCCATCGTAAAGGCACAGAGACTCAGGACGTGATGATCCTGTTCCCTTCAACTTTTGGTCACATGCCTAGAGCCTCGGAGAACTCGGCGTAACCAGCAGGCAATTTTGGTGGCGGGGAATGAGCACTGTGAACTCTACCTTGGCTACGTATCTCAGGGAGATGCAGAAACACCTCCTTTATTTCCCTTAGAGCTGGCACGGTACACTTCTGGCTTTTACCCGGGGTGGGTAGAAAATCCACAGGCACGCCAGCATCACAATGCCATGATGCCCCAGCATCACAATGACATGATGCCCCAGCATCACAATGCCATGATGCCCCAGCATCCCAATGACATGATGCCTCAGCATCACAATGACATGATACCCCAGCATCACAATGACATGATGCCCCAGCATCCCAATGACATGATGCCCCAGCATCACAATGACATGATACCCCAGCATCCCAATGACATGATACCCCAGCATCACAATGACATGATGCCCCAGCATCCCAATGACATGATGCCCCAGCATCACAATGACATGATACCCCAGCATCACAATGCCATGATGCCCCAGCATCCCAATGACATGATGCCCCAGCATCCCAATGACATGATGCCCCAGCATCACAATGCCATGATACCCCAGCATCACAATGCCATGATGCCCCAGCATCCCAATGACATGATGCCCCAGCATCACAATGACATGATGCCACAGCATCACAATGACATGATGCCCCAGCATCCCAATGACATGATGCCCCAGCATCACAATGCCATGATGCTCCAGCATTACAATGCCATGATGCCCCAGCATCACAATGACATGATGCCCCAGCATCACAATGACATGATACCCCAGCATCACAATGCCATGATGCCCCAGCATCCCAATGACATGATGCCCCAGCATCACAATGACATGATGCCCCAGCATCACAATGCCATGATGATGAAAATGTCAAAAACATCAATATGCTTACTGTACTTACTGTTTAGTCCACTATTGTCGTGACGCGTAGTCGGCGGCTGAAGTTTGTGTTCTTGAACCAAGTGTGTCGCATTAGCTGCTGTAAACCTGCTGTTGTTGTAGGATTCATGAGACATCGTCAGTCCATCTGCCTCTTGGTCTTCTCTGTGTCCTGAAACCCGATCTTCTGCTGTTGTTGGCGTGTAGTTGTAATTTATCGGACTTCATTCTCATAAGATGATCAAACCACTTAATTTTATGTCTCTCTATATACTTAATGCAGGATGTTGTTAGCACAATTTTTTTTTCTTTTTTGTGTGTGTCATCATTTCTCATTGTCTTTCATGGTAATATTGATGGCTGTTCTTAAGCATGTCAGCCCACATAATGAGATTTTCCTCTCCTGTACTTTGGCCATGAGACCATGTCTGAAACTGATAGCCATGAGTTGGTGATAATATACTAATTATTTGCTGCCGATTAGTTTCTATTGATGTTCTGATGTTTAACTGTGAATATTGATTAAGTCACTGCACTGGCTTTTTGACAATTTTATTTCAATTTGTCAGTCAAATCTTCCATATTCTTGTGTTATGAATATAAAAGTGAAGGGAAGTCACACAGCAGGTATTACATAGAGTTGGTGTTAGAGACTTCACTATATGTCCAGCTTCGAGAGGTGGGGTGACCAGTTCCCTCCCTCGTTGCCTTTTCCTTCGCTAACTCAAAAGCAAAGTTAGGTACTCATTTACCGCTGGTTAAACTGGAGCTTAACGATACCGTGAATTGAACGCGGCACCTTTGCCGCAAGAGACCATCTACTTGAAATATCAACCTTCTTCAAAACAGATTGCGAATATTTAAAGATCACATGACATGAAATAATAGTAGGTGTTGTCACGTGCTGGCCTTCAAAGCATGTATACACTGCTTATACAGCACTGTCCACGTTGGCTTGGCCATGTCCGCCGCATGAAAGATGGTCGCTTCCCGAAAGATATCTTCTACGGACAACTGGTAGATGGCAAAAGAACAGTTGGGCGACCGCAACTGAGGTTCAAAGATGTGTGCAAGAGAAACATGAGGGCATTGGACATAAATCCACCAACCTGGGAGGGGGAAGCTACCGATCGCACCAAGTGGTGATGCTCTCTAAGGCGCCACCTCAGATTGGGCGAAAAGAAGCTCTCACGGCAAGCAGAAGAAAGAAAAAACGTCGAAAAGAACGCCAGGAAAATAAGCAGCTGAGGGCTGTTGCCTCATGGGTGCATTCCCATGGTCAGTTATGACTGAAGGGGCTATTATTATATTATTATATTTAAAAGAATTATTTTCATCATATCTACAGCTGTTTGAAAAAAAACAAAAAACAAAAAAAAAAAACTCTAGACTACTCATAAAAGAACTCCCAATACAAGTGGCTCAAGCGACTAATTTCCCATTTTACCGGGTTCCTTACATACATTCATTACATAAATTGTCATCATTACAGGAAGGTGGTTGGCGTAACAATAAGAGACATGGTCCGCAACCAGACGGCACGCCATGGCCTTAAAACCCAGTTTCCACAGATCCAAGGGGAACAGTCCCAATTACCCTGGTTTGGATGTGTCTGCAGAATGGGAGAAGTTCGGCTACCACGACTAATATGGAAAAAACAAGAGCCAGGGATCCAGATCTCTGGGACGACCCAGAATCCGCTGGGAGGACAACATTAGACTGAAGGGCCGAGGACTAGATTGGTTCCAGGTCAAGAGAAAGACAGCCGACAGGATGGTATGGCGCTCTCTCTGGTACACCTCAAGGTAGAAGAAGAACGAGTAAGTAAAAAAAAAAGTAGTATCATCAATACCATCATCACCCCTCACCTCACTAAGGACCATAGGGCCTTCAGCATCAGCTCATGGTCCGTCATGTCATCCCCGTCCCTGTCATATCTGTCTCCAGGTCTCTGCTGCATGTGTTCTTTGGTCTCCAGCTGTCTGCTGCATGTGTTCTTTGGTCTCTAGCTGTCTGCTGCATGTGTTCTTTGGTCTCCAGGTCTCTGCTGCATGTGTTCTTTGGTCTCCAGGTCTTTGCTGCATGTGTTCTTTGGTCTCCCCCTACCACTATTTTCTTTGCGTTACCAGGGCCCGAAAGGGGAGCAAAGAAACAGTAACAATTTAACCTACTATGCATGTCGTAAAAAGCGATTAAGGAGGATTTAGCATAGGGCCTGCTACCCCATCCTGTTGAAATGTTAAGCTATTAAAATATACTTTAAAAATTATATATATATATATATATATATATATATATATATATATATATATATATATATATATATATATATATATATATATATATATATATATATATATATATATATATATATATATATATATATATATATATATATATATATATATATATATATATATATATATATATATATATATACATAATTTTTAAAGTTTTTTTTAATAGCTTAACATTTTAACAGGATGGGGTAGCAGGCCCTATGCTAAATCCTCCTATATATATATATATATATATATATATATATATATATATATATATATATATATATATATATATATATATATATATATATATTCGAGGGGGCTTCAAATGAAAACCTTAAATATTTTATATTTATATTTATATATCATCCAATACCATAATTCCCGCCGTAGGTACTTCGGTCGATCGGTTGGTCAGTCACATTTTGCACACCGTCATTTGCGCACTTTTTCTATTTTCGAGAGAGTACATTAACTTTCAACCACAGCTAACTGTGGTTGAAAGTTAGACAATAATTGTATTGTTTCCCGTTATATGTACTCTCGCGAAAATAGAAAAGTGTCACGGTGTGCATTACACCAACAGACAATCAAGATACTCGTCTCTCCAGTTTCATTCGGGAAACGGATTTAACTCCACATTTTTCTTAAAAATAACATTAAAATGTAAGTTTCTGATTGTTTCTTCAAGACAAAATTTTAATTTAAAGTATTGCAGACTTATTATTATGGATCAAAATGATAAGATGGATAAAAGGAAGAGACGATCGCGTCATGCGCAGCGAGCAAACAGTTTGATTATGGAAAGAAGCCAACAACTTGAACTGGAGACAGGAAGGTGCGGAGATGCAGATTAAATCAACAGACAATCAAGATACTCTTCTGTCCAGTTTCATTCAGGAAACGGACTTAACTCATCATTTTTCTTAAAAATGTAAGTTTTTTTATTGTTTCTTCAAGGCAAAATTTTAATTTAAAGTATTGCAGACTTATTATTATGGATCAAAATGATAAGAAGGCTAAAAGGAAGAGACGATCGCGTAATTCACAGCGAGCAAGCGAGACTATAGAAGAAGCAGCAATGTAATACGTGTAACAGAAACAACCCACTATAATTAAAAACCTGCCAATTTTGGCGGGTTGTTGCTAGTATATATATATATATATATATATATATATATATATATATATATATATATATATATATATATATATATATATATATATATATATATATATATATATATATATATATATATATATATATATATATATATATATATATATATATATATATATATCGCAGTAAAATTGAATAAATACAAATATGTGCTACTGTATTTGCAGCTAATATTATTTAAAATTAGTAGTTAACCTAAACGAAAATGCAAATTGGGTCTGAAAGTCGCGATTGGGTCCATTTTCCTGCGATACGGGTTCAGCCGAAAATGGCGGCCAAACCTTAGTTGGCGTAACTCTCCATTCATCTAGGGCACTAGGCTGCCCTAAACCGAAGAAATGGAGCGTGTTAGCAACTTACGTTATAAGCAGCGAATTGTGATAGAATTTCTCGTTGCAGAGAAGGAAACTGTTGTGAACATTCACAAGCGTCTATGTGATGTGTATGGAAGTTTTGCAGTCAACAGGAGTACAGTCAGTCGATGGGTTCAGAGAATCAATGAATCCGGAAGTGGAGATACGGAGCTGTTTGATCGACCGCGCTGTGGACGTCCTGCCACAGCCACCAATGCAGAAATGTTGAAATGCGATGAGGGCATTATTCTTACTGATAGGCGAATCACTACTCAACAATTGGCCTTACAGCTGTCAGTCAGCATTGGTAGTACAAATGCAGTTATAAAAACTCTCGGATTTTCTAAGGTTTGCGCAAGATGGGTTCCTCGAAGTCTCACAAATGACCACCGATTGCAAAGGAAAGCAATTTCTTCTAGAAGAATTGTTGGAGCGTTTCAATGCTGATGGAGAGAACTTTTTGGCTAAGATCGTTACAGGTGACGAAACCTGGGCACATCATTTTGAACCTGAGACAAAAAGACAGTCAATGGAGTGGCATCATCCGCTATCACCAAGAAGAAAGAAATTCAAGACAATTCCTTCAGCTGGAAAGGTCATAATCACTGTCTTTTTGGACATTGAAGGTGTGATTCTTGTGGACGTTATGCCAAGAGGAGAGACAATCAATTCGCAAGCTTACATTAAGACATTGAAAAAAACTCAATCAACGTTTTCGCAGAGTTCGGCCGCACAAGAATCCAGAAGACCTGCTTCTCCTTCACGACAATGCGCGAACCTCACACAAGTCTGGCAACACGGGAAGCAATCACCAAATTGGGTTGGACTGTACTACCCCATCTACCCTATAGTCCCAATTTGGCACCCTCTGATTTGCATCTATTTGGCCCACTTTAAGATGCACTTCGTGGGACAAGGTTTGAAGATGATGAAGGAGTGATTCATGCAGCGAAGAAATGGCTACATGATCAAGACACAATCTGGTACGGGCTGGGAATACATGCACTTGTTTCGCGCTGGCATAAAGCCGTACAAGTTGATGGGGATTATGTTGAATAATACCGATGTTTACATGACATATCCATGTATATTGTGTATAAATTTCATGCTTTTTGAATAAACAGCTCTTGAGAAAAACGATGTGGTGCATTACTTTCTGAACGCCCCTCGTATATATATATATATACACACTAGCAGTCACACCCGGTATTGCCCGAGTATAACAAGAAAGTAACTAAACGTTTATTACATTCAGACAGCGGTTCTAAAATATAGATTCATCATCATCAACAACTCAACCCGTAACCCGTCATGGGTCGTAGGGGTGCCATGGTGGAAGCATCAGCAGACAGGGTCCTCCACTGCTCTCTATCCTCAGCAATGCTTACAAGTGTGGAAAAACCTTGCCCTGCCCATTCTTTGATGTTATCAGCCCAGGATTTTATTTACCTTCCTCTTCTCCGTTTACCTTCGACTGTTCCCTGGAGGATCGTTTTCGAAAGGGAGTCATGACGAGTTACATGCCCAAAACAGGCAAGCTTTCGACGTTTCACTACTGACAAAAGTGGTTCTTGGTGGCCTGCATACGTAGACTAGGTAGCTCAAAGTCGGCCAAAATATAGCCCGAATGAGTCAAAAATTCGCCCGAAATAGCCCAAAATATCGCCCAAAAACTTCCAAAATATCGCCTGAAGTAGTCCAAAATATCATCTAAAGTAACCCAACATGACCCAAAATATCGCCCGAGGTAGTTCAAAATATCGCCCAAAGTAGCCCAAAATATCGCCTGAAGTAGTCCAAAATATCGCCCGTGTAGCGAGAGGAAAGATATAATGATGGTGATATTATCCTGGACAAATAGATGTATCAGATGATACCAGGATAGTGCCAGATAAGAGACTGGTCTTACAAGAAATACCCCATTCTCTGAAAAGAGTAATGGTGTATCGACATCAAAGGTATAGTCAAGCTGTATAGGTTCCTAGATGAGATGGTAATGTACTATCTAGATTCCTATGGGCTCCTCTCCAGACTAACCTTAGACAATGACTCTGCTAGGGGTAATTAACTACACAACAAGAACTTTAAAACAAATTTAAATAATTCACGGAAGACTCTGGGTACAATTTATAATTTATTTATATACAAGATCTTTTCTTCTTTGTTCTTTGTTAATTTTCAAATAAAATTCAATTGATTGCAAAATAAATTATGGGTCACTTTCATATATACATAACACGTTTACAGTTAATGTCTTAAACTAATATAGTTCCTATTCACTGTTTTCTTGCTTCCTGATGAAATCTGTCTCTATTTTTGTGCCATGAACATCTATTTGCTGACTTGGTCACTGTAGGTTTAGCATGACACTCAGGGCAGCATATAACCTGAAACAATATATACAACCTACGTAGTATTGCTCATTGTCGCCTTAGCCAGTCAGGAGATATAATGAGACAGTTCAGACAAGCTGTGGTTAATCACAAGAGACATAGTAAGTCATAAATAACACAATTCGTTCCAGTTCTAGCACAATAATTCAGTAATTCACTTGTTACAGTTTTGTCCATGATTTGTTTCTATAAAATCATATAGGCCTTATGGTAATCATTGTGTACTATATCAAATAATACAGAAAATCAATCTGTTATAGTCACTCCTTCCTCCAGTTTGGATAGTCCTTTCCAGCAAGCATAATATCTTTAAAATGCTTTCCACAAACAACTAGCTCAATCCATTTGTTCTACTGATTTAATACAATTAAACTAAACTAACACACTTCAGTTTTTCCTCCAGACATAACACAATAATTATACACATACCAATATTACCTTAAACCCACATTGATAATATATTTACAAATATATATTTAATTAACATCTCGCTTACCCTCAATCACAGACAGGCTTTCAATGGTTACACAGTCTGCTCACACTTTTGCAGATGGCAACGGAGGTGATATAAATGCTGAGCTCTGTGTCTGTAGTTTGAATTAGGCGCCGAGTGTGTCTGTGTCATTCGTTCTCTCTCTATAGTGGTCTTGCGGAGATACGAGATGACAACTAGCCCAAAGTACGTTTGCATGCATCCAAAATCGTGTAGGCAAGGCAAGGTGTGCTTAGATAGTAAATCTAAAATAGTTCTGGAATCCTTATTTCTGTACCGATTTCCTCCATCTTAGGCTTATTTTACTCATATGAATAAGCTCTATGACTATGCCTATCCACTTTATCCTATAATTTATCCGAAAATTCACTGGAGCAGCCGAAACAGAGAAAAACACAACATGGTTCATGCTGCACTGTCTTCTGTTCATTGGTCAGTTAAATCCACGGGGTTTGCGCGGCCATAAATTTTGAATGATGCCGAGATATGATTCAGACTTCATTACAGCCCGGTAGCCCAAAATATCATCCGAAGTAGCCCAAAATATCACCCGAAGTAGCCCAACGTCACCCAAAATATGGCCTGAAGTTGTCTAAAAATTGAAATAAGTAACCCAAGTAGCCAAAAATACCGCCCAGAGTAGCCCAAAGTCTCCCAAAATAGCACAAAATACGGCACGTAGTAGCCCAAAATATCGTCCAAAGTAGCCCAAAATATCGTCCAAAGTAGCCCAAAATATCGCTCGTGTCGCCCAAAATATTGCCCGAAGTAGCCCAAAATATAGCCTGAAGTTGGGTAAAAACCCCTCTCAGTAGCATGAAGTCCCCAAATTATCACCGGAAGTAGCCCAAAGCCGCCCAAAATATCGTCCCAAGTAGCCAAAAATTGCCAGAATTAGCACAAAGTCGCCTAAGATATTGACCGAAGTAGCCAAAAATCGATCACCCGAAGTAGCTCAAAAATCGTCCGAAGTGCCACAAAGACGCCCAAACGGTCGCTGAAAATATCTAACGTAACACAAAAAGGGTGGAAATAGGGATTATTATTTTTTAAATGGGAACCAAGGGAAATAACACAATTAATGTGTAACTTTCATTACTAAAATAACTTGTTGCGTCCCCTGAAACAATGACACAAACTGACAGACAGAGGTTCTAAAATATAGATTATATACAGGGTGTCCATAAAAGATTGTACCCTTTTCAAAAAAAATTTATTCTCGGCCCCATGATGTGGTACGAGGATGCCTTCTATTACAAAAGTAAGATAATCTCAGCAAGTTTTCAAGCATACCATAAAAGAATGTATCTATTGTCGTGGTTGAGTTAGAGTGTAGAGTATTTCTTGAGTTGGACAATAGTATTGAAATCGACAAGGGATAGTGGACTGACAGAGTTATAGCTTACACACAGATATAGTGTAATAGGAGGTGGACTTGAGACAAACCTGGAGAAGATTTATTAAAGTTATTACTCTCTCCAAGCCCTCAACACACTTATACTGTCTAAGCACCTCCTGCTCTCACTCTTTTCTCTTATCAAAATAGAGATTATAGTAAAGAGCTTGAAACAATTTAATTATGGATGGAAGGGTCGTGAACAGCGCATTAATAAATGTGTAAACTTTATTAAAGAAGAAAAGCATGAAAATAATGCATCTCATCACAACAACATAAAATTACATAAATAATCAAAATATGCCAAATACACCAACAACGCACACACACAACCAATCATAAAACCTGCAGAACACGGAGAAATAAATAAACCGAGGGACAGTCCGTCCGCTTTCGTGGGACCAAATGTAATAGCTCCAATGTCTTTACGTAAATATATACTCCATGGGTGATGGAATTGACCTGTAAATCCAATAAAGGCGCTAAATTTGGGGACCCCTGATTGCGTGAGGGGGGCTGGAACTCTGTATTTATCTCCGGTTTACCAAATAAATAGGCTGAGTGTCAGTCTGTCCGCTTTCGTGGGACCAAATGAAATAGCTCCAATGTCTTTACGTAAATATATACTCCATGGATGATGGAATTAACCTGTAAATCCAATGTAGGCGCTAAACATTGGTGCCCCTAATTGCGCGAGGGGGACTGGAACTCTGTCTATCTCTCCTGCAGACTAAATAAACAAACTGAGCGACAGCCTGTCCGCTTTCGTGGGACCAAAGGCACTAGCTCCAGAAAGGTGTCTTACATGTAGATCCTTCAAGGTGAGGGAATAAGCCTACAAAACTTTCCTCGGTGGTGCTAAACGTTGGTGACCCCTAATTGCGTGAGGGGGGCTGAAACTCTGTCTATCTTTGGCTGGCCACTCCTAAGTGTGAGGTTCTACATAACCCAGAAATACACCAGACGAAAATACTTGAGGACAAAGAGTCCCAGGCGCTCTTATCCGGCGCTATTGCTTGCTTGGCATTAAATCCGGTTTAGGCTGGTTTGACTGTGGTTGACTGAGTGCCCCGTTTAGGCACACAAAGGCTGGTGATTGAAATTCTGCTATAGACCCTGAGCTGATTGATATGCTGGAAGCCGCCATGCTCTGACTGGAGCTCAATAGGCGAGTAGTAGACTACTACTGCAACCGATGATTTCAGATTTAGAGTTGGCTCGTTACACTACGTGAGCTTAACTTCCGTGAGAGGGAAATGGCGTTGACAAAAGACAGGTTTTGGATCAGGTAGGGGGTTTGACGACTCGTGATTGCTAGCTGTATTCAGAATCGCTCTAGAACGATGAGAATGTGACATTCTTCGCCTGCCTGGAGACTTGACTCTAGCAATTCGGTATCCCTGATCCCAGAAATGAATAAACTGTGGCTGAATCATAATTTTATAATTATATCTATGCCTGGTGACTGCTTTCTGCGAAAGTTATATGCCTTATCTCATGATGGTCCATCTCGGGCCAGGAAAATATTCACGAGTGTGTTAGTCTATTAAGACTAACCAGATTTATAGTTTACATACAACGCCACCCAGGACACCTGCATGACCTGATTCTACAGATGTATCGGCGTAATGCGTAATAAAGAGTAAGACAAAGGTTATTCTAGAGACATCAGAAGTCAACAACCGCAAGAAAGTTCCTTCAGGTAGAGAAATGCAAAATATTATGGTCTGGGGCCACAACAAATCTCACCTGAATTGAAGATCAAACTCGTTTACCGACCGCAGAAGATTGGTCCCTGCTAACGAGCCGTGTCTTCAAAGAAACCGTCTTTCGCTCGTTCGAACACTCTAAGCGTAACATAAATGTTTCTCTGGTCAAACGAACCACAGGTGCGTTTAGATAACATTACGTGAACTGACCGTTGAAGGAATTTATTACTGAAGGCCAGCCTGAACGTAAACAACCCTCGGGTGGGGTTTGCGAAGGTGAAGAATGAAAGAAAAGAAGAATACAAATGACGAGGAAACCAGGACATTAAAAAAGTAATAACATATGGAACGGAATGGTAAAATAAATTATCAGTCACTGTGACAAGTTGCCCCCTTTTTAAAAGTTCGTGGAACACGGACTGAATGACAGTAATTTATCTTTTCCATAGACGTTCATTGTAGCAAAATATGCGAGAATAAACGCTCAATTCAGTACGATTTAGGCATAAAATGATAATAAATACATTAGCCCGCATGTGTCTGACGGTTGTCATCTTCGAAGTCAGCATCGCTGCCTTTTGCACAGTGCTAAGACTAGAGAACGATTTCATGGAAAAAAGTCTGACACGCTTTAGTTTCGTTTTCGAGAAACACTACTAATATTTAATTTTGCCCAATCTGCTGTATACACTTTGTAGTCTAGCCTTACAATTAACTATTGGCGGAAGTACACCGCAATATAGCTATCTGAAGTAACACTTTCTGTCAACTTTGTAGCAAAACCAGTAGTACTCCTTACATTTTTTGGTAATATTACACGATAAAATGCTAACTAATAACGCAAATCTTAAACCCGCCCCGTCTAACCCCCGCTTCGCACACAGTCTGCAACGCATATATTCACATTGCGAAAAAGCCAGCAAGGCCAAACCACGCAGACAGTTTTATTTCCTCCTAGTGGAAGCATTTCTGATGTAACTAAAACAAGTTAGTTATTTGAAAAATACATGCTCGCAAGACGGAGGGAAAGATGGCGGACTTGCGTAAAATTTTATTTGACGATGGACGATGACAAAAATTGAAAATTTTAAACCATTATGAAGTTCCCCATAAGAATTATATGGTAGTATGACGTGGAGTTGGCTGAGTAAGAATGTACTTTAAAATATACGATATTCCCAGTATTAGAGAAGTTATTGAAGAAATACTAATCTCTAAGACCACACGACCAGACACACTGGCGTTCCTGCTCATGTTTTTGGTAACGTTAGCGGGACGCGAGCTGGAAAAAGAGGCAGGGAGGTACATTCAAATTAGCTTGAGGTGAACAGAGTATGAATGGGAAAGGGAAAAGGTAGGAGAAATGTAATCCTAAACGTGATATCTTTTGTATTTGGCATGACTAGAGCAGACAAACCAATCGACCACCAGTTATTCAAAATTGTTTTGGGTTTTTCATTCAAACTGCATTTGAATTCAAGTAGTAGAACGTTACGATTGGTTAGGCTGGTAGATATTAGCAAAAGGCTTTGATTATTCATGGCCAGTTTAACTAATATTGTTATACAGATACGCTGAAAAAACAGCTGTGTTAATTATAAATTTAAATAAAGAATCAAGTCACAGTCTGTACGATTCGGAGGAAGCTGAGGCCATTTCTTCACAAAATCAGCGTCATTTGTTTATATATTTCTTGATTATGAGGGTCTATGTTCCTGTTGCCGGCTGGTGACAGGAAACCTGCTGAGTGCTTATAAACGCCAACCAGTCTCCAGTCAGACTTATATGCTGTTGAATATCCAGTAGGAGCTTTGGCGAGTGTTGACGTGAAATTTCTGCAACTACCCATCGTATTATCTTACAACAAGGACTCTCAGGTGAAGAGTAAAACCTCTGGGGCATCTCTGACATTTTCTTGTGTTTCAAAATATTACACAGGAATTTTATGGGGGTATGATGACTACAGCCCTCATATACAGTGACTCTCCCGGTAGATAACTAAAGTGAACTAATTTAATATTCCATACAGGAAGAACAGTTATAATACATAATAACTTTAAGTTATTGGGCAGATTGTCCCAACAGTTTTTAATTGTTCCTTTTCTGTAAACTATCTTGCCCTTGTTTTCAAAGACCTGTCCACAAGCTATGAATGGACAGGCAAAAATAAATTGTAAATACTTGTTTTAAAGAAAAACTTAACTGCTAGTTATTAACTTCTTTAATAGAAACTTAAAGTGTTTGATTGTTGTGTACCATCATTCATTTATCGCCTAGACACTAGGTACACCATACACTAGAGCCACGAGATTGACCGTGTGATCCCTAGGGAGGTAGCGTTAGGTTCTCTGCACATAATTCATCATCATCATCTCTAGAGTCAGAGACCTACATGTGCTTGACCTCACACGGTTATAGCAGACACCTTTTCATTCTTTTAGGACACCATCATAACCTCCCCAGCAAAATCAACTTTGCTACATTCATTACATGTCGTTGGAACATCCTATACTCATAATCAAAATCGTATCCAACTTCTGTCTGACTATCTGTAGCTTCTTATCTCAGGTTAAAGAGCTACTCCTGGGAGAAAAAAAAAATTAACCGTTAAAATTTTTTTTCTGACTTTTACAACAAGAGTCGTCAGATTTATGAACCCAAAAACTCAGCAGTGATACCAGCAACCTTTACCTGCTGTCTCATGTGTAGCATGAACAATAAATGTAACTAAATATTTATGATTGCTGTGGAGAAAAAAAAACGCTGTTCCGACTTCCACCAAAAGAAATAGTTCGATATGTCTAGGGGATAGCAATTCCTATAATCTGCAGAACACTAACTCTAAGAATCAGAATAGAATCTTGTGAGAGATTCATCCTCGGAACGAGCACACATTAAATGTCGTACTAGATGGGTTCAAGAATCCCGGACGGGCTCCCATTAATGTGTCCTCATCTGTTGCGATTGCTGCAGATGTGGCTCAAAATCTCGGATGAGCAAACCATTAATGTGTTTGCTGCCGATGTAGCTCAGAATCACGGACGAGCACCCATTAATGTCGTGGTTGAGTTATTTGGGGTTAAAGAGTCCCAGGCGCTCTTATCCGGCGCTATTGCTTGCTTGGCATTAAATCCGGTTTAGGCTGGTTTGACTGTGGTTGACTGAGTGCCCCGTTTAGGCACACAAAGGCTGGTGATTGAAATTCTGCTATAGACCCTGAGCTGATTGATATGCTGGAAGCCGCCATGCTCTGACTGGAGCTCAATAGGCGAGTAGGAGACTACTACTGCAACCGATGATTTCAGATTTAGAGTTGGCTCGTTACACTACGTGAGCTTAACTTCCGTGAGAGGGAAATGGCGTTGACAAAAGACAGGTTTTGGATCAGGTAGGGGGTTTGACGACTCGTGATTGCTAGCTGTATTCAGAATCCCTCTAGAACGATGAGAATGTGACATTCTTCGCCTGCCTGGAGACTTGATTCTAGCAATTCGGTATCCCTGAAACTGAGACCCAAAAGAGACACCCTTTACATTAAGCAACAACAAAATCACACTAATGTTATATAACATAGTTATGCTCCGCTCCTTCCACTCTATCAATTATCAGCATGTGCCCGCATAGGCTTAATATATTTTGTACACCCACGTACCTGTCAGCAAAATCTACTCCTCTTCTTCCCACTAAACATACAGGAAACCTAACCTTGTAGTTACAGTTAAATGGTTATGCTATCATCTTACAACATTTAAATGAATTTACATAAACAGATTACAGCATGTGACATTACAACATTAAATCATATGCCCCTTGGGGGAAAAATATGATCCCAGAAATGAATACATAGAAAACTGCAATGTTCCTGCTATAATAATACAGCTGTGGCTGAATCATAATTTTATAATTATATCTATGCCTGGTGACTGCTTTCTGCGAAAGTTATAGACTAGTGCCTAGCCACACAAGTAAGCATATCATGATTCTCCCTTGCCACTAGAAATATCTATCAAAAAGGAATAAGTAACTTTCTCCTATAATTCAGTGTTAAGTGAATGATCCACACCTCTGACCTTATCTTGCAGAAATGACAGTTAATTTTGCTGACTCTTAACCCAATGGTAAGCATTGTATGAACTGATTCTACGCCTAGTATCTGTTATTGTAAGTTTATCATTTCCCATTATAAACCGTAACAGTTTAAGCACCACTTAACTAAGGCCGTAGACAGCGCTACATTATCACTGAATTAAATTTACCGGGAGAAATCCTCAAAAATGAAGTAAGTCACATTCCTATCAGATATATAAAAAGCTAACATGAATATTTATATATTAATAAGACATGTCAACTCACCCCGAAAAATGACTAGAGATAGGCCTTAACATTTAGTTCTGTGTTAAAGTCTGCCTTATCTCATGATGGTCCATCTCGGGCCAGGAAAATATTCACGAGTGTGTTAGTCTATTAAGACTAACCAGATTTATAGTTTACATACAACGCCACCCAGGACACCTGCATGACCTGATTCTACAGATGTATCGGCGTAATGCGTAATAAAGAGTAAGACAAAGGTTATTCTAGAGAAATCAGAAGTCAACAACCGCAAGAAAGTTTCTTCAGGTAGAGAAATGCATAATATTATGGCCAGCGGCCACAACAAATCTCTCTTGAATTAAAGATCAAACTCGTTTACCGACCGCAGAAGATTGGTCCCTGCTAACGAGCCGTGTCTTCACAGAAACAGTCTTTCGCTCGTTCGAACACTCTAAGCGTAACATAAATGTTTCTCTGGTCAAACGAACCACAGGTGCGTTTAGATAACATTACGTTAATTGACCGTTGAAGGAATTTATTACTGAAGGCCAGCCAGAACGTAAACAACCCTCGGGTGGGGTTTGCGAAGGTGAAGAATGAAAGAAAAGAAGAATACAAATGACGAGGAAACCAGGACATTAAATAAGTAATAACGTATGGAACGGAATGGTAAAATAAATTATCAGTCACTGTGACATCTATTTCTTTCTTTTTATTTCACCTACTTGACCAGTGTGTGGAGAGACATGAAACTATTACCGGTTGCAACTCAACTGCGAAAGTTTCACTTGAAATAACCGCCATGCGTATGCCAAGGGTGCACATATTGAGTCTTTGTAAGGTATGCTTAAAAACTTGCAGAGATTATCTTACTTTTGTGATAGAAAGCATCCTAGTACCACATCATGGCGCCGAGAATAATTTTTTTGAAAAGGGTACAATCTTTTATGGACACAATGTATAAAGCAACAGGTGATGTTCCGCTGTTTTATATGGGTGTTGGTAGTATCTAAGTTTGGGCTGTTTTTTTAAATAATTTAAAAAAAAATTAGGGTCAATTCTATTTCTATGAGAGTTAAATAAGCACTGCTTACATTAATCTAGTAAACTTATGATAACTGTCAACAACAATAAAATGCTCAGTTTTCAAAAATTTTAATATGTATTATAAAATTTAACACATTCGTTCATTATTAATATGCTTGTTGTTGTTATTGTTATTGATCCATGGTAAAGGCACAGAGACTCAGGACGTGACGATGCTGTTGCCTTCAGCTTTTGGTCATATGCCTAGAGCCTTGGAGAACTCGCACACATATCAAATGTACTAAAGTGCTTTTATAATAAACATGTACACCATGATGTATTTTCATTCACTCCCTACTCTCAGTGGAGCCTGCGACCACCTCTGCTGTTGATTCATTGTGAGGAAACCCGCACGAAGCAGTCACCAGCTCTTACAGGGATGGTTCATGCATGGAGGCATATCTGGAGTTATTCTTATATGACCACCAGCAATACATAATGCTACAATATACGTACGTGGAAATGAACCTCTGTCTGTGAGGCTAATTACATCCTCATTGACTTGAAATCATCCACACATTTCCAGGGATTCCCCCAGTGATGAAACATATCAAGAGCCCAGCATTGCACACTAAGCTTGGTGGAATCACTTGAGCGTGAGACGTGATTCTATGGCTTTGACTTGGTTGACTGCAAGCAGAAGGGTCTCACTATAGACCCAGTGATAGACAGAAGAAGCTGAGAAATGGCTCTGTGCAGGACGTGATAATTCCTTGGGAGAGCCCAGAACCAGAGTACAGTATTTTAGCTCTGCATAGTTGAAGAGCCCCCTTGGATGGCGGGGAGTGCATAGTATGTCACACATTTCTTACTCCCAGCTTGGGACCAGATCTGACGATCCTTTAAATGCAAGACAAGCTGGAGAAACTGGAGTTCATAACTTCACCTCAACAAGTTTCGGAATGACAGAAACGCAACAGGAAAAGCCTAAATCTACAATGCAGTTAATATAAGGAGTCTTCAACTTGGTTTTGCTGCTTGTCCTGAAGTGATCTGTTTCACAACACGTCCTCTGAGTAATTCTAACCAAACCGCGCGCCATACTTTATGATAACTGCCTGATACACGGACCAATCAGAAGGTATCTTTATGCCTTGTTTACTAAAGCCTGGTACTGTCAAAATAGCCTGGACTAATCTGTGCAAACGAGTGGAGGACGACATTTAATTACAGACTTAGGAAAGAAGTACCACCTGGAAGAGGTCACCAATGCAATGGAGGGAATATTGCTCTACATGCCGTGCAGAGACGTTTACGAAAAGTACTAAAGGACGAGAGAAATCTTTGGTTGAATGCATCGAGGCCTCAGGTTAGTCCATACTTTTGCTGTTTAGAATACGCATAGAATAAAATGCACTTAGGACAGTAAAAGACTATTAGCTAGGAAGATGTAGAATAATGCAGGGCGTGTTTTAAGCTTTAGATGAAGAAAATCGCTCCAGGAATAACGTAGATACATAAATTCGTAGTTTTCCTGATTTGCACACCTAGGCAGATTTAAAAAAAACATTTTTGGATGCAAATTCTAGCGAGCAGGAAACCTCCTCTGGCGTCCGACCTCGGACTATAAATAACGGTGTGCTAAACGGAAATAGGCCAGTCATATTTTGAAAATTACAGCAAGCGCAAAACGTGTTAGTGAATAGTGCCTTTGCCTTCTGCATCTGAGAGCAGACCATTATAACCATTAACAGCTCGACTGTATGTGCCTGAGGGTAAGAAAGAATATATATATATATATATATATATATATATATATATATATATATATATATATATATATATATATATATATATATATATATATATATGCCTATAAATATATGTATTTTTAGTGATTAATTCATTTGTGCGTTAGGAAGTGTGTAGAATGTGTTAGAAAACTACGGTGTGTTGCCGGCGGACTTACAGGCCTGTGTATAATTCTGGAGGCAAAAGCCAGCCTTGTGAAATATTCAAAATAATTAAGAATGATGGCAACAGTGTGTCTGTAGGGTTAGAAAAGCATTTAAAGAATTATTTCTTGATGGAATGACACACACATCAGGAACGTAAGGAAGGATGAAAGCGATTGTTTTACTGGATTGTATAAGCTATTACTTAGTATTTTATACAAGACCTAATCATTGTATGGAGGCGGATCATGGACAAATGGCTTTAACTAAGGGTGTAGAGGGAAATTGTGGTCATAGTGAACTGGAGTTGGTTGTCCCTGTTGTACTATGTCCTGTGCATTTGCTAGCACACTGTCTGAAACTGTCTATCATCCCTAACTGTTGTGAGAATGGGATAGTCATGGTCAATATAGGAGTTATGTAACAAGTTGATCCTTTGAAAGGGCAGTAATTCTGAATATGTTTTTGGGCAAAGTAGATTATGAGTTACAATACTTGTATACCTGATTAAGCTGAGGTTTGTTTAACGTTATAATAGAAACATATCCTTTTTATTTTGAGGGACAGAGTACAGGAAAGCGTGCGAACGCTTTTATCTCAAATGCTGAGATGTATTTATTCTGTACTGTTTTTGAGCTGTGTTCAAAAACAGCAGAGTCTCGTTTTGGGTTTTTTGGCGGGACTAGAGTGTGTGATCCCGGAGAGGAGAGAGGGATTCGGAGCGTTGGACCGGGAGTGGTCAACGCTGTCTGTGTGTGTTTTTCGAGGATGTATGCCTACGTAGTGCTTTGAATAATGTCGACTTAATGTTTTTGCTGTGTGGATAGGCCATATTATGTATTTGTGAAGCTTTGAGGAAGCTATTATGAGTCCAGGATTGGGACAGGCCATATTATGTATTTGTGAAGCTTTGAGGAAGCTATTATGAGTCCAGGATTGGGACAGGCCATATTAAGTATTTGTGAAGCTTTGAGGAAGCTATTATGAGTCGTGAGGACTTTAGGCCATAATTTATGTGAACTGCTGGGTGCAGTATTATAAGTCTAGCGCAGAGATGAGTCGTGAGGACTTTAGGCCATTATTTATGTGAACTGCTGGGTGCAGTATTATAAGTGAGTCATGAGGACTTTAGGCCATTATTTATGTGAACTGCTGGGTGCAGTATTATAAGTCTAGCGCAGAGATGAGTCGTGAGGACTTTAGGCCATTATTTATGTGAACTGCTGGGTGCAGTATTATAAGTGAGTCATGAGGACTTTAGGCCATTATTTATGTGAACTGCTGGGTGCAGCATTATAAGTGAGTCATGAGGACTTTAGGCCATAATTTATGTGAACTGCTGGGTGCAGTATTATAAGTCTAGCGCAGAGATGAGTCGTGAGGACTTTAGGCCATTATTTATGTGAACTGCTGGGTGCAGTATTATAAGTGAGTCGTGAGGACTTTAGACCATTATTTATGTGAACTGCTGGGTGCAGTATTATAAGTGAGTCGTGAGGACTTTAGGCCATTATTTATGTGAACTGCTGGGTGCAGTATTATAAGTGAGTCGTGAGGACTTTAGGCCATTATTTATGTGAACTGCTGGGTGCAGTATTATAAGTGAGTCATGAGGACTTTAGGCCATAATTTATGTGAACTGCTGGGTGCAGTATTAGAGTGCAGTATTATAAGTCTAGCGCAGAGATGAGTCGTGAGGACTTTAGGCAATTATTTATGTGAACTGCTGGGTGCAGTATTATAAGTGAGTCATGAGGACTTTAGGCCATAATTTATGTGAACTGCTGGGTGCAGTATTATAGCGCAGTGTTATAGCGCAGAGATGAGTCGTGAGGACTTTAGGCCTTGATATAGATCTGCTGATGAATGCTGAAGAGTATTGTATTGCAATGACTTGTAATGTGACTGTGTGTATATCAATGTAAACGTGATCGTGCTGTGACTTAATAAAGCGACATTTAAATTACACCAGATGTTTACGGCCATCCATGACTATTATTTACGTACCTGTGTTGTGAGTGACTGTTCTACCACACACTCACTAATACATACCTAACACAGATACGACGGCACACCTACGCCACCCATACACCGTTACTATTCATCCTCGGGGATTATCAGTGGTGGTTTCCAGTACAATTTGGAACGAACTCATTTGACAATTCGCGTGACAAGACTTTGGGTGAACTTAACTTTATTATAATTAGCCCTGAGTGGGCGTGGCTTGTTCTGTTGTACATGGCTCGTACAACAACAGTTGGACAATATCACATTACTCAGTATCAATACTCAGTACTCAGTATCGCTTTGCCCGGAATTAACCAGAAACTAACTTGAGAGATTATTTAACAGACTGAAGGATAATATTGATCGATACAGTCCACATATCTGTATCATCTGGTGGACTTGTTTTCGGGTTCTGACACCCGCAACAGTCGTTTTGAGAGCACTTCATACGTGACCTGAATCTCATGTGCTTCAAACCGTGACCTAGTTTGTAGGATACCTGTGTAACGCATTTGGGAAACGCCTTATTCGTGGTAACAATCAGCTTTATAGCACTGTCGGTTGACGTCCTGTGTCGTACCTGTGGAAAACAACAACGTCTGTAGTCTACATTTGCTATCAGATGTGCAGTGAAATTATCAAGCAGCGAGCCAGCAGTTTATGAGCTGATACAACGTCTGAAGGATAGCGTGTACAAGTCGAGTGTATGTGCAGTTGTACCAGTCATTTTGCAAGTATAACTCGAGTCAGGAGCGGGTTTGCTGTGTTCCTGTTACGATCATCATGTGCTCCTATGCAGGATTCGAGCACGTACCTTACTGAAGCGAGGACCTAAACGGAAGAGAATCTAGATCCAATACCTTTCGGCGATAGACTGTTTTAGCGTCAGAATTATGTGATATTTAAAGTCTTGGCGGAAGGGAATGGAAAATTGACAGATAAGTGATTTTTGTTTGTTCTGTAAAGTGTGTCATGTCACTCATGTCCTCAGGCCTTCTGAATTCTATGCATTTTTTTTTTATAATTCTGTTGTTGTTGTTGTTTATGTCTATAATGACATATAAGTAGAATTTAATGCATAAGTAATTTATGGCTATTAACATGTGGTGTTGTCTTCCATGATATGGATATGACCATATAAAGGTTCTTTGTACAGAAATTGATCTGACAATAATTAGAAAGGGTTGCAATTTATTGTATGATGATTTAGCTGTCAGGAGTAGAAGGATCATTGATACATATATAGTGATCTTGATAAATAAGTAACTATGGATGATGACGAAATGGATCCTGGTAATATGTGGCCTTTATTGGAATATTTATTTCAAGAGGGTAAAAATTTTCAGAGATTAAAAGGACCAGAACTGGAAGCACACGTGATGGACGAATTGTTGGTCAGTGCGTCGAGAGCACTAAGGATTTTGCGAGGATAGATTTAAGTCAATCCCTCATTTAAGAATGGCTAGGAATTTAGCAAAGTTTACTGCTGCTCGACCTTCGTGTATTTGTGTATAAGAATATTCATGTTGAACACGACAATATATTGAAGGGGATACACAATATAATTGCTGACAATCAGGAAAAGAAGCTAGAAGATGAGGAAGTAAGAGTCAACAGACAGGAAGGAAAAAATTGCTTAAAGGGTAAAGCTGAAGAGAGTGAACTTAAGGAAAAATTAGCTAAACTTACAAGTGATTTAAATAGATCAAACCTGGAACTTGCTAGAGTACAAGCAAGTTTGGATTCTTCACTATTGAAGGTTAAAGAATTGGAGGTCCAGATAAAAGTTAAGCATGTTGAGGTGGAAAACCTTACACAAGAGATCCAACGAAGGAAAGACATGTATGAAAAATTAAAAGCGGAAACCAATGAGCGAGAAGGATTATACAATGTAATGATACATGATGTATGTTTTGATAAACTTGAAGAGAAGAATACTGTATTTCCAGGGGAAGTCGATGAGCTGGTGAATAATAATAATGGTGAGAATGAAACACAGTCAATAAAGGTAAATAAAGAGCAAGATGGAAAAGAGACATTGGTAGAGTTGACCTCTGAGAAAGAGAAGGTTGCTAAGATTGAGAAATTGCTAGCAGAAGAAGGTTGCAGAGTTTTGGCTCTTAATGATTTAAATAAGAAACTTAGTCAAGAGATTGCGCATAGAGATATTGAAATTGCAGAGGCCAGAAAACGGGTAAATGGCCTGCTTGACATCGTCTTGGATAAAAAAATGTGGTCTTCTGTCTATGTTGACAGTGATAGACAGAAAGTTGCGAAAAGTCAGCCCCATACACTTTTTTGCTCATAGAGAGGCCATACATGGTAAACATAGAACTTTTCGTGGGAGATACAACTTCCCTAGTGCTAGTGGTACTAGTGACTCTATTGATAATTCTTGGCGTCAGGCTAATAAAGATTCTTGTGTTTCAGCCAGTTCTATTGATTACGAAAAGAAATGTGAGAAATTGAAAGTTAAGGCTCCTAAAATCAATCACGTGTTTACTGTTGCAGATTCTGATAAACTTGTAACAGGGAATAAACATAGTACTATATTTTCCAAGAATGAAACCCACTATGGGCAGGAAAATAAACATTCTAAGGGTTCAGTTACTTGTCAAACTCAGCACAGCCAGTTTGACGGGATTGGTAAACATATTCCCATAGGTGAAAAGAAGAACATTGATAGTAAGAGATATAATCACAAGATTAGACAGTACCAAGAGAGTTTATCAAGTGATAATTTTGATTCTCCAAGGAATTGTAAACAATTTAGCGGATTTCAACATTTTGATCCGAAGAATTCTGTAAGTTATAGTAGAAATAACTGTAAGAAAAACTATCAATCTAGTGATGATTTTGCTACTGGAAAGCAAGTCTTGTCTAGTGGACATTTTTGTCAAAGAAGATATGTTAACAACAACAATGCTAACTTGGGTTATAGACATAACATTTGTCATAATAGAGGAATTGACAAGAATATAAAGAGAGATAATAGCTCTTCACATGTTTCTCTACATAACTTGACTCAGCAAAAGTCTAGAGTCATTGTTGGTAAACAAAGCAACTGTAGTAATAAATATTTTCATCATGTATCAAATAATAAGCGCAAGTATGCTAACTTTGCTCAACATGAGCCCAGAGTCAGTTGTAATAGAGATAAACAAGGTAACAATAACACTGGTGTTTTAAATACTATGTCTGATAATGTTGTTCAGCACGAGAAAGTGTCTCGGTGTTGTGAATGTAACATTTTGTTTCAGCCTACGGCAGTAATGTCTTCTGTGATGTCTAGAGATTATAAAAGAAGAGCTGAGGGCATTGTGAAAGGACCATTGCTTTACAAGGACCAAAGTACAGGGTAATTGTCATTGTGACTTCTACGTTTTTTCTCATTAGATTTCACCATTCATTAAAATGGAAATTTTCATTCATATATTTTGACAGAAGCGACTTTACGATAACAGTCAAGGCTCCTGTGACATATTAACTGTGAGAAAAGGAGGTCAACTTTGGGTCATTGTGTGCGTTCAAGCGTAACTTTTTCAGCGTCTCATTAAACATCGGATGTTTTACTTGCTCAGGGTCAAGAAATGTTGACAGGAAAGGGAAGCTATAGATTTGCATCTGATTTTTTTTTATAATTAAAATAGTAAATATTTTTTTTTGGTATTTGTTAGTATAATAAATGATATGTTCCTGATTTGCAATAACATGTAATTTCGTTTGAAATATTTAATGCATCATTTGATTGCCATGATTTTTTGTTTTTATTGTTAGCTATATTCCATTGTTGAACTTGCAGTGGTTTGTTTTGGTTTGTTGTTTTTGTAGCAGTTTTGTTAGGATAACTTTTTGTACATGTTGAGTTTGCAAGCCCTATGCACAAAACTCATTAGTTGTAATGGTGCAATAATTACTTCTAGATAATTCATGAGCACTTGAATTTTTTCTCATATGTTTTATGTGATGTATATTTTTTGAAAAAAAAACTTACATTTGTTAATGTGTGTCTGTTTAGAGATAGATTGTTTATATGTCCTTCATTATTTTTTTTTTTTAAAGGTCGATTTCATTGTTAGTTTATTTACTATAGCTTTGAATTGGTTGTAAAGGAAATATTTTTTATGCAGCTTAGTGCTACGAAACTTTTTTGTATTTTTTTTTTTGAAAATGTATTTTTTGAACGGTGTAATATTTTTTCTGTGCCAATGTTAATCTGTATATTATGGTTAGTAATGTGTAGTGTCATTAGTTCCTTGAAATTGTTTTTTAATGTTTGATGTATTTTCTGTATTTAGCGCGTGACTTTGAGTCAGTGCAAATCTTTTTGATAGCGTCTTATTTTTTGTTTGTGCGATATCTTGTATAATTTATTATTAGTTATGCATAAGTTTTATAATTTGGTTAAATTACTTACTATTCTTTTTGTCATAAGTTTTTTTTCACTTGTGTTGTTAGTATAGATATACTTTGTCATTTTGTGTTATAATTTTTTTTATCGTAGTTGTATTAACTTATATTATATGATGTGTGATTTAAATAGTTATTGTAAGGTATTGTTACAACTTTTTCTACATGTGCATCTTTACTTTTCATCTGTCTTTGTTGACTATTCGTCATCTCTTTACATTTTTTCTGTTGTCTTTTCAGCATAATCTGATATGTTGTTTATACTTCTGTCTTTCATCTTTGTCTCACTTTATGCTTCGTGTATACTTTTTTCTGTTACGCTACTTAGACTTTCATTCTTTGTATTGTTCAAGTAATGATGTAACTTTAGATCAGGGATAGTTGTATTTGCTTTACATGATTTGACATTGTGATATTATTTGTTGTTTTTCATATGATGATTTCACATTTTACTTCTTTTCGAATTATACTTTGTTTACTTGATATTATCATTTCTATTACTATTGTTTGTTGCTTGTTTGAGTATTATTGTATATGCTTAACTTAGTTCTGTAATAGATTAATTTTGAGATACTTAGCTTGGTTTTCTAATAGATTAATTTTAGTAATCATACGTTGGATGATTGTTATTTACTTTACATTTACTGCTAATATTTTGTAGATATACTATTTCTGACTTATCATAAGATGAATTTTGTAAAACATATGTTAGAACTCCATTATCTTTTAAATTTTTTCGTTTTGGGAGTTAATTTTCAAAAAAATGATAGAATCATTTTTTCCCCTGGGTGTGTCGGAAACTGTAACAAGTTGATCCTTTGAAAGGGCAGTAATTCTGAATATGTTTTTGGGCAAAGTAGATTATGAGTTACAATACTTGTATACCTGATTAAGCTGAGGTTTGTTTAACGTTATAATAGAAACATATCCTTTTTATTTTGAGGGACAGAGTACAGGAAAGCGTGCGAACGCTTTTATCTCAAATGCTGAGATGTATTTATTCTGTACTGTTTTTGAGCTGTGTTCAAAAACAGCAGAGTCTCGTTTTGGGTTTTTTGGCGGGACTAGAGTGTGTGATCCCGGAGAGGAGAGAGGGATTCGGAGCGTTGGACCGGGAGTGGTCAACGCTGTCTGTGTGTGTTTTTCGAGGATGTATGCCTACGTAGTGCTTTGAATAATGTCGACTTAATGTTTTTGCTGTGTGGATAGGCCATATTATGTATTTGTGAAGCTTTGAGGAAGCTATTATGAGTCCAGGATTGGGACAGGCCATATTATGTATTTGTGAAGCTTTGAGGAAGCTATTATGAGTCCAGGATTGGGACAGGCCATATTAAGTATTTGTGAAGCTTTGAGGAAGCTATTATGAGTCGTGAGGACTTTAGGCCATAATTTATGTGAACTGCTGGGTGCAGTATTATAAGTCTAGCGCAGAGATGAGTCGTGAGGACTTTAGGCCATTATTTATGTGAACTGCTGGGTGCAGTATTATAAGTGAGTCATGAGGACTTTAGGCCATTATTTATGTGAACTGCTGGGTGCAGTATTATAAGTCTAGCGCAGAGATGAGTCGTGAGGACTTTAGGCCATTATTTATGTGAACTGCTGGGTGCAGTATTATAAGTGAGTCATGAGGACTTTAGGCCATTATTTATGTGAACTGCTGGGTGCAGCATTATAAGTGAGTCATGAGGACTTTAGGCCATAATTTATGTGAACTGCTGGGTGCAGTATTATAAGTCTAGCGCAGAGATGAGTCGTGAGGACTTTAGGCCATTATTTATGTGAACTGCTGGGTGCAGTATTATAAGTGAGTCGTGAGGACTTTAGACCATTATTTATGTGAACTGCTGGGTGCAGTATTATAAGTGAGTCGTGAGGACTTTAGGCCATTATTTATGTGAACTGCTGGGTGCAGTATTATAAGTGAGTCATGAGGACTTTAGGCCATAATTTATGTGAACTGCTGGGTGCAGTATTAGAGTGCAGTATTATAAGTCTAGCGCAGAGATGAGTCGTGAGGACTTTAGGCAATTATTTATGTGAACTGCTGGGTGCAGTATTATAAGTGAGTCATGAGGACTTTAGGCCATAATTTATGTGAACTGCTGGGTGCAGTATTATAGCGCAGTGTTATAGCGCAGAGATGAGTCGTGAGGACTTTATGCCTTGATATAGATCTGCTGATGAATGCTGAAGAGTATTGTATTGCAATGACTTGTAATGTGACTGTGTGTATATCAATGTAAACGTGATCGTGCTGTGACTTAATAAATCGTCATTAAATGTCACCAGGCGTTTACCACAGTCCATGATTCTTATGTACGTGCCTTGTGGTGTGAGTGTCTACCCTATCACACACCCACTTGCAATATTCTACACGTCGTAACAAGTGACCAGTATCATCAAACAGTTGTAATAGTATCATCCTCGGGGCTTATCAAGTTACCTATAATTCGTTTCAGGTTATATCCTGTAAACCCAACTACAAATAATAAGGTCAACCACTACTGAGGGAACTCCTGATGCAAGTGCCTTTTGTGTTCAGAAGGCCAATCAGAAAGTACCTACTGCCTGGAGGAAGATCAGTAACTGTACTTCCAGGACCCAAGTGGACCCAGCTGCATTCTACAGATGAGTGTAACACAAGGCCACTGTATGGTATCCCAGTCACTCAAAGCTTATAGACATTTAATGATGACCCATATTGGGCATAGTCAATCCAGTGATAACCTCCTTTGACTTCAGAGACCTTTGATAATTTTTATGGAACAATTTTCAAGTGCTTATTTATTTAATTTTGTATTGAAGTTTGATTTTCGTTAAAGTTTTCAAAATAAGAACTGTAAATATAGACTGTAAATATTTACCAGAAGACTTACTTAATTATTTAAGTTGAGTTCAAGTTCTTGTTGGTAGATAATTTAGTTAATACCCCTAGCAGAGTTACAACAACAATAATATAATCAGAGGAGGATCTTGAGAGGGAGCCCATAGGAATCTAGGAACACATTATATCATCATACCTAGAAACTTATACAGCTTGATCCTATCTTTGATGTCGATACACCCTTATTCTTTTCAGAAAAAGGGGTATTTCTTAAAAGACCAGTCTCTTGTCTGGCAATATCCTGGTATCACCTGATACAACTTTTTGTCCAGGATGTCTTATAATTTCAATAATAATCAACCCTCTCGTGACACTGCTAAAGAGCGAGAAGCTCATCAGCCCTAGTTAAACAACAACAACAACATTGGTTCTTGTGTCAAGTTACTTGCCGTGATGAGGTTTCCAGCCTTATATGCCATTGTACACCCAGAAGCAAGTTATACATGTCAAAATGAAAATATAAAATGTACATAATACAACTTGCTCCAGGATTTGTTAAGGCGAACAAAGACTTTTTACATAGGAAACGTCCGAATATTGTTTAAGATGCCGTCTCTTTCAGGTGAGTTAGGTGTCTAACTGAGTGCACTTGAAGTTGGATCCTAGAACTTAAGGCGCAGAGGGATGTCTCTGGGGATACTTTCTTCTAATCTCAGAATTCACATCCAGTCCTATAGCCTGTCTTATAATTTCGTTCCTAATATTACCTGTTCCTGGATGTCAATGATATCTTCTCAACGAAAGTGGAAGTCAGTGAAGTAGTCTTACAATGGCTGCAGCATTTAAGAGAAATTTTCTGCCTACGTACCAGGGTTGATACTTGGAGGAGAAGTCCAATCAGGGGCAGTCTATCTTAGCATCTCAAATGCCAAACCAATTGCAGACAAGTGTCTGATGTTGGTAGAGGTCTATTCCCCGCCCTCATCTCTCATATAGAACATTACTACATGACAACATGACATCGCCTTTTACGTGTGATTTTCAAACTTTATAACCATATAAGGTCTTCTTTCGCCTGTCATGTTTACCAACTCACTCCTTCACAGATTTATCACTGATAATCTCCTCCAAGATGGTATTTTCCTGTAGGTGATTATCACAATAAAGTCAATCTGCCGATAGTATTACATCACTGTCCGTGTCTTAATCTTTATCAAAATTGACGTCTGTATAAGAAAACTAAGATAACTTTAACTCGTCTCGCCACTTCAGACACTTCACTGTTGGGTCGGAAGATGTAACGTAACGTGAACAAACAACTTCATTCTGCACTAACAGCAGTCAATGTTGTTCCAAAACTGGTCAAGCGATCAAATAAAGGTAAAGGAGTGACAAAGGATAAAAACACCCTGAAACATGAAAGTGTAAACAATGAATACTGACTGAATAATCACGTAAAATGAGTGGTAGAAAATACAACCGGAGAGGAGTCAAGACCCCCCCCCCCCCTCCCAAAAAAAGGGGAACGAGCGTATATCGTGGCATTGTGAAATAAAATAGAAAATTATGAGCAAATCGGTTCAACGATTGCAAATTTTATCTATAATCCATTAGCCCCACAATCTACTTATGTTCACGTGAGACACACAGAAAAAAACAAAACTAATATAATGTAGTATTCTTTAACATGAAATCTGTATATTTTTCGAAGTCTCTATTGAAGCGCTGCAATGGTGTCGTGTTTGATCTACGATATCGACACGCTCCAGTCTACCCAACTGTAAATGAGTGCCAGACTCTTCTCTTGAGTTAGGGAAGGAAAAGGCAGCAAGGAAAGGAACTGGTGACCCCACCTCTCGATGCTGGACACTAGTACATTGAAGTCTGTAACACTTCACACCAGTGGCGTATTCTCTACGTGTGCTGTGCGTGCTGCGCACACCTATGCCCGAAGGAAAATAAAAATTTAATTTATTATTCTATAAAATATTTCTCTTCTAATGTTCTTCTTTCGGACCGCACGCACCAGGATAACGGATTTTCCCGCATAGAATCAACGAGTATAATCTAGTTTCAGTTTCCCCAGACGCTATTTATAGTGCAGTTTTTAACTAGTTGGTAGCAATCGCCCGAAGTTTCTCGGGTAATTCCGTCACGATGCGTGCGGCTCGTTTCGGATTCACGTCTAAACACTGGTTTGATTGGAGCGGGGTCAAAGGCCAGATACGTCAATACAATACGAACATGCGTGCGGTGGGCCTAGCAGCTCTCGGGTTGTAAAAATCGGTTGTGTCCGTCCAGCGTTTTTTGTGATTAATTTTTGTTAGTTGCCGGGAATGCAGATTACACTGGCTAACAAAAAAAAAATTTTTTTTTCTTTCTCTAACATTTCTATGTTTTTCTGGTCAATTTTAATGCGCTGTTTTTAAATCTGCAAACCGTTTTTCTCTATCAGGTCGGGATCTCTAGAAATACGCAATTGAAGTTTTTTAACAACGCATACAGTATAACAACATCATTTGTACAAGAAGTATAACAGTTATGTAGGCTTGAATTTCTTTGCAGTCGACTTTCGTCGGTGAATGGCATGTGGTACATCGCGATGAAGCATCCAACAATAATCGGCAAGCATGGTCACACTCCACTGTCCTTGATAACGTGACTCCATTACGGCGATATCTTGATGGAATCGTTCTCCATGTTCATCGCTGACTTCGCCAAGGTTGTCAGGGAAAAAGTCAAGATGCGAATCGAGCAAATGGATTTTGAGGGACATGTTACAGCCCATAATTCTGTATGCATCTATGCCCTGCTTAACAATATGCACATAGTCGACAGATTTGTGATTTCCCAGAAAGTTATAGACGATCGATTTGAATGTCATCCATGCGCGAAGTTCACTACCATGTAACAAGTTCTCGAATTGTTTGTCTGCAATAACTTTCCTAATCTGAGGTCCTACAAAGATACCTTCCTTTATCTTTGCATCGCTAATTTGCATAAACTTTTCTCGAAGATAAGTGAAAGCTTTGCTCGTTTTATCTAAAGCTTTTACGAAATTCTTCATGAGCCCCAACTTTATATGTAACGGTGGTAAAATGATGCTGTCTTTGTTAACTAATGGCTCGTGTATTACATTTTTATGCCCGAGCTGCATACGATCCCTGATAGGTCACACCTTTCTTGCATAATGTTCCTGTCTGTTGCGGCTGTCCCATTCATATAGGAAGCAACAAAATTTAGTATACCCAGTCTGCATGCCCGTGAGAATTGCAATGACCTTTAGGTCTCCACAAATCCGCCATTGGTAGTCATTGTACTTTATTTTTGCCAAAAGTATAGCCATATTGTCATAAGTTTCTTTCATATGAACAGAGTAAGCGACTGGAATTGATGAAAATAAATTTCCATTATGCAATAACACGGCTTTTAGACTAGTCTTGGAAGAGTCGATGAAAAGTCGCCATTCGTTGACTATGTGCTCATGACCGAGGTGCACCATTAGACCTTTTACATCTTTGCAATAGCAAATGTCATCATTCATCTCAAAGTATTGAACAAGTTCTCTGTGTCTATGACGAAATGTAGATATCGGAGTATTGGGCGCTAAAAGATTCCATTCTTTGAGTCGCGAACCGAGTAATTTCGCTTGTCCTTTGGTGAGAGCGAGATCACGTATTAGATCTGAAAGTTCTGAATGGTTAATTAAGTGAACACCATCATTCACCGGTATATAATCCGAGTCAGAATTAGTTTCTAAAGCAGGTAAACTATCACTTTCTGATGGTTCATTCATGTCCAACGGATATTGTTCTGGTGGAACTGGGATCGGACACGTGATTGGATCATGAGGCACTGGTTTCGAAACCGATTCAATATTTGGATAAACCACATACTTTCTAGTTTTAAAAGTGAAACCATAGATATTTGTCAAGCAGAAGTAACAATCAGTAGCGTGATTTGGCGGTTCATGCCATATTACTGGCACTCCAAAAGGCATCGACTTATGCTTCGGCGATTTTCGTAACCAACCTGCCAATATATTTGTACAAGTCGAACAAACTGCATTTGGCAAAGCCGTCATATATTGTGTATTCATTCATGCTGTATCAATGACTCATTTATCACCTTCATCTATGTCCGGAGTTCTCTTCTCCGCGTGTGTGTGTGTGTGTGTGTGTGTGTGTGTGCGCGCGCGTGTGTATGTGTGTGTGTGTGTTTTTTTTTTTTTTTTTTTGTTAGCGCGTTATCCTTTACCTGAGGCAGTGCGTGTGTGTTTTCCTCACCTATTGTTCCTTCTTCTTCTTCTTAAGTCATTTTTTGTGAGCGCATTTGAATCTCCGAGGGACCTCAAGACGCAGCAACTGCCAGTCAGCGACTCAATAGCTTTGACTGCAGATTTATTTGCATCATCAACTTTCGAATCGAAATAAAGTTCATATGCTTTCTTTAGCAATGTTGTAAAGTTTTTCTGGTGAACACGATCGGTAAAATATCCGCACACGTAACAGAACAGATCAGCCGAATTTCTACAACTTCTAGAAGCCATATTTCACTCAGAATTATTTCAAAAAACAGTAACTATTTGAAATATAACGTAACATATGTCATGCATATGGTCTTCTGCATCTTGCACGTTGGCGTCAACCCCATTATGGTTCTTTGCAGAAAATATTTAGCACCCGGGGCGGATCCTATCTTTGACACCCTCCTGCTATAAAGAAAAACACTTGCAAGCATATTTTTAACCAGATAATATTCGTCCTCACCTCTAGGTATTCTCGGGGAGGACCGCCCCCCCCCCCTCCTTAATCACTGGTCTATCTAGCAAGGTTTTTTGGTCAAAATATTTTACCTGACCAATTTAGATCTTCTTCATCAATTCTCTTATCATTCCTATGTTTTGTAGGACCTCTTTACTTGTTTTCTTTTCTTCCCATGAGATGCGCCCCCATTGATCAATTCTTTCAGGCTCTTCCTAAAGTACACCACAAAGAAAAGAAGAGTGTGTGTACAATATATATATATATATAACGCATGATGTTTCTAAGTTTTAATCTGTGAGTTAAATGTTTAGATGTTAATATTTGATAGATACATTCATTTAAATATTTTTTTCTCAAACTCAAGCGTGGCGGAAGCCTGGACATTATGTAGAAACGTCATCCGCTGTTCAGTGACACATTTTCATAATTGAAAACGAAATTAATGTGGTATTATATTATCATCAATGCCATCTGGCACAATAGATCGGATAAACTTGATTGATCTACAACGTCTCGATTACGATACGGTTATTTAGTAATTCTGCACTCTTGTCATCAGGTAGTCGCTCGAGTGTCGTGAGGTATACTTTTCTTGATTCACTTCCTAGATCGTCCCTGAAAAGGGACGTTTGGTTTGCGTTGTGTCCTCTTGCAGCGTTGGCTTGCGGTATTTTGCGCCTTTCGGCCAACACATCCGACTTCCGCACGGCATTTTTTGGGACGGGGTTTGCCTTCCCTCTTCGATCCCTACTCACTAAGCCAGACTGCAGTGATGCAGCCTATTTAACCTAGGTAATATCATAATACGTGTCCAGGTGGCAGTAAGGGTCTTGACCGCCCCCCAGCTCTTGGTTCGCCACTGATCTTCTGACGCAAGCAGTCAAAACTTTGGGTCAATTTAGATGCATTCCTCACAATTTTTTATGCATTCTTGGGTAGGACCCGTTAGTGTATACTTTTCTACCCATGAATGCGTACTGGGCTAGAAACATTGTGTCCCCACGCTCCAGTCTTAAAAAAAGGTAAGGGTCGTCCCATAACAGAAACTGCCGTAGGGGAATGAAGTGTTAGAGACTTCACTATACTAGTTCCAGCATCGAGAGCTGGGGTGAGCAGTCCCCTGCCTCGCTGCCTTTTCCTTATAGAGAAGTATACTATAAGATGTTTCAAGTTTTTTTTAACATGCAGAATTAGGTGTGCCATACCCCTCTCCTTGTTTACCAGGGGGGGAAGGACTGTAGAAAACCTCGCGCCTTCTTAGCACGCCACTGCTGTGGCAAAGCAGCCAACATCAACGCACAATAATCTGATTCTGACTGGTGAACGTCTTCAGTCGGCACCACAGTCTAGCCACGCCTACTTCCAAAATCGACGAAGTGTCGATGTAAACAAAGCAATTCATTGGTGGGGTATTGCAAACTCTTCTGAAGCAACGAATCAACGACTCTGACATCTTGAGCGCTACATAAAATACGATGGCGTTGACCAATAGGCGATGGAAGTTTATTCCAGTGCTAACAATCTTTTATGTTTGGACATGCGCCCTAATATTACCAGCGAACCTTTGTAGCTAGGTTGAACGAGGCGTATCGTCAAAACTAGATAAAACTGCTATAAAACATAATCAATGTGGCAAAGACCCCGGCAAGTCCTTCTCAGGGCTTCAAGCTACACATCCTACCTCGTTCAGCGTCCCTTTTCAGGGCAAGTCATTCTCAGGGCTTCATGCTAGCAGATGGATAATGTTAGTCCTTTTCAGGACTTAGTATCTATCAACGCTCCACGGGCTAGCGATCCTTTTAGATTGCTCAAGAGTTCACATACAACCGGTGTTTCGCTGAACACTGAGGTAGAACGAGCAGAGTTGGCGTAGCTGGTGAGTCCTTTTTAGGGCAAGTCCTTTTCAGGGCTTTACGATAGCGCGTGTATAATGTTAGACCTTTTGAGGACTTAGTATATATCAACGCTGACCGGGCTGGCAGTCATTTTCAGGACTTCTTCGTGCTAGCTGATAGAAGCTAGTAGTCCTTTTCAGGGCTTAGAGTTTATCAACACATCGCTTCAGTTAACAGTTCACTTATTTTTGACTGGCAAATTGCGCTCTGATATAACCAATTAGGTTGAAAGGAACGAGCTTCGACACAAGAAGGTAAAACCCACAAACTAAAACAAAAAGACCCTGGGGTCTCTGATGAGACAAGGAATAGGATCACTACTTCGTCAGGTATTTCGTAAGAGGTAGGCCTAACTAATTCAAGGTTGTACATGGGGGCCGGCACCCTCATGACGTAAGACAAATTGCTACAGAAATCACCACTACAAAATCTCGGGATAAGAATGCTTCCTTCAAGGAGGCCGGCTGTGTTAGTGACTCCATGCTCTAGACCTAGAAAAGGGAAGTCTCTAACACACCACTCCCCTACGGCAGTTTTTGCAATGGGACTTACCTCCTTTTTAACCTTAGTTCGTGTAAAAGAGAATTAAACCCCGAACGTGGCGTGTGTATGTGTGTGCACGCTCCTGCGCGCGTGTGTGAGCATGGCCGTGTGTGTTTTGGTGCGAAACGGTCGATCATCAGGGGGTGAGATGGGTAGTAGATAATACTTAGTCATTGATTCGGCAGATGCTTGTAATCACTAATCTATAGAATATTTTAAAATGTTCGTGTATCAGCAAGCGTTAAAAATTAAACCCCAAAAGCACACGTGGGTGTAACGAAAAAAACCACGGGTGCTTATAATACAAAATAAATTCAGACCCCAGGAATACGAAATGTTTTCAATCTTTGTCCTTTATAATCAAGTCAAACGTCACGAGAAATTATACAACACAGCCACATGTTGTCGCCGTGATTTCGTCAGTCATAATTTCACAGGTCACATCTACAACAGGGTATGTTATATTCCTCCCTCTCCACCCCCAACAAATCTACTATTCTCATTCTGCTTGTACCCTATTGAACGAACCACTTGTCACTCATTTTTTTAAATTGTGATTTCACAACGCCGTACCTGATATTTTTATGACCAAATTTACACTTAAATCACACCAACCAGTGGTGTACTAAGGGGGGTGCGAGGGGGGCGGTCCACTCCGGGTGACAATCAAGAGGGGGGGGGGTGCTATCGGACACTTTTATGATAGTACTTACTGTTAAAAATATACTTGGGCTAGTGTTTCTTTGTGGGGGACGGGGGTGCACAAGGTAGGATCCGACTCGGGTGTCAAATACTTTGAGTACGCCTCTGAGACCAACATTGTATAATTTATGATTCGTTGTCAATGTGTCCTACTTATCGTCATCGTATTTGTCTCATTATCATTATTTCACTGGTACTCGTTGTCAGAGCCGGCTTTTGGCCGATTTAACTGATTTGACCCTACAGGGGCCCCATGCCTACAGTGCTGTAAACTTCAGCTTTGAAGAAAATAAACATCATACAGAACAGGTTGGATTGGAAGATTCTGTCCAAGATCATTCACCGAGATCAAAATTGATGAAGATTGTGTCCAAGGTCATTCACCGAGATCAAAATTGATGAAGATTGTGTCCAAGGTCATTCACCGAGATAAAAATTGATGAAGATTGTGTCCAAGATCATTCACCAATATCAAAATTGATGAAGATTGTGTCCAAGGTCATTCACCGAGATCAAAATTAATGAAGATTGTGTCCAAGGTCATTCACCGAGATCAAAATTGATAAAGATTGTGTCCAAGGTCATTCACAGAGATAAAAATTGATGAAGATTGTGTCGAAGATCATTCACCGAGATAAAAATTGATGAAGATTGTGTCCAAGATCATTCACCGAGATAAAAATTGATGAAGATTGTGCCATTCCTTCTTAGTCTTCTCATTGTGTTCTAATTAAACTCATGGTCGAGAGCGAGACAGAGAGAGAGAGAGTGAGAAAAGAGAGAGAGTAAGAACAGAGAGGGTGTGTGAAAGAGTGAAAGAGTGAGAAATGAGAGTGAGCGTGAGAAAAGAGAGAGAGAAGAGAGAGAGAGTGAGAAAAGAGAGAGAGAAGAGAGAGAGAGAGTGAGAAAAGAGAGAGAGAGAAAGAGAGTGAGAAGAGAGAGAGTGAGAAAATTGAGAGAGTCAGAAATAAGAGAGAGGGGGGAAAAGAGAGAGAAGAGAGTGAAAAGTTGGACAAAATGTTGAAACATTTATAAGTTTAGTTTTGTTGTTACTCGTTTATGTTAAAATGTAATTATAAATACAGATAATGTTTCATTTTTAATATAATGTAATATCACATATTCCTAATATATTCATTCATAACCCTCCACTCCCAAAGGAGCGTAGGCCTTCAACAAACACATGCCAAGTCCTCCTGTCAAGTGCCATCATCTCAAGTTCTTTCCACGTTCTCCTCATCATTTTCACCTCTGTTTCCAGCTCCCTTCTCCATGTGCTTCTTGGTCTACCTCTGCCTCTCTTGCACTGGGGATTCCAGAATAAGGACTGCCTTGTAATGCTATCAACAGGTTTCCTCAGCGTATGTCCTATCCATCGCCATCGTCTTCATCTCATCTCTTGTTCCATTGGCACTTGTCTAGTTCTTGTCATCAGTTCCACGTTGGTAACCTTATCATACCATTTTAATCTCTCTATTCTACGCAAGCACCCATTTATGAAAGTCTGTAGCTTTTTGGTAGTTGTCTTTGTTGTTCTCAATGTCTCAGAGCCATACAATAAGACTGACATATATACACTTCCTAATATATACACTTGAAATAATCTAAAGACCAGGGACCCCACCAGATAGGTCCAAATCTGGCCCCGCAGTTACAAAGGCCAACCCTGTTTGTTTCCCGTTCCACGTTGGTGATTTTATCATAATATTTAAGTCCCTTTATTCCACACAAGCATCCATTTATGAACGTTTTATGTAACTTGTTGAGAATCCAACACTGCACACTAAGCTTGGTGGCGTCACTTGAGCCCCAGACTAACTATGGCTTTTACCTTAACCCAAGAGGATCTCAATAAGGACCCAATGATAGGCAGGTAATGTAAGAAGCCTACATCAGGGAAAACTTTGTATGATTAGTAAAGAAATTGAAAGAACCAAAACAGACATACTGGGCATTTCTGAACATAGATGGGCCAGACAAGGTCATTTTATAACTCAAACAGGAGAGACCTTCATATACTCAGGGAAGGAAAAGGGCGGTCAGAGCGGGGTTGGTTTCCTCCTGACAAAGAAAGCATCTATAGCACTACTTGGATACAATCCGATTAGTGATCGACTTCTCATGATTAGACTCAAGAGAAAGAAAAGGAACATCACAATTTTACAAGTTTATGCACCCACATCTGCAGCAGATGATGATGAAATTGAGGAATTTTACAACAGTTTACAAGAGACTTTAGGGAAAGTGGAAAAAATGGATATCATGATAATCATGGGCGACTTTAACGCGAAAGTTGGCATCGAAAGAACAGAGGAAGAGAAAAAGGTGCGAGGTCCCTTCGGTAGGGGACTTAGAAACGAAAGAGGAGAAAACGAATCGAATTCTGCTTAGAAAACAACCTCTCCATTACAAATACCCTATTTAGACAACATCCCAGAAGGCTCTATACATGGACCTCACCAGATGGCAACAGCAGGAATCAAATAGATTACATCTTGATACAACAAAGATGGAGGTCAGGTATATCATCTACAAAGACACTCCCAGGAGCAGATTGTGATTCAGATCATGAGCTACTAATTGCAGATTTTAAGTTAAAATTGAAAAAAAGTGACAAAAGGTGCTCGACCTCTCCGTCTCGATGTAAGCGCCATACCACCTGAATATAACATAGAAGTACAAAACAAATTCGAAGCACTGATGACTGTACAAGAGGATATGACACCGGATGCGCTAGCCACATATGCGAGATATTCTCATCACATCAGTGTGACAGATGAAAATGGAAGCTACCCTTGAATCTCACCGGGGGCCCTCAATTTTGTTGAAATCAAATCGCCAACGTGGGTCCCACGTGGAATTCCCACGCGTGCTAATTAGTATGCAATAAGTTATCATGCTAGCAGCCACGATATTCGCCCTTTGTCTTATTTTAGTTTAGCCACGCCTATTGTCTTCTCTCTCTCTTACTTACTTACTTACTTAGTCGTTCCCCTTCTACCGTGAGGTGTAGAGGTTTGGAAGAGAGAGCACCAGACTATCCTATCGGCTGTCTTCCTCCTGGCCTGGTTCCATTCTAGTCCTCGGTCCTTCAAAGATTGTCTAATGTTGTCCTCCCAGCGGACTCTGGGTCGTCCTCGAGGTCTGGATCCTCGGCTCTTTGTTTCCCATGCTTGTCGTGGTATCCGATCTTCTCCCATTCTGCAGACATGGCCAAACCATCTTAATTGGGACCGTTCTACTTGGGTCTGCAGGGGGTAGGATTTAAGGCCTTGACGTATCGTCTGGTTGCGTACCATGTCTCTTCTTGTTACTTCAACCACCTTCCTCAGATACCTCATTTCTGAGGTTTGGATCTGGCTTTTATGGGTTGTAGTCATTGCCCATGACTCGCATCCATATGCCAAGACTGGGACATAGGTGGAGCGGTATACAGCCATCTTCGTTTTCTTACCAACCTCTCTCTTGCTGAGGAATCCTCGATTTATGGCCTGAAAAAGTCTCCCAGCTGCTGCTTTTCGAGTGGCCAACTCTTCTTTGATGCCTCCCTTTCGGTCTATAATAGCTCCGAGGTATTTAAAGTGGTCGACCTGCTCCAGGACCTGTTCTCCCAGCTTAATCTGATGTCTTCTTTCTGCTCGTGATATCACCATGGATTTTGTTTTAGAGCTGCTTATGACCATCCCTCTCTTCTCCAGCTCTTCCTTCCAGACTTGCAGGTTGAATTGGAGATGTGCCTCTGATGTGTCTTCTCTCTCTCGAGCTATTAAAATAAAGCTATCTTTGGATATCTTACTGTCATTCCTTCAAGGAGGCGTGCCAGAGGCGGTAGGCTGTCAGTTATCAACGTCTTTTGTAGCCACTAAGAATGAACAGAGATTTTAACACCTCTGGTTAACACGTGAACGCGAACAGTCTACGCGGGTTAGAAATCTCTGCAGGACGAAGAGGAACGGAGGAGTCTGACAGTAAAAAGGTGTGAAAAAGAGCTTTGATTCGCGGCCCAAACGCTAAAAGTTCCCGAGAATCAGGAGAGACGAGAAATCTGACATGGAGCTAACGATTTCCACAAATTTAATATGTAATGAAACATCCTAAAATTCTAATTGTCAGTTGCTATCAAGAGTTCTGGAATAGTCTAGCGCGCATTTGGATTCTTATTTTATTGGATTCCCTATACAAATAACGTGGAGAAATATTCTTAAGTTCTTGATTTGCGGTAAAATATTGTTAGCATTTAAGAGTTTTAACGTGTTAAGTTCATTATATTTCACTGGATGTTTGTGTTAATTTAAACCTATTAAATAAACCTATAGCAAAGTTCTCCAGATGTAAATCGAAAAAAATGTAACTACCCGTTATTTCCCGAGTAATAGATGCGTAAAATAATTATAAGACGCTAGGCGATCGAAATTGTTTAATAAAAATTTATTTCTATTTCATCTTGTGTAAATCTTAAGTAATTAACTGTTCATAGCTAGTGTTAAAAGCGATATATTAGCTAGGCACTCGTGAAGTTCTTTTTACTTACTTACTTACTTAGTCGTTCCCCTTCTACCGTGAGGTGTAGAGGTTTGGAAGAGAGAGCGCCAGACTATCCTATCGGCTGTCTTCCTCCTGAAGTTCTTTTTAATATAAATAATTAAATACCGGAGTGATTTTACAGGTCTTACATAAAACGCGGGTGTTAGAATATAGTTATAGTAGGATTACCTGTTATCTATATTCTCTTTTATATAGGTGATCATACCTTTGCGATCCAACGGTTCTTAGAGAGATGCATGGTCAGATGTCTTACGGCATCCCAATTATATGTTCCTAACATACACACATTGTCGGCAAAGAATCTGATGTTGAAGACACTTCGCGGTCAGCCTTCTCCATCCATGAGAGTGGTTAAATAACCAGAACACTGCTACGTAAAATTTGTGTTAAATGTTAAACTGGAACGGGACAATGCGAGAAGATTTTTTCATCTTATACATATACATTTTTATGGCTTGATGAGGCAGAACTTACAGCACTAATTTCTTTAAACAAACCCATATGACAGTAAAGTTTTCCTACCACCAAATTCTACAGAGAGCATTCACGGGTCATACCCGGCTATTTCCTTCCGAGAACAGCCTGGGAGTAACATTCCGCTGTATTTTCACATTCACTACGACAGAGAGCGTCATAGCCACTGTAGGCTAGACCACTCCGGGAAGAAAACATATATTAACTTATAAATTTCCAGGACAGTGAAACCACCTAGAAAAAAACTTATCTCAAACCAAATACCTGCAGTACGAGGAGGAATACCCAGGAACAATATATAATCAACGCACCAATTCAGCGAATCTCAGAGAAAAATAGCAGTTGCCTAGACGGAGTTTTCTGGGGCTGAACTGGACAAACAACAGGACATATAATAGTCTTAAATACATTGTGTTTGATTAATTCCACGGAATGTATGCAGCGTCGGCAGAGGGGTAAGCATAATTGTAGTGAGCTCACTGTATGTATGTAGAGAGTAAAACAGAACGAAATAATTTATTTCTTAAGTTATTTCTAATATAACATCTTCTCTTTTATCTATCTCTCACTAAGCATGAAGGCCCACGGGAGAGTTTAAATTAAGGACATATTCTTTATCCGTCCTGACTACTCCCCACTCCCATTAGCAATCATTGTTCTGATCTTTTGGGTAAATTACCTCCGTTGGGATCTTCCCTAATTTTTCCATATATCAGAGGGAGGGTTTAAAAGAGTATATTTTCTGTCTCTTATGTAACAATAGTTCACTGATGTAATGATAACTATGTATTGATGTTGTGATCTATTTTCTAACGATATAATAAACTTAATAAACCTTAAGCTATTGGTGTTGGTCAAAACCTCCCCTGCCATTTACATGTGACCCATAGTTTATCTGTTTTCTACGTATGTACGTATTTATGTCACAAAATTGTTTGTGTGTGCGTACGTGAGGGTAGTGTAATTTGAATCAGTATCAAGTGAGAAAGTGCGTCTTCATTAAAGTGTGTCGTACTAGATAGGCTGGATTTAGAGCAATTACTCAATCCAAGACCGTATTTTCTCTTACGCCAGTTCTCCTCGTAAACAGGACTATTTCTCACACCTTCCTCTCACATAGCTCTCACTATATCACCTCTGCTTGGACGGGACCATAAATATCTTAGGCCTATCTATAAAAAAATTACGACAATCAGCAGAAAACATGATCCCTAGAAAAGTGCATAAGAAGCAGATATACATCACATTGAGGCTCATGGAGGAAAGAAGAAAATTGAAGCTAAACAGGGGTAGAACGGAACAGTGACAAATACAAAAACTGAACAAGAAACATCAGGAGAGAGATTAGGAAAGACAAGAAACAGTACATAACGAATACCTGCAATAGAATAGAAGAGCTGCAATTTCAGGGAAAGGATAGGGATATGTTCAAGGAAATCAGAACGCTAACAGATGATTTTAGACCATCATTATATGTAATCAATGATAAACATGGTAACATATTAACAGAAAGTAAGGATATATTGGAGAGATGGAAGGAGTACTGTACAGAAATGTATGAAGATAGTACAAAGACCCCAGACATGACGATTGAAAGTGAAGAGAGAGAGCCAGAACCTATATTAGATGAAGTAAGTGCAGCAATCAAAAGCCTGAAGAAAGAGAAATCACCAGGATGCGATGGTAAACCAAGTGAACTAATCCAAGCAGGAGGAGAGGCCAGTGTCCTCGTTTATCATGCACTATGTGTGAAGATCTGGAACAGTGCAATCTGGCCCAAAGCATGGGAAAGATCTGTGTATATCCCTCTCCCAAAGAAAGGCAATTTAAAACTGTGTACCAACTATCGTACTATTGCTTTAATAAGTCATGCCAGCAAAATCCTCTTGCGGATTATCATGAAGAGGATAGAAAGAAAGTTAGAACATGAAATACATGAAGTACAGGCGGGTTTTAGACAAGGCAGAGGTACGAGAGATCACATCTTTAATGTGAGAAACATCCTCGAGAAATGCAGAGAATACAATGTAGATCTTCATGCCTGTTTTGTAGATTACACCAAGACCTTCGACTGCGTACAACATCAGAAATTGTGGAACATCATGAGAGACATGGGATTTTCAGCGCATTTGATCCATCTAATTGAAACACTATACCATGAACAACAAGCAGCTGTCAGAGTAGCGGGAGAAACATCAGGATGGTTTGAGGTGAAAAGGGGAGTAAGACAGGGTTGCAACCTCTCGCCATACTTGTTTAACATCTATGCAGAAAATATAATGAGAAATGTTCGGAGTGACCAAGAATGTGAACATTGCGATCCGTTCACAATAGGTGGAAATGCGATCCCAGAACTCAGGTACGCAGATGACACAGTTATTCTTTCAAACAGGGCCAAGGGACTAGAACAGTTAATCCTGTCTGTCAAAAGACACAGTGAGGATCAGAACCTTTTTCTGAACACAAAAAAAAAAAAAACAAAGATTATGTCCACAGACAAAACAAGATGCCAACCAAAAATTACCATCAATGATGAGGAAATGGAAAATGTCACAAATTTTGAATATCTTGCCTCCATAATTAACAACAATGGAGACTGCTCAAAAGAGGTCAGAAGGAGACTGGCCATATCAATGCAGAGGTTAAATAAAATGAAGAACCTATGGCATAACACCAGCAAATTAATAAAAGTAAAACTTCCGAGAACGTGCATCTTTCCGGTAGCAACATATGGATGTGAATCATGGACCATTACTCAAACATTAAAGAAAAAAAATCGAATCTTTCGAAGCAAAGTGTTACAGAAAAATTCTCAGAATATCGTGGACAAAGAAGAAGAAAAATATAGACATCCTACACGACCTGAACAGCGAGGAAAACTGGCTCATAAACAATATCATGTCCCGGAAACTGAAATATTTTGGCCACATTAAACGCCATAGTGGCTTAGAGAGAGCAGTGATGGAGGGTATGGTACCTGGAAGGTGAGGCAGGAGCCGACCAAGACGACGGTGGACACAGGACATTGAAGACACATTGAACATGACTTTGGAGGAGGCAGGAAAGCTGGCTAGAGATCGAGAGTCTTTCAGATGAGAGCGACGTTCTGCAAAGGACATGCTACATGATGATGATAGGCAGGTGGAGTTGAGAAGTGGCTCTGTGTAGGACGTGACAATTCCTTTGGAGAGTCCAGAACCAGAGCACAGTATTTTAGCTCTGCATATTTGGAGAGACCATTTGGATAGCAGGGAATGCAGAATATGCCACGCGCTTCTCTCTCCTTGTTTGGGATCAGATGTGATGACACGTTAAATGTAAACCAAGCTGGAAAAGCTAGAGCTCATGAATTCAACTCACCACGTTTCGAAATGGCAGAAAAGCCACAGGAAAAGCCAAGATCTACAGTGTACATAATACTAAGGACTCTTAAACTTGGTATTGGCTGTAAAAGAGCGAGAAGCTCAGCAGCCCTAGTTAAACAACAACAACAACAACGTTCATCTCTGCTGGTCTTACGTTTGATTCCAAATTCCAGCAATTTTAGCATCGATTGCAGTGTCATTCTCTAATAGGCTATCATTAATTGTCCCCAGTATCTCTCCCTTATCCAAATCCAATGCACCTTTCTATTGGTGCTCTTGAAGCTAGTCTGTCAGCTCTTTCATTGCCGCGCACCCTGCATGACCAGGACAGTAGATCCACATCAGTTCCTGAAGAGGTTCTATGGAGGTTTTCCATCCATGCCGGAACATTTCCATCTTGTAAAAAACCTAAGCCAAAAAAAGTTTCAGGGAATGTAAAAAGTTACTCAAAGCAAGTAATTCAGATTTTGTTTAGAATGAATAACTGACTAATAAGCAAAAACAGATAACAAGAATGAGCGACTGTGACTATTTATTAATGGTCCGTGGTAACAAGCCAACACAGAACACAATAACATTTGGAAGAATGATGTAAAAGCCGGATGCTTAGTTGGAAACCAAAGGGAAGTAACTCAGGATTATACAGGGTGTCCTAAAAGTTAATGTGCAGTAAAGTACCTCGTACAATGTTGCAGTTCCACGGAGCAGTTTCTTCTACAGCAGATGTTGGAAATGTCCACCACGGGCCTCAAGACATGTCTGAGTACGCTTCATCATATTGTCGAAGACCTTCTGCAGGGTTGTCAGTGGGATCTGTTGAATGTGGGTGGTGATTGCTACCTTCAGCTCATCCACTGTGTGCGGATTGTTCTCATAGACCTGTCCTTTCAGTGCACTCCACAGATAATAGTCTGGCGGAGTCAGGTCAGGAGAACGATCAGGCCATATTCCACGCGAGATTATGCAATTACAAAAGATGTCCTCAAAAAATGGAGTGATGAGTAAGCTGTGTGTGCAGGTGTGATAAAGCACATTGATACAACGATAAAATTATTAATTATAAGTATAAAAGTCAAAATAATATGAGAAATAGAAATAGTAAAGTTGTAACGCGTCTTCTTTCCCCGCGCCAGTCATCGCATTGAGATAAGAACGTAGTGTGAAACCTTATTGCCGCGCCAGTGGTATTGGACTTTATAACTCGCCCGTCAAGGGTTAACGGTAAAAATTTGAAAACGACAAGCTTAGTTGTTCCAAGAAAAATAGTAAGAATAAAACAGGGGAGGCATAAACGAACGCATGAAAGTGAGAGAGAGAGAGAGAGCGAACACATGCCACAAATTGTCAAGCGTTAGATTCTTGGACTAGCTACCCAAGACGACAGTGCGAGACGATACAGTTAGCAGGTGTTCGGTAACGTTGTCGCAAGCTTTGTAGAATTTAAAAATACCCCGCAAAACCCAATACTTTTTCGGACTATAGGCACACTGAGGAAATATATAAACACACAGACAGCGCTTTCGCTGCAAAAGAGTCCATTTTATGACGTAACAGACCAGTAGTTTCAGTTTTGAAAAAAACGCAAAAGCGGGAAAGAGATGGCGTGTTTATGTAATGTTAGAAAATGAAACTGATATGGAAAATATATGGAATTCGTTATTACTAGGGATATGACCATAAAACTTAGTTAGTTTGATAGGTTATCTTCTCCGGAGAAATAATATGTTTAAAAATACAAAATTCCCCAGATAATAAGAAAGTTATTGACAACATATTGGTTTGGGTGGTGCAGATAGACTAACAGACGCTCGTCCTTGCATTCACTAACGATTATAATTTTGAACGCGTTGTTGGAAATGAGACAAGCAAGCATGTATTCTGTTGGAGGAGGGTGTCACGTAGCGTTTAAAGGATAAGAGAATTATTTAGAGGAAATAATAGATCTGATGTGGAAGATTTGGCTCAAGGAATCCCTGCTGGGTTTTCCCACTTCCGAAGGGTGACGAAGAGGGTAAATTCTCCTAACTCGACAGGTCTGGAAAAGATTGTAAGGAGATATTTGGTCTCTCGCTACCGTCGTCCCCTTCTCAGTTATCTATTATTATTATTCTTTAATTTATATTATATTTTACGAGCCCCCCCCCTCCCTTATAAAGGAAGATAAACATAGACAATATTCAACATCTAATGGAAGGAACAAAGCGTGGGGTACAGTATATACACCCAATTGGTTTATTGCAATAAAATGAATAGATGGTGAATGATAGTATTGTCGATGGAATTAGTGTCTGCGGTATGTAATGTGTGTCTCACAATTCAAGTGTTTTTCATCATGGATGACTAAACTAGGCATTGATGTAGTGAGTTCCCTTTTTCGTGGACTTAACTTTTCAGCCCCCGGCTGATAGTGAAGTGAGGTTAGTTCTCCGGTCTCCTGACGTTGCCCCAGGTAGGTCTTGAATGGTTCGGATTTGCCTTCTCTGTGCTCGACTCCGTATTCTGCGCTGAGATTGGACTGTCGTGCAAGGCTCCACCATAGACTGAAGACAAATACGACGGCTTCATTAATTTTCTAGCTTTAGAAAGCAGTCTTTCCCTAAGCCGTCCCTCTGCCAGTCATCTCAGATTTTAGTCTCTAACATATATGTCTAGAGTCTAATCTTGAATTCAAGTTTCTCCTGTCTGTCCTTTATTATATTTCTCTGCCCCAGTGGCAGTATTATAATTCTTTAGACTGATTTATCGTCAGCTTAACCCGATGAATTATTATAAATGTCAGTTAAACCCACCAACTTTTATCATAGAAATGTCGGCAACAGTATTCTAGTTCTGCGCCTCTAGCCTAATCGTCATGTCATTATGATGAATTTAACAAATAATTGGACATCCGTGTTTTAGAATTGTCTGACAACATTATCACACACTTCATGTCTGGTCGCATCGTCATATAATTTATAATGAATATGTGTCACGGTCTGTCAACATTATCGTTAATATTAATTTCCGTTAGTCTAAACGTCGGGTCGAAATTAATCAAATAATATGGAAATTAATAGCTATATATATATATATTCCCGTTATACATTATTATGAACATGTACATATCCCGTGGGATCATAAAATATACCCGATCACATGTGGCTGGATGTGATCGTAAAACAAAAATATGAATAAAGTAAACATACCAATCTTGCGTCGATTTTGCAAGGTACTTCACATTTCATCACATTATATTCTAGCGAGATTTCACTTACCTACTCAAAGATGGACGCTAACCCGCAATTAGACACGTGGCTTCAGTGCTTTTAATGCGAGAATTCGCCGATCTGGCTTAGACCTAGCTTTCTTGAGGGTTCCTGGGCAAGTGACAAAATGCTGGCTTTGCCGCCTTTTAGCGGGTCATTTCCGCTTGGACACGTGATCCGTAGCGTGCATCATGTGACCTTAGCCTCGTTTTAGACGCTCCAATCAATAATGTTAAAAGTCACGTGATGTCTTCCTAAATGGCCTAAACTGGTTCTCCCAAGTTCAAGCAGTTCTAAATTAAAACGGATTTCTCGCTACCGAGGTCATTGGTCAACAATGACGTCGTATCTAAAAATAGCGAGGAGAAAATACCGAACGCTAGGAGATTTTCCGCAAGTGACAATTCCCGGGACTTTGCGATCATGCATTGAGGATGAGAAAAACCGATGTCACGTAAATAATAATAAAAATGAAGAGAAGATTGAGCAAGTTGTCACACAAGCCCCTCCTCAAGTTTGACGTTCCGTCCAACTCCTCTGGTCCTGTCTTCCTCTTCTTTTTCAGTTTCTCCTATCTCCTCGGTTGCGTCCGGATGTCTGCTCAAAAAATCTGCCCCTACGTTGTTCTTCCCAGGTAAGTATTCTGGTTTTCTTCCTAGTTTTCCTTGGATGCCTACGTCTGCAGCAATGCTTCCCTAGGTCCTGTAACTGGTCTACCCTATGTGTTGAGGTTACCTGGTTACACTCTGAACAGGACTTCACATACCGAGCTATGTCTTCTGTGATGCAGGGCCAATAATAACGGGTGGCTATCCTTTGATTTGTGGCACCATTACCCAGGTGTTCACTCAAAGTAGCACCGTGCCCCCATTCCATAACTTTATTTCTATATATGGATGGCACCACAATCTGTCCATGACTTTTTAGCCCTCTGCCAGCCTTCCTGTGCAAGAGTCCATGTTCCATATAAAAGTCACCCTTTCTTCGAGGGTTATGTGAGTTTTTCAATTTGCCAAAGCAAGGCCCCAACGTGCTATCAGCTGCTTGAGCCCTTTTCATCTTATTCGGATGAATTTCTAACTTAGAGTCCCTCTCTATGCGTTTGGAGTCAGACCTGGTCCGGATGGCAGTCATAACCACAGGCTTTACTGGTTCTCCTAAAAAGACATATCTACGCCCTAACATCAGGGGGTAGAAAGGATCCTCTAAAACTGCAGCATTGATCTCCCCTTCCACATAGCGACAACTGACTTGAATCTTCGCTATGGGCAAATTTAAGGGTAATGCTCCCTTGAGTGGCCCCTGGATATCCACTGTTTCTGTGGTGAGTTGTTCGGGGTGCACCAGAGATGAAGAAACGACTGCATCATAGGACAAACCTGTGTCATACATCCCGATGACTTGTTTGCCATTCACGGTCACTGTCTCCTGTATAGGTGGGTGATGGAGGCTATTCTGACTCACTGTCAGTTCCTTCCTGTCAACAGCCCTCACCTGCAAACATGCAACATGATGTGGGGGGTTTCTCCTTCTGCACTCGGCAGTATTGTGGTTGCTCATTTTGCACGTCTTACACCACTTTTCTCCCCGCCTCTGAGGCTGGAAAGCTGATCTCTGAGTAGTCTTATGGGCATAGTCTGGCTTGTCATGTTTTCTGAAGTGGTGGTAAGGTAGATTCATTTGGGGGTCCAAGTGTGCCTGAGGTGTCGGCCTCGATAATTCTTCCGGTTGGTTCCACCGGGATGGGTCATTCTCCGTTAGTGCTGCCTGGTAACGTTCCGCCAACTGGACGATGGATTCTAAAGTGCTGGCCCCATTCTCTGTCAGAAATCTTCTCATGTCGGAAGTCATGGTGTCCTTCAGTTGTTCAATAACGACCATCTCCTTCAGACCTTCCCAATCATGAGAAAAATTCCCTAGGGCACCCCACTTTTCCACGTACGAATCCAGTCTAGCAGCAAATTGAGCAAAGTTCTCTCCGACTTCACAACTAGAGTTACGGAACCTCTTCCTATAGGCATCAGCATGTAGCTCATAACGGATCAGGAGTGCCTTTTTCAGAGAGTCATAGTCATCCTGTAAACCTGGAGGAAGCTTGCTATACACGTCATAAGCAGTTCCTCTAAGCCCTTGCGACAGTTTCAGGTTCCATTTGCTCTTCTCCATACCAAACGTGGTGGCAAACTTCTCAAATTTGTCCAGATACACATCGACCGAGTCAACTCGTTCCGAGAAAGCTTCGAATGGAAACGTCAAGGGTCCCAAGTTTGACATGGGTGAGGATGGCAAAGGTCCTGTGCCCACTGCATGCAAGGAGGGCATATCATCTGACCGTGGCGATAGGTTGCCTGAGGAGGTAGATGCGGTCGCGCCGGCTACCGGTTCAACTCTTTGAGCTTGTCCCTGCATCTCTAACTGCTTCATCTTCAATGCATGCTCGCGTTCATCTCTCTCGCTTCTTTCTCTAGCGTCTACAGCTTTTATCCTCTCATCTATTTCTGCTAACTTTATTCGCTCTTCTCTTTCAGCTTTCGCTGTTTCTCGAGCGTAATACTTATCAGTCTCGACACTGACATAATTTGCAAGGTCCACCCCACTATAACCTAGATCTCGACCGGCCTCCCCTAGTGCTGCCTTAAGCTTAACTATTTCAGCCATCTTTTGCAGTTAAAGTCCACACTGAGTAAGCTAGTGCTACCTTCCAATAGTATTTCTAACAACAAGTAAATACTAATTATTTATCAGACTGCTGTAGAATGAAATTACTACAGTTATGGAGACTTAAGGTCTGTAATTCAATGAAATACAAAATCAAGAACTAACTTAATTAAACACAACATATATAAAGGGATTCACCAATCAATGCCTGAAATTCTAGAAAAAATGTTTTCTGTCTTTCTAGAGCTCACTGTGTGAAAATACATGTGTTAAAATGGTATACTGTAATGACTGAATGGATGATACTATCCCAGAGGTATGATAAAATACATAAGTTCAAATCCCGGACGAGCCCCCAGTGTCACGTAGCGTTTAAAGGATAAGAGAATTATTTAGAGGAAATAATAGATCTGATGTGGAAGATTTGGCTCAAGGAATCCCTGCTGGGTTTTCCCACTTCCGAAGGGTGACGAAGAGGGTAAATTCTCCTAACTCGACAGGTCTGGAAAAGATTGTAAGGAGATATTTGGTCTCTCGCTACCGTCGTCCCCTTCTCAGTTATCTATTATTATTATTCTTTAATTTATATTATATTTTACGAGCCCCCCCCCTCCCTTATAAAGGAAAATAAACATAGACAATATTCAACATCTAATGGAAGGAACAAAGCGTGGGGTACAGTATATACACCCAATTGGTTTATTGCAATAAAATGAATAGATGGTGAATGATAGTATTTTCGATGGAGTTAGTGTCTGCGGTATGTAATGTGTGTCTCACAATTCAAGTGTTTTTCATCATGGATGACTAAACTAGGCATTGATGTAGTGAGTTCCCTTTTTCGTGGACTTAACTTTTCAGCCCCCGGCTGATAGTGAAGTGAGGTTAGTTCTCCGGTCTCCTGACGTTGCCCCAGGTAGGTCTTGAATGGTTCGGATTTGCCTTCTCTGTGCTCGACTCCGTATTCTGCGCTGAGATTGGACTGTCGTGCAAGGCTCCACCATAGACTGAAGACAAATACGACGGCTTCATTAATTTTCTAGCTTTAGAAAGCAGTCTTTCCCTAAGCCGTCCCTCTGCCAGTCATCTCAGATTTTAGTCTCTAACATATATGTCTAGAGTCTAATCTTGAATTCAAGTTTCTCCTGTCTGTCCTTTATTATATTTCTCTGCCCCAGTGGCAGTATTATAATTCTTTAGACTGATTTATCGTCAGCTTAACCCGATGAATTATTATAAATGTCAGTTAAACCCAACAACTTTTATCATAGAAATGTCGGCAACAGTATTCTAGTTCTGCGCCTCTAGCCTAATCGTCATGTCATTATGATGAATTTAACAAATAATTGGACATCCGTGTTTTAGAATTGTCTGACAACATTATCACACACTTCATGTCTGGTCGCATCGTCATATAATTTATAATGAATATATGTCACGGTCTGTCAACATTATCGTTAATATTAATTTCCGTTAGTCTAAACGTCGGGTCGAAATTAATCAAATAATATGGAAATTAATAGCTATATATATATATATATATATATTCCCGTTATACATTATTATGAACATGTACATATCCCGTGGGATCATAAAATATACCCGATCACATGTGGCTGGATGTGATCGTAAAACAAAAATATGAATAAAGTAAACATACCAATCTTGCGTCGATTTTGCAAGGTACTTCACATTTCATCACATTATATTCTAGCGAGATTTCACTTACCTACTCAAAGATGGACGCTAACCCGCAATTAGACACGTGGCTTCAGTGCTTTTAATGCGAGAATTCGCCGATCTGGCTTAGACCTAGCTTTCTTGAGGGTTCCTGGGCAAGTGACAAAATGCTGGCTTTGCCGCCTTTTAGCGGGTCATTTCCGCTTGGACACGTGATCCGTAGCGTGCATCATGTGACCTTAGCCTCGTTTTAGACGCTCCAATCAATAATGTTAAAAGTCACGTGATGTCTTCCTAAATGGCCTAAACTGGTTCTCCCAAGTTCAAGCAGTTCTAAATTAAAACGGATTTCTCGCTACCGAGGTCATTGGTCAACAATGACGTCGTATCTAAAAATAGCGAGGAGAAAATACCGAACGCTAGGAGATTTTCCGCAAGTGACAATTCCCGGGACTTTGCGATCATGCATTGAGGATGAGAAAAACCGATGTCACGTAAATAATAATAAAAATGAAGAGAAGATTGGGCAAGTTGTCACAGAGGGGTAGACAAGGGGAGAGAAATTATGGGATGGCTTAACACTAAATATATTTTAGCAGGGGAAAGTCTAAAAGTGAGTGAATAAAGAACTTGATAGGTCAAAAATCAAGTCTGTTTTTAGCTTTTAATGCCAAAATGTGACCGACGTACATTTGATTTTGGGCTGTAATTTTGACTTTATTTTCAAATTCAAACTAAAAAGCTTAGTAGTTGGATCTCATTGGCCAACGCATTTTATATTAAGGAAAACTTAGATAGGCTATTCGCCATTTTGTATAATACAGTACCTTGAACAGGACGTTTGAAATTCTGTGAAGTGTGACTTGCCTTATTAAATTAAATATATAAAGTAAACCATAATAGGCGTCAGCTAATCAACGTACCTGTGTTTATTCATTGAATTTATGGTAAGGCAGAAATTATTCATATATATTTTGTTTAAAAAAATGTGAGTGAGAGATACTGCCATTCCGACAGTAAGTACATAGGTCCTTAGCGGATTTATGCAGGGCCTAGAGGTAGATTTATGCTATAACACATTGCCAGTTTTGTAAAATGCACATATTTTGTGAAATAAAAATGTTTTCTTAGGGAGCCAGATGCACACAGCTCACCTATCCTATTGTATGGAAAAAAAGAAAGATTAATAATATTATTGCAGATGCAGGGCCGCCTTGAGAGGAGAGACATGTGAACAACACTGGTACACTTTGTAATGGATGCGCTGGGTTGGTCAATTAGATATGACCCAGATCTTTATTTCTTAGGTATTATAATTTGTAGAAATAACAGTTTAAGTATGATATCAACAAGGAGACATTATTTCATTGTTACAGGGTTTTTTATCTGGCACTAGCCCGGTGCCAGATGTCTGTGAAAAGCAGTTGAGAAGTCTTTCCATTTCCAGTAGTGACAGGGGTCTACAGAGTCCACCTTGTTACTTTTGGGCCAGTATCACAGTGATCGTTTTACAGCAAGAATACGGACAATTCAAGTTGTGCCAGATAAGTATAATATCTGGCACCTGACTTTTCATCAGCATCAAAGACTAGTGCACCCTTGAATAACATAATAAAAATATTCCCCAAAGAATTAAACATTGAAAGGTGTATTACAGAACTGGGGATGATTAACGAATCCCAAACAGCCATCCAGTGTTAGAAACCAGTAATATTAAAAATTTAGTAACACTATTAGCATAGTTTAACAGTATTTGTTTGGACAATTGTCCCTTTGGGTTAAAAATTTGCATTTTATGAAGATATCTTGAATTCTTTTTAATTTTGAAAAGTCCTGACCAGAAGAATACTAGGGTCATGACCAATAAAATTGTATAGAAAATATTTACATATAAAAATTTAACCCAGGTGTTAGTTCATTTGATCATAGACTTTAATATTCGTTTATGTGTGTGTCGTAGATTTTCGATAGGGGAATTAAGACTTGGGTTGGTCCCTTCTGTATAGACTAGAATGAGCGATAGCCACAGTGAGAGTTAGTGAAAAGGCGATAGAATTCCACGAGTGAGATGATAGTATCGTGATATAGAGGCTGTCTCTGAGAGCAGGAAATCTTTTCTCTCTCTCTCTCACCTATCTTCTACGACAGATCTAAAGTAGTCAGACAGTCTAAACCACAGATATATATTACATAAATCTCTATCTACTCACGGGCACGCACATACACGTGACGACAGTTAAACACACAGACGTGGGAAAACTATAACAATGATATATGTATATTTTAGAACGAGCTGACCAACACGATTTCTAAGTTCAAGAGAGATTTTAATTATCATTTAAAATCTTCTCACAACACCAAAGAAATACATCAAGGAAAAAAAACATATATAAATAGTCATAAATTCAAGAAAATGCTACAAGGATGATAGCCCGTTAGAATATTACTCTAGCTTTAGCCCACAGCCCCGTTAAGAGAACAGATGATGGCCCAAAGAGTTATAGATACATGGGGTTGAGTCTAAGAGGTTTCTTTCTGTCTCGTAAATGTATGAACAGAGTTGGATAATCTGATTTAGCCTAAGAAAAAGAAACTCTAGCATTTGTAACAAATTCTGAAGATTAAAAAAAGTTAAGACAGCAAATGGGTGACAATATACACCGGTAAAATAACACTCTGACCTGCGTACACTCATTCATTCAGCCATGGCCATGTGCTCACAGTTATACTTACAACTTTGCTCGCTGCCTCTGGGAACATAATAAATTCTAGGACCTTCACACAGACCCGAAAATGCAGTCATCGACCAAGAAATCCCCAGTTCCAAAAGACGTACTGAACTCTCTGTCTCAGGGAACGATTCCTTGGGTGTTCTAACTTTTCGAATGTCTGATTAAGTCACATAAAATTTGTCCAGGCACGAAAGTTAGCAGAGCACAATGTCATTAGCTTTGGTTTCTAGAATTTAAGGAATGTCAGATCGGTGTCTACTTTCAGGAAGGTACTATATTTGGTCACCACAATACTAGTCAAAAACTCTGTCGGAATGTTAATGTTATTCTTGTAACTATTCTCGCCGCCAGGCAGCATGTACATTTAAATTTGTGGAGCAATATGAACTGGCTCAAAAGCCCAATATATATTTCTAGTCTTTAGAAACCGTTAGTGGGAGTCGTATTACTGTCTCTCTCTGATGGCATATGCACTGTCAGACCAGTGTTACTTGAAAATAAAACCCACGTGGTTAAAGATAGGAAATGTCTATGCTTCTCACAAATATGTCTCTCATGCTACTAAACGCTGGCCAGTTGGGATCACCCCAATAATCACTGAATGAAGAAAAACAACATATAATATAATATACAGAATATGTATTCGTTATAACTTTACATTTTAAACGGCAAGCCTACAACTTGACTTATTATTTAAAACTTCCCGTGAAGTAAGTTATATAAAAATCGATCATCAGGAATTAGGAATATCTGCGTATTCCGTCCATATTCACTGATGTCGCATCTAGCATTTATAAGTTTGATATAAAATATTCTCAACTGAGTATTTAGCAGTTAAATTAAATTCCTTATAGCTACTTTATTGTTTAATGCTAGAAATTATAATTTGTTCTGCTTTCCACTGAAACACGTTACTAGAAAATAATACAGACTATATAAATTTAGCACTCTGTTCAAAAGAAACTAGTTAGAATGAAATGAGCGATTTAACGCTTTAAACACTTTCTAAAATACTAGATATCTATTTTATTAATCTCACCACCGAACTACGGTAACATCACGACTAGGATAATTCACTAGATAGGTAGTTAGAAGCTCGTCAGAAATCTGACGAGAACTATGAAATTCGCTATACAAGCTTCATTCGCTAGCACGCGTGTTCCGTTTACTGAATATGTTGAAGACTGAAATGAAATCAGATTTCAGCTCCTGGGTGGATATTTGAAAACAGGGGCAAACAATCCCACATTTTCTCAAACTCCGAAATCATCTCCCCTTTTACGTGTAAAACACCTACGTCAGCTTAACGCGTGACGTAACTGCCACCAGTGACCGAGAAATGCGCGTGACAGTTGCAAATCTCAGACAACCGTCTACAACTGCGTCGTAGAGATGTCAGTAATCACGCCTTTCCTGAGCGCTCAGCCGAAAAACCCGCGCGTGACAGGTGCAAATGTAGACATAAAGTCTGCTCTATGTCCAGCGAAACGAATTTTCACACTACAGGCCCAGAACTCAGCCGTAGAAAACACTGTCCCCGGGGAAACTGCAGACAGCTGTCGGCTCTCCGGTCTGACGGAATGCATTATAACACTTCTCGTCTGACTGACATCTATGAAATAGAATGCTAGTGCGATTCTCAGTTTTGAGAAAAGAAACAGGTAAAGTTAAGGAATAGTATGAAAATATATTTCGCAAACGAATTGATGCAAAATATACAGGAGAAGGAAATCAAGAGAGATAACAAAATTAAAGAATTCGGGTGAAAGAATAGGAAGACGCTATAGGCAATTTAATGATCAAAACCTACGTGACAGTGTGTGTGTGTGTGTGTGTGTTAGTGTTAAATTACCATCACACCACGCTGGCATAACCCTAGACATTAGACGTAGCTATCATACATACTAGTCAAGAATAGGTCTGATTGAGGTCATAAGGTGGTAGCAGAAAGGTACCCTGATAACTCAACCCAAAATTTGTTATAATCAGGGACCTTCACAGCTGACCTCATTCAGTACAATAGTAATACAGAACAACAACATTGCATAACATCAAAACCCACCACAGCAGGGTAGAACGGACAGCTCTCACATCAAAACCGCTACTCTAGTCTGCCGTATATTCAAGCGCACAGTAACGTTTCGGACACACTGTACAGAGAACTCGAAGGTTATGAACTAGAAGGGGTAAAATTGAGCACGTGCCTGTTTACAGTAACACCACTTCCGCAGGACCTAGCCGTGACAATGAAAATCAATCGTGTATGAATATTTATAATGTCCCGGACAGTCACTACTTCTAGAAGACAAAGTAGACGAAGAGTGAGCAATGTTGCATCATCATCTTCGTCATCATCATTATCATATTCATCGTTTTCATTTTCCGCTGCTCTCCTAATGGAGCATGGGGTCACCACAGCAGCTGATATCTTGCAGGAAGCTTGCACCAAGCATTCACATGCTCTAGTAGTTTTGGTTTCGTGGCAATTCGTTTTACATGATATTGTGTCCAGCCCCATGTACAAACTCATATTAGTTGCCTTGTACGACATGCCTGAGAGTACAGTAGGCCTATCATGTCTGTGTCTTTTTAGACGCGCCCGGATCTACACAGGGCAGTGATGGTGCATGCGAAGGTCACATTTTCAATTGCCCATCTTGCGGCGTACATGTGTACATACATAGGTGCGCACATGCATTCATACGTACAAACCTATATTTTGATACTCACCTACAAAAGACTTGCAAATGTAACGAACTCCATTCATAAATATATAGGATCTATTCATACTTAACCGAATAACAAATGAATGTAAAATGCATGAAATTGTGTCCAAAATCGAATACCCGCCATTGTTAAGTATTGAAAGAAAATGCGCGTTGTTTCAACAGATGCACAAATTAGGTCTCATTCTGAAAAATGCGCCATGGAAAAGATAGCTACTTTTGTGGGAAAAGATGGGAATAATGTTACGGATAGGTAAGAGAGTTAGTATGGTTAATTTACTATCTATTCTTCTTAATTCTATTTCTAAATAGAAGAAAAAAATACTTACAACTTAGTCTTCGAATTTCTATTTTCTACAAACCCCAGAGATAGCACCAACAACTTAAGCCGCAGAGACCTGAGCACAATCTTCAGGTTGAAAACAAGACATGTACCTCTCAACAAGCATTTGCGCAGAGTAACTTCAGACTATGCACCATAATGCAACCACAGTAACAGATAGAAGGAAGAAACAGTAGAACACCACCTCCTAGAATGCATGGCACTAGCAGACCAGCTGAAGCAATTGCTACCACCAAACCCCCTCCACCACCAACACCCTGTATGGAGATGCAATGCAATTGAAAAAGACATGTACCTGTCATTGTCTGACATAAGGGGGGAAAAAAGTGAAAACTCGTAACCAGGGGGTCGGAAACATCAAGTCAAGTTCCGCATAGAAAAAAATATCTAATATATATTCTTGCAATTTCTATTTCTGGAATTTCTATTTCTGAATTGACAAAACATGTACTATATAATTTTCTAATTTATATTTCTGCGTTCCTTTCTCTTCTGTCCTTCCCAAACTACCTACATCACTCCGTCTTCAGCATTCCTCCGGTTCGTTGTATTACACAGAGATGCCCATATCAGATTAACTCGAACACATTTTTCTCTTCCCCCATCCTCCACCACTACTCCCATCCCCTCTATGTTTGTGGTTTGGCAGTAATAAGCAGGGCATTTGAAATTGTGTAGCACTAAACATTGAGAATTGTTAAGACAGACAGGCTGACAGACAAACAAGCAGGCGGACTGACATAGAGAAATACATACGGACAGACAAACACAGATATGAACAGAGGCATCAGGCAAAACAGACAG